>JALBCR010001040.1:0-100869 GCA_030710515.1 Abscondita cerata
TCAGTGTACTTCGTTCAGTTACGTATTGCTAACCGGTCTTTGTGTATGGTTTTAGATATAATGCAGAGCCGCGTTTTCCGTATGGCTTCAAGTATATGCCGCTACCTTTCTTCCCCAGGGCTATAGCTTCCATCGTGCGGTTATGTCGAGTAGCTTCTTCAGCACGCTGCTTATGTTTTTCGCATCGTTAACGGCTCTAGCTATTCCAGCGGCACCACCAGCGAGCGCTCCAGTTGCAGAAAGTCCGGCAAATAGTGGTATTAGAAATGGTAATATTCCACCACTTTAGGGATTGGAATGATACGCGGCATTACTATGTTTCGTTTTTTCGCCAAAATGTCGAACGGCCAGCTTCGCTTGATCGTAGGCCTTTTTAATCATCGAGATAGGGTTACCGCCTCCACCGCCGTTTACATAATTAGTTTTCGTATTATTCTTAATCATACGGTGAACTTTGTTGAACGATGCTCTCACTCTTCGTTTCTTTATTTTTCGCTTCATGGTTCTAGTTTTTTGATTTATTCAAACCCATGCCTAATGACCGCTTAGCACGCATAGCCGCACTAACTGCTAGAGCAGCTGTTCTTTCACCCAAGCTTGCGTCTTTTGACTTGAATCGCTCCCAAGCTTTTGTTGGAGCAAATGATCAGCCCGATGTCTTGCAGCTAAATCGTTAGGGCTGGTATTGTAGCTGATATCGTGTGCTTTGCAGTGCGAATCTAGGCATTAATACCAGCATCGCCCCTGGCCAACTGTTTTGTAGCTTTGTGCCCGGTCCACAATATTGATACCCGGCAGGTGTAATTCTACAGGAAGTCTGTTAATTAGACTGTTTATAACACCAGTTCCTTGTTTGCACTTCTATTTTTACCCTTCTTTGATGCCAGCATGACGCCTTTGCCTGACAATTAGCGTGCAAATATATTTATACAGACATCATAGAATATTTTTTTTTATCTTGTAGGCTTGATTAAAAAATTATTTACTAGACAAATATGCATATATTTAAAAAAATACATGAAAAAATACATAAAAAGCATCATCGATGCTTGGTTTCTAGCGCATATTTTCCGCTACACACGACATAATAAAACTAGGTCGGCGATATAAAACTTCCATTAAACATAATACAGCGAATTAATATTACATTCAATGTTTAACAGTTTTTCATACGCGTCATAAACACTCCAGCCATCATCGTCGTAGTTGGATTGATCCAATGTTTTCTTCTTTCCCTGCTCGATTGCAACACGCTTGATTACATGGTTGTAGAACGCTTCCAGGTTGTGCGATTGCATTAACTCCAACCGATAATTAATTATTTCTCTCAAACCAAACATGCAATCCACATCCCACTTGTTTAGAACGCAATTTTATAATCACGGGTTAAAGTGATTGTGTTTACAAAACCATTATCACTACAGGCGTTCCAACCAATCAAATCAGGATGATATTCTGTAGTGTAAACGATTTTCATCGCGAGATATGTCAGAAGTTTTACTTATGCACTCTATGGGCCCATCATTAACATCTACAAACTCCTGTCTAAACTCTTCGTCGACGGAGTTGCAGAAAAAGTCGTTCATGAGATGATTGTGGAGCCCCATTAGCTTCTTCCATTCGTCAATGGTTAGCAGGACATTGTTTTTTCTCGATCGTTGTAATGCACATTGTACGGACCACTTGCCGCATACACCATTATACTCTGGGCTGTTCCAAATTCTAATTACCGGTGCAAGTTGCAGATAAGTACTGTACCCGATTTCTATATATTTTCCCTCATCGTCATAGTCTAGCTCAGCCATGTCAAACTCAAAGTCACTGGTGGGCCAAAAGCATGAAGACCATAGACTAGGTGGGCCGCAAAACCTAATCTTAAAGAAGACAAACTACTGAAAATCTTAACGAAAGAAAGTACTATTATGTTAGAAGTATATTTATTAAATTTCCAATAAAAAGGACATTACAAAAACTTACAAACGTTAACTTCTTTTGCCAGATATTTGACATCTTTTGTCTTTAATTAAGTTGTCTATTTGTGGCGTGAATTTATCGGCGGAAATAACTTTTAAAACTGCGTCCAAGTGTGCGTCCGTCAATCGCGATCTTCGGGAGACTTCTTTCCTTTCATCAAAGAAAATAATTGTTCACACTTATAGGTACTTCCAAACATTGACAGGATTTTACAGGCAAGTTTTCTCATTTCTTGGTATTGAAAAGGCAAGTACTTATAAAATTCGAATGTACCAACACTATCAAATTTTCTTTTTAAATGGGTTTGACACTGAATCTCAATCACTTCCATCTGCAAGTAAGGGGAACTTTATCAATATCGATAGTGAAAAGACCAGTAAATAAAGAAAAATTGTTTTCTTGGGACTTAAAATCCTGAAAACGCTTTTCAAATTCTGACAGAAGGCTTCCCATTTTCTCTGTATACATTTTGTATGATATTGGGCCACTTGTACTTTCCTGATACGCCATGCAAGTCGGAAAATGTGACAGATTATCCACCGCTAACTGGTTTTTCCACAGCATCATCTTACACTTGAAAGCTTTAACATGATCATGCATATCTGTTATAACTTGACGTGGTCCTTGCAATTTCGTATTTAAGTCCGACAAGTGTTTTGTGATGTCTACCATAAATGAAAGATCTTGTAAAAAAGGTACGTCAGATAATAAGCTGACATCTTGTTCTTTCACTTCCATGAAAAGGCGTATTTCTTCTTTGAGTTTCCAAAACCGATCGAGAACCATAGAACACGAAAGCCATCGCACTTCTGCATAATAAGATAAACCAGTGTACTCACTTTCTAAATCACGTAAAACGCACAAAACTGTCGCTGATTCAAGCCACGTGACCTTATGAAGTTTATCATTTTTTCACTGACTTTAAAACGCTTTCCAACTTGATCACTTTTGAGCATAAAACTTCTTGGTGGATTATGCAATGAACATGATGAAAATCTGGTTTGTCACTGCCCGTTTCTCTGATATTTGTTTGTAATATTTTAATGAAGCCATTATTTACTCCAGTCATTGAAGGAGCTCCATCTGTTGCAACGGAATACAGTTTTGACAAATCTAAATTGTACTTTTGCAGAAGTCCATAAACAGCATTGAAAATATCCTCCCCAGTTGTTGTATCATGCAATGGTACTAATTCCATCGATTCTTCATAAACGTTGATATCTCTATCAACAGCACGAAGAAAAACAGCGAGTTGTGCCACACCACACACATCTGTACTTTCGTCACAGGCAATAGAAAATGCAATGAAAGAGTCTGATTTTGTTTTTATCTGTTCGCTTATATTGGCAGCCAACTCGGTAACTCTTTCAGCGACAGTATTCCGGGACAAGGATATATTTTGAAAAGCCTTCACGCTCCTGGACTTACAATTTCCGCGGCCTTTACAAGGCACTCTTTATAAATTCACCTTCAACAAATGGTTTTGAGTGTTTTGCGATCAACTCCGACAGTACGTAGCTCGCTTGAACGGCAGATTCATTTTCTTGCTTTGGACGTGTAAACATAAGCTGTTGATCTTTTAACCGTGATTTTAACTATTTTAACTTTTCGTTTCTAATCATGCCTGTATACTTGTCAAACTTAGTTTTATGACTATCATAGTGACGTTTTATATTATATAATTTTGGGACACCGACTGTACTGTTACAAATCAAGCAAATAATTTTGTCTTTCACTTCACAGCAAAAACTCTAATTCCACTTTTCTTGAAAGATACGATGCTCATCTCCAAGTTTCCTCTTACTTCCACTTGGTTTTGAAACAGACATGTTAAAAACTTTACCCGAAATAAATAACAATAAGTACTGTTACGTGTTGTAACAATAAGTACGCAACTAAACTCGCAATTCTATCGCAACTGACTCATAACTGACTGAACAACTGAACTGAATCGAGCGGTATTGGCTTATATACGGATTGTGATTTCTCGACAGTTCTTTCCAGAATGTTCAGGTAGCGTCATCTGTGTTCTCGCGCGATAGAACTTTCCGGAACAAGCCAGGCTTTAGGTTGAGCGCGCATCTTAGTTCATCATCACAGTACTTTATTTTCGGTTTTTAACAGGCTCGCGGGCCGCATTACATGGCTGTTTTCAAAATTGATTCGGGGCCGCAGGAAAATGCTCAGTGGGCCGCATGTTTGACATGGCTGGTCTAGCTTATAGCAGGTCGCGTTCACCAGCTTCTCGTTCAAAGCGTTGTTGAAATTGAGAAGTCGCGACTCGTTGGCTATGTCGTATTCCGAGGCAAAAGACCACGAAGACGACGACGATGAATTCGAATCCACCGGAGCGTTTTGTTGCTGTTATCCTCCTGCGTTTAACGTATCCATTGATTTTTTTCTGTTCAACACCGCCACCACAAACCCAATCGTCGTAGACGGGAATCCAAATTTAATGGAACGGGCGCGATTTTGCACGCTGAATAAAATTTTTATATCGCAACTTATTTTATCGCACATAACACTAAGAACAACCGAAATCACCTCCACGAAGCCTCGAAAGAAACTAATGACCGCTTCATTTTATTTTATCACAAGCGTGAGCCGTAATTTACACCCGCACATATATAATTAGGGAACACCTGGGCTTTCAAACAACTAGAGAGAGATAAACAGGTTAGAAAAGACGCAATTTCAGGATCCAACTTGTTTAGCTGTCTAGGGTCATCTTAATTAAATCCACCCGTTGCAATCTATGCATTTATAATTAACCAACACCTGCACATCGAGAGAGAGATAGCTTGGTTAGAAAGGACATAATTCCCTGTTCCAACTTGTTCGGTAATCTCGAGTGCGGCTTAATAAATCCAGCCGCGACGAGGGGCGACTTCGACGATTTGTAATTATAGACGGCCATCTTGCATATCATTATCAAATATATCATAATTCTAATCAAAATCACCACCTTAACAACGCTCCACCCTCTCCGGGAGGCGGCAAATTATCCAACACTCCACCCTCTCCGGGAGGCGGCGAATTATCCAATCATTGCACTCTTATGAACAAGTACTCGAAAAGATGGCCACGCCCCGCAATTCTAATCAAAATCGCCGCCTTAACTGCGCTCCACCCCTACCAGGGCGGCGCATTATCCAACCATCGCACTCTTATGAACAAGTACTCGAAAAGATGGCTACCCTCAATGGCAGACCGCTATCAGCCATCTTACTTCATCAAGGGCGGCGAAAGGGGTTGCAGTAATTACACCCCGCAAGTACCGAGAGTAATTAAAAAGTAGCAAGTACCGAGAGTAATTGAAAAAGCACTACATGTACGTCGTCTACACCCCGCCAGCGCACGTGCAATTACACTAAGTACACGCTGTGTACTTGCATGTACAGAATAATTACATCGCGCAATTGATATTGCTGCTGAATGCCCATTACTCTACTACTATCACAGTACTTGAGTTTCGGTTTTTAACAAGTTCGCGGGCCGCATTACATGGCTGTTTTCAAAATTGATTCGGGGCCGCAGGAAAATGCTCATGGGCGCATGCGGCCCGCGGGCCGCATGTTTGACATGGCTGGTATAGATCAAATGAAGCATGTTAGGGTGTTCAGATTTCTTACGAAAAGCACCGGGGAGGAAAAGATAGTGGAAAAAGCGGAGATTAAGTTGAGACTAGAAAAACTCGTCATTCTACAAGGTCGATTGGTGGATAACAAAGCTAACCGGTTGAATAAAGATGATACGTTGAACATTTCGGTTTGGAGCAGATCAAGTGTTTGCTACCAAAAAATAGTGATATTACGGATGAAGACATGCATGAAATCCTGAAGATGAGTGAGGACCGAACGGAAGAGCTAAACCAGAAGTTGGCCGGTCTTGGGGAATCTTCTTTGAAAAACTTTACATTAGGCACGCCCACCGAGTTTGTGTACAAGTTCGAGGGAGATGAAAAGGAGAAAACCTTTATTGGTCACTGGATCCAACCTTCAAGCAAGAGAGGAAGGTGAACTATGCGGTTGATGCTTATTTCCGTGAAGCACCAAGACCAGCTACTTTTGAGGAACAGAAGCAATCTCTAAATCGTGCTATTTGACGCAATGAACCTAGTTTTGCAAAGAGTGAATGAAGCTTGTGGTGTATTCAAAAAACTAATTCTTCAGGTATTTCAAGTGATAACCTAAACCTAACCATGATATTGTATAAACTAAAAAATTGTGACTTACCTGTCTTGAAGAAACTCCGTCCAGATAAATGACTCTATGCGCTTAAAAATTCTTTAATTCTTTACACACAATTCACTTTCTATATTTATTAAACATTAATTATAAAAAATAATTATGACAATCGCTTCCACCAACACTCATCATTAGCCGACTTCATTTCATTTTCATAAAATGGAATAAAAGTCATATTTGAATTTCAAAATTCAAATGTTGGCGCCTTCCGCAAGCCAATTTCGAAGTGTATGATGCGCTTTGATAAAAAAAAATGCATAGATACGTGTGCGTTTTAACGGTTTTTATTAAGCACATTGGGCCATAAAGGTCCACAAAAATTCCACTAGAATCAGAAAGATCGATTCTTTGTTCATAAGTTAAAAAGGTCAGACAAGTGGACCTTCTTGGCCCAATGGGCTAGCCAGCTTTGCCAAGTTATCGTCTATTGCCCTTTCTTTAAACGTTTCGTGAATTTTTTCAGAATTTTTGAAATGAACATTTCAGATTATTTTATTTTTTTCATTCTCAAATTCGATGTAAATCACCAATTCTAGCCGCTTCTTTGACGGCGTCTGGAGCCAAACCTATATAAGGTAGAACTTTCTTAACTGTTTAAAGAATTTCTCTGATAGGTATAATTTTTAGGCACAAATCTTCATTGTCATTTAAAGAATCCTAGTACCATTAAAAAACTTTTTAAAGCATGTCACAATTAATGCAAGAGATTTCAAGATGGCCACTAGCCTATTATTAAAAACCTTCTAAAACATTTATAGTAAAATTTAAGTTTTAAAAAAATTATTAACATTTAAAAAGTACAGTCATGATTTTTTATTTAAGAAAAACTATTTTTTCTACTTTACGTTTAGAATAAACCTATGTTAGATATTTACTTCATTTTGCATCGAATTTTGTTACTTTACGGCCCCGTTACAATCCGGGAAAACGGAAAAAATCGGACTTGTCCTGTAAAACGTTACTACGGAATGATTTAATCATTACAACAACGATAATGATAAACAATTGAAAAATTGCCGTTGCTAATCATGTTTCGCAAATGCACCTAGATTTAAAGGGTTCGTTTAAAATTTTGAAAATTTTCAATTTAATGTTTTTAAATTTTGCTTTTAATTTGGCAGAACGAAGTAAAATACATATCAACATTCGTCCGTGAACTCTTTTAACAGTACTCATTTTGAGTTTCAAGCTTCTCATTCGTAGTGTTAAATTTGAGTTTCCGGACTTATGACGTTAAGTACACCGTCAGGGTTTGAAATTTTTCTCCTATTTGAACGGGATCAAATGTCAAAAACAACGTCAAACTAATTTTAATGATTTGTTTGCAATTGGTTCTTATAAAAATTGGATTTTGTTCTAGCACTGGAATTACTCCACATGAATCTTATAAGAAGCCGTTCGCGTGCGTGAATAAACTTATAAAATTTGAACTGATGTTAGTCAAAAAATTAATGAAAACATCTTTCAGAAACCATGGTAATAAGTACCTATTTTATAAATGTCACCAATTACTTAAAATTTTATGCATTTTACTTTTTATTGATAAACGAATAAAGCGACAAATCTTTTCAACCGCTCAATTCAAACTCGCGCTTAAATAGATGGTTTTAGTCGTTTTTGACTTTTGTAATTCGATTAATCACCTAATTTCGGATAAGAAATTTATACAGGATATATCACGACCAACGGAGCGCTTCCTCGAGTTTTGTTATTTTCAATTTATTAGTACAAAGAATCATATAGATAAAAAAGGCTACAATTTAAAATAATTTTCAAATCTATAAAGTGGTTTAAAAATACAGAACACATCAATGTGTTTTTTATGAAACCCATTTTTGCGAACGATCGAGCACATTTAAAATTAATTTTAAATTCCTTTTGATCTATACGATTCTCCACAAAAATTTAAAAAAATACTCTTGCGTTTAATTCCTTTTTTCTCTTATTAGTAAAATCGTATTGAAATAAATCAAGCAACTAGAAATTGAAGTTTTAAAACACTTTTATTCAAACAAATCTTCAGCATTGACTAAGTATACTTAATTCCCCGTTAGTTGGTTAACACTTAAAACTGGATTAAAATACAAAATGATACAATTCTTTTTGATAAAAGTACGTAGTTTTTATTTTATAATTTACAATAAATTCTATAAATATAAATAAAGAAAATATAATAATAAATGATAAAAGCAAAGAAATTTATTTATTTTGTAATATCCGTAACTTAGGATTTTGTTTGTTTGATTTTGTTTTTCGAAATTTCTGAACAAATCAGTTTGGCATTGTAATAAATTTTTGCATTTAGTAACTTATCTATAATAAATAACTTATGTTCTCTACATTCTTCCAGCCAAGATGCACGGTAGTGTTGGTAAAATCTTCCTTAAAAGTGTTTTTTAATATTATTTCTAAAATCTATTTTATGAAATATATTTTCAAAAAGCCGTAAAACAATATCTACAATCATACTAAATTCGTTTGACGGAGATTTTAATCCTGCACCTTGTGTAACATTAACATTTTTATAAATTTGTTCAGCAAGATTTCGTGTTTGTCCATTAATTCCGACTGGATTATTAATTGTGGTGCACAAATTTCACATTTAAAATATTCAATACATTTTTTAGCTAAATAACCCGCAAAATATGTTACTGAACACTCTTCCAAACTCTCTTCTGGTGCCGATTCTACGATTACTTCAGGATTGGAAGATGTTGAACCAGAATCGTAAGAGTCCGAGTTAAGTGTTTGATTTATTTGCACACTTGTGTCATCATCGTTACTGACAGTTGTCAAATTTAATAAAATATCTGAGTCGGTTTCGCAATTAGTAGAATTTGTAGGTTTCACAAATGAATTAATTGCGTTAGTTCTAAAAATTGTCCGAAACGTTTTAGAAGTTGGGTTACGATTATAACCGCCTTTCTGTCTGTATATGGAAAATAGATTTTCAATGACATCTTGATTTAATCTGTTTGTAAGTAAAAATAAATTAGCGTAATGTTGTTTTTCGTCTTCAAAAAGATCTAATATTGCTCTAATAGTTTGTATCAAACCAGTAAAGCATGGAGGTTTACTCAACTTCTTCCTCTTGTGGTCAAGTTTTATCAAATCATTTAATATATTTATTGCTTCGATCATTGTGTCTTTCACTAAACTATTTTTGTCAGATAAGGCGTGATTATAAGGATTAGCTGCAAAACGTGTTCTGCTGTTAAGAGTGTCGAATAGATTATTTACAAACAAAATGAAGTTTGCAGTATGTTCTGCTGTATCTGATATAAGTTCTTTTGTAGTAACACAAGTTTTAATGGTTGCGGCCATTGAATTACTTAATACCTGAACAGCCAACTTAACATTCATTCGCTGAAATGAGTTTGGGTAAATATGTGCATCTGTAATTTTAGACAAAGCTCTACTTTTTTTATTATTTTTATCAATTAGATATGTTCTTCTAATATCAGAAAATGATATTTTTTTATTATTTAAAATGAAATCTCCTGTTTACAAATTATTCCTAACACTTTTTATTAAGTGCGGAACATCAAATAATGCAAAAATTTTGTGACCATGATGTAAAATATATGGATGGTGAATACTTATATTTAATTTTTTAAAAGCACTTTGGTTACTGGTTCCTTGATCAGAAACAATGGCTTTCGGTAGTAATTCTGCATCAATTAATTTCTGAATAACAATTTTAATTAGTTCTACCAATTCTGTAGTTTTATACCAGAATGTGACAAAAATAGCCAACAGGTAATTTCCATGGAAAATATAATCCTCTGATCATGAAAACTAAACAATGAGTAGCGGCTTGGGGTTTCGCCCTAAAGGTCCAAGATCTTCTAATCCTTCAATTAAATCCATTTCTGGAGAATATTCCATATTAGCCATAAGTGACATCTCATCAAAACAAATTACACATGATTTCTCTTTCATTGAACAACTAGAAAATTTTTGTTTAGTTGCTCAAATAATTTAGGACTGAAACCAGGTTTAAATTTAGATGCACCAATCCACCTCCTGATAGTAGACGGCGCAGGCAAAATAATTCGTAGAGAACGTAAAATTTATAAGTTGCAGGAGATTTATAAAAATCATCAATGCTAAATTTTTTCCGAAATTGTCCATTGGGAGCGTTTTTCTTTAATTGCATTTTGGCCAATGTTTTTGAAAATTTAGAGGGAAATTGTACTTGGCCTAGAATATTGTCTATTGTATTTAATTTTTCATAACAAATAAGTTTTCTTTTTAATTTTGATATTTGCGACCGTTTATTCTGAATTGTTTTCTGTTTGATAGTAATTTCTTCTTTTAATTTCTTTTTCTAGGTGAATCGTTATTATTAAATTTTAATTTTCGTTTTGAAGACTTGGGCGTTGGCATATCTGTTGCAGATTTTAAAAATTCTATGTTTGAATCACAAGTACCAGTGGAATTAATAATTGGAAGATTGTGTCTAGCTTTTCTGGAATATGTTTTTGTTGGAGTCATTACTTTTAATGTTTTGGGCGATTGTTGTTTATTTTGCATTTCGAATTGGCGATTGTTTTAGACGTGGACGGAAGATCAAAAATATTCAAAGGTTGTGAGCTTGAAGATGGCAAAGAATGTGATCGCGTGTCAGAATTTGTATACATATTTGGTACGGCTGATTTATTTAATCTATTTCTTGTTTCATTCATAAAAGATTTTTGAGAAAAATGTTTTTCACAAATGTACTTGTTTTTCAAGTTTTCTTCCTCTGTGTACAATAAATTCACATTTCCTGGAAATAAAGGGTAGTTTATTTTTTTTTAATTTTAATATCAGTAAAGGTCGAACAAATACCTTTAGAACCGCGGTGCACGCAAAATGTTTTAGGAGCTCGCTCTTAAAATAAATTATTATAACTTATGAAAATAATAAATAATAATTAAAACAAAGTTATGTTGGTAACACTTATTGCTAAGAATGACAATATCAATCTGCCAATTTCCGAAAATCGTGCAAATTACAATGCTGATTTTAATGAAGCGGCTATTTACTTTTTTTTGAGGTGAGTATAAAAAAGTGCTACTTTACGGCCGAAAATGACTACGTAAAATGTCTCTTTTTAAGATGAGTTCTTAAAAAAATAATGTTAATTTACCTGAATTGATAAGCCATTTTTGCAATCGTTCTATATCATTAATTGGAAATCGGTACATTTTTATTTTTGAATCTTGTTGTCTTGCACCACAATCATAGTATTGACACACATTACCCGGCATTTTAAAAATATTTAAATATATATATATATATATATATATATATATAAATAATTATAAGAATTATTATTAATTAAATTCACTTTCAACCTGATCAAAGATTAAACGTAAATCGAACCATGTGCAACTTTCTGTAGTTGAATTAAATAGTTCTTTGTTTTGACACCGTTTATTCACTTTGCATACAATAATTTGTCTTAACCGATAAAAATTTAAAAACGGAATGTGTGCCTTCCTTCGGAAATCCCTTTTAAGGTCGGCGTTATAAAGATATTTTCGGGAACCTCGAACTGAGAGTTCCCAGAGTATTTTAGGAAATCGGCAAATATTGTATACATCAATGGTTACCGCTAATCCTTATACTTTTTTTTTTTTTTTTTTTTTTTTTTTTTTTTTTTTTTTTAAAATGTCAGTTATATTCCTTGTCGGAAGAGTTTACTACGTGACCAAGAATATCTTCTTATTTTGTACATCTGCCTTAAGAGGAATACGTAGTAGCAGTGCGCTATCGCTAAACATGCACTATAAGTACCCTTAAAACAGTTTTTAATTTTAAATGTTTGAAGTAAAACCATTAAGTGAAAAGTTCTTTTTTACTCAATGGTAAAACTTAATGTTTTACGTATGAAAGACAAAACTTGGAGCGTTATCACTGTAGTATTACATTTTTTTCAAAATGCTTACTTTTTGTTTTTTTTATGTTTGAATTTGTACATTTTATTCAACACCACAGTTTTAATAGAAATAAATACAAAACCAAAATTCTACTACAACCACGACGAAGTCCCTTCTTATATTTTCCAATTTCAATAAAATCATAACTTGGAAAATTTGAGTCAATTTTATAGGTACTTCGAAACCATTCGACGCATTAAAATGCTTACGTATAGTGCATAGTGCATGATTTAGCGGGAGCGCACTGCTAGTACGTATTCCTCTTAACGTAAGAATTCGACGACTTCGCATTGTTTATGCAATAAAAATTCAGTCTTTAATTTCGTTGATTGTATTTCATTCGTTAATATATTGAAGAAGTATTAAGAATTATTGAATGAGGTATACGACAATAAAGCCATCTATTTATTGCCGGCAAAGTTAGACAAAACTGTGCTGCCTTCTGGTGTATGCCGGCACGGCAGCGTTGCTTGAATTTGTATAGTAAAGATCAATCTGAATACGGAGTATATATAATCAATGGTTTTACTGTTTTATTCGGTTGGCAGGAATTCATTGCGTTAAAAATGCGCTTAGCTTTTTTACAATGTTGAACAGTTTACATCTTTTACATAGTACATTTCTACAAATTATTACAATTTGATAAATCTGGAGTATACATGACAACTGTCCATGAGCTGGCGACACCTTGTTCATGAAGCAGCCGCTAGATGTGATGAAATTTTATAGTAATTTCCAGTGATTTTTGTAGAGTTGTGTTCGAGCTACCCTATACTCAAAAAAGGCAAAACACTGGTATGTAGGTGCCGTTCGAAATTCTGCAATTATGATTGGCTGTACTGTTTTATTCGGTTGACATGAATTCGATGTATTGCGTTAAAAATGAGCTTAGTTTTTTCGCAATGTATGAAGAGTTTACAGCCGGTGTATAAATTTAAATATTATTTTTAATGTATGTGCCGCCATCTGTTAGTTCATGGTTAATTTACTGCGCCATCTACCACTTTTCGTAAAGGTGTAAAGGGGTAGCTTTCAGAAAGAATTTATTCATTCATGCACGACGCAAATGTAACATATGCTCTTTAATTTATGATGCAAATTAAATGTTACTACAATTTTTTTAAACGGGTTGGTTTAGCTTTAGATACTAATAATAATAATATTAAAGGTTTCTATTCATCAATGAAAAAAAAATAATAAATATGATTAGTATAAATTAATTAGAGTAAGTAACTCAACTAATAATTATAAAACAACATTGAGGAATCGCAACATGTTAGTTCAAATGACATCCTAACATTAGGGTGCCTTTGTTCTACCACTAAAACCTTAAAGGCCAATTTTCATGATGGGGGTGGCTAGTACGGTTCTAAGAAATCAAGGATTCTGATTGGTTGTTTTGTTTACGATCACGCCGAGGTGTTAAAATTTGAAGCGTGGCGTTGAAGATGAAAAATTTCAACTTTTACACCCGTAACACTTTGGCGCTTGCGTGTATTACATACTTAAGTATTTTGTGGAAAAAGTGCGCAAACGTTTGAGTAGTGCTTTTAACCTTAAAAATTCGAAACATGAATTTCAACGAAAACTTAATAAACTCTGTACGAGTACGTGAAGTTTTATATAATTTGCGTTCACAACATTATAAAAATAATGTTGTTCGGATGGAGCTTTGGAGTGAAATAGCGCGAGAACTAAATTGTGAAGGTATACACATTGAAACATCTAATAAAGCAACTTTTAATTTATGAAATTTATAATTGCAGTTGATGTGTGTCAAACAAGATGGAAAAGCCTCAGGAGGAGGTATTGTGAAGAAATTCAAAAATTAGAAAAACACCTAGTGGTAGTGGTGTTTCTATTAGGAAACCATGGCCATATTTAGAAATAATGAATTTTCTAAATCCATTTGTAGAAAATCGACCGTAAGTAGTAATCGCATTTAGCATATTATTAACTAAGTTTCTATGCAAACATTTGTTTTAGAACTTCTTCTTCTTGCGCTTCAACCCCGACTCCAACAATATTACCATCAGCAAATCCTCCACAAACCAGCAGTGAAAGTAATTCACAGGACATAGGTATTATCACATTTGATTGTTGTACATGTGTATTTATGTAGTTATTCTTCAATTTCAGATGAACATTTTGACATTGACTCACTAACTTCATCACCATATGAAATAGGTAAGATAAAGATAATAACATAAAATTAAAATAAAGTAATAAGTATGTTTCGAATTTAGTGTACTCAGATGAACCTTTAAGCAGAGCATCTTCACCAGGAACATTGAATAGGGGTCAAGTACCAAAAACTCGTAAAACAGGTAAGTACACTTCTGTCAAGTACGATATTTATATTAATGTATTTTTTACAGATACTTCCGAGGCTCATAATATGCAATCGCGAAGAGGTAAATTAGGTAAGTATGCATTTATGTATATAACATAACATGTGAAATTTGTCATGTTTTAAGCTACTAACAAAAACTTGACAAAATAATCGAGGAAGAATTGTTAAAAGATCAAGATGAGGTGGATTTGTTTTTATCGAGTTTGGCTCCTATGTTAAGAAGTTTCAGTCCTGCAACAAGGTTAGAAATTGAAATTCAATTTCATACCATTCTTTTAAACAAATTGCGAGAAAAATAATGTAACTTTATTGTTCATTAAAATAAAATATTTAAAAATGTTTATACTTATTACATTTTTTACAATTTTAGTATAATTATGATTTATACTAATTCTGTCATATCGATTTTGCAAATATTCCATTGCCAGGGAACTGCACCTTCTTCCAAAAATATTTTGCTAAAGTTTCTCGAACTGCGTTTGCTTCCTGAGTGTAATTGTTTGAACTTTGTCTTCCTATATCCGAGATATGGTTCATATCTTGCCTCCATTCTCCTTCAATTATTTCACCGAATTCAAATCCTCTTTATCAACAAAACCAATAGGACAGTATTTTGTATTTTCTTTTTATTGCTTTTATTTTGCAGCCAGTTATGCAAACATGTTGTTGCTTTTACTATGTTTTCCACGTTGCTTATTTTTGCTATAATTGGCTTTCTTAAAATTCTCCAACGAGAAACTAGGATACCAAAGGTGTTTTCAATCATCCTTCTACACCGTGACAATCTATAATTATATATACGAACTCTTCCTGGTAACCTTTCTTTCTTCCTGGATAGGGCCTCATCATATAATCCGTCAAAGGAAAGGCTTCATCCCCTACTAATAAAAATGGTATCTGTATGTTTGTATTGGGTATACAATCTGCTTCTGGAATATTTAAATCTTTATTTGTGATTTGTTCATAAAATTGAGTGTTCTTAAATATTCCTCCGTCACTCTGTCTACCTGATGCACCGATATCTACCATTGTAAATAAATAATTTGCATCACAAATTCCTAGTAGTACAATGCTGTGGTAATCTTTATAATTAAAAAATTCTGATCCACTATTGTTAGGTGCTTGCATGGCAATATGTTTGCCGTCTATAGCACCAATGCAATTTGGGAAGTTCCACTTTCGATAAAAATCATAAGCGATTCTTCTCCAGTTTTTTTGAGTAAACTTTGGAAAAACCATCTCTTTTAAATCAGTCCAAATTGCTTCTGTAGTTTCCGCAATTATATTAGAAACAGTTGTTTTTCCTAATCGAAAACTGTAACTAAGTGTAGCAAGTGAATCCCCTGCAGCTAAATATCTATAATATACAGGAATACTATATATTATTATGTCTAACAAAAATTTTGAGACTTACCTCAAACATACAGACAGTCTTTGTCCTGGACTAATGGGATCTCTCACTACTGTCTGCTTTGTTATTCGAGGGCCTACTATTTGTAATAGTTCTTCAAAATTGGTTGGCAACATTCTCAAATAATTAAAATAGCTTTCATTGTCAGTAAGCCTCATTTCTTCAATTAAATTGTCATAATGTCCCTGTTCATGTCTGTTTTGAAAAATTGGTCTCACCCACCAACGCTTTGCTTTATATTTTTTATTTAGGTGTAGGTACAAGTACATCAAAACTAACCGGCGTTTGCGTGAAATCATTGTTTGACAATTGACACCTTAATTTAAGATAATGTTGATTAGTATGGTTAGGTTGTCTATTTCGATTCATCGATGTCACGCTGCGCACACTACCGATACACACCTCAATGAAAATAAAATACTTGATCGTACACACCGCACTTGCCAGACTTTCCACACCAGCCATACCGTGATGAAAACGATACTTAAAAGTAATCAATAAAATAATAAACGTAAAATAATGCCTAAGCTACTCTTAAAGCTAGGTTCAGTAATGTAACTATAATATAAACAAAAAATTAGGAAACAGAAACTTATAATTAGAAGACTTACATATAAGTACCTACATTATATTTGTTATTTTATAAAGTGAAGAAGTATTTTGTCGGTATTTACGTTTAAATGTTTGAACCGAAAGTGATAAAACGGTTTGGTAATTTGTTATACGCTTTAGAAATTTTGATAAGCAAAACTTGACTGGAATAGAGCTGTTCTATGTGCTTGTGGGGTAATGAGTCCATTGAAACGTAAATTTAACGAATGAACTTCAGTACGAAATTTTATATTATTGTACAAATACGGTGGTGTCTTAAAGAGGATTAGGTTATGATAAAAAGGATCGTAAGACTGCAACAAACGCCTATTGTGCATGTTCAGCCATTGAATATATTTTAATTTATAATATATATTCCATCAAATTTTTTGATCAAATAAACAAACCGTAAGCAGGAATTTTGTACTTTTTGAATCTTATGATCGAATTCTTTAGTTATTGCTAAACCATATACCTATAGGAGAACAGTAAGAAAAGTGAGATAACATTTGTGTTCCACACAATAATTTTTTATTGGAATCGGCAAAACGTGTCGATGAGGAAAAATAATTTTTAGATTTAAATAAGCTTTTTTAATACATTTAATGATATGCGTTTTATATCTAAGCGAATTGTCAATAGTGAGTCCTAAACTCTGTGATTGAATCACACTATTGCTCCGAATTATGCAATATATTGGTTTCAGTCCTAACACTTGTTCTTTATTTAAAAACTACTTTCAAGCCTGTAGGGACCAAAAGAACTATACATATATTTTTTAAATAAATTTGAATTTTTCTCAATTATTTACGGTGTTCGAGATTTAATTAGGAACTCGAGCGTTTAAAAGGGGAGTCGGTCGCTAGAAACCGAGACGTCCAGACGATGGTAATAGGAGAAGAAGGTGGTTTTGTTAAAGTAAGAGGGAAGAACGGCGAAGTGTGCAGTTTTTTTTGTGAAATTTTTGATATTTTAATAAGAAAACGCGAAGAAAGGGGTAAGTTATTTTTTTGTCATAAAATAGATGTATGCATAAAATCTGAATGGTAAAAATATTGTTTTGCTAGTTTTATGGGTATTTAAATGAAATTTGCGTTAGTGGCTTATATGGATTAAATTGCACGCACATACTAATAAGCAAGGGTTGATAAGGTTGACGATGATACAATAAAATAAAAGATTTAACATTGTAGCGTTGATTTAAGTAAGTCAACGATTCTAGACTATGTTGTATAAAATTGTTAACAAGAGTTTCTTTGTTTCGATGAATGGAACCACTAAGGGTTGGGTTCTAAAAATAGATTTTATAACGAACGTATTTCAGATCTTGCCGAACTTTGACGGTGTTCCATTTTCTTATGTAAAGTAATGTTTAAAGTTTACGAATAAAATAAATACATTTCTTTGGAAAAATATGAATTAAAATTAATACAAATTGACAACGAAACTATTTTGAAATTTCGTACGTAATAATTAGAAATTGGTTTGGTAAATAAAACGAGACATGCTTAATTAAATATCAGCTATGCGTTTAAAAGGGTCCAATGCAGTTGTAGGAGGGTTTTGTTCTTAAGGAATATAAACTACAGGTGAATTTTTTTCTTAATTCTGGCTTTTACTTTTAATTTTCGTTTACTTTTTCATTGCCATTTAAAATGTTTACGTCCCGTTTATTTTGGTGACGTCAGTTCTTAATTTTTCATTACAATTTCTGCGTACGGACGACCGTCGGTTTTTGGCTGTCTGGAACCGGATTCTCCTCATTTAATTCGACGCTCGTATTTATAATTTCGGCGTCCATCTTTCTTCACCATCCAGTGTTTTTTTCAAATTTTGCGCCAAACACTAGCGCATCTAGCGGTTTTTCTTGCGAACCTCCATCAAATTTACAGCTTTCTGTATCTCGACTAATTATTTTTTTCGAGAAAATTGTAATTATCTTCTTATTACACCATTTCCGCTTCTATTTTTTAATTCGTTTTTTATTTTTCATAAAAACGCTGCGCCATTCCGTAATTCGAAATCCAATTTTTGTTGAATTTTCCTAACCTTACTTGCGTTGTTTATTTCACGAAAAACACTAATTTTTGGTGTTTTCGGCACTTGTTCACATTAACTTACATTTATAATTTAGTTTTACGCGTTAAACAACGTCTTAAACACGCATTCACATAGATTTTTCTCTTAAACTCCATTGACCTTGACCCATTACTTATTTTCTAATTATCTTTCTAATTACAACATTTTGGATAAAATTGCCGAAGCTGCAGGGGAACTAACCTAAACAAATTTTCCAGTGGCACAAACCCCAATGATAACTTCCTGAAATGTTCAACAATCTCTCCGAACCTTATCGATTCTATAATAATTATCTCAACTTTCATGAAAACACCAAATTACTTATTGGAGCGCTATTTTTGAGGCTGTAACTCAAGATTTGGGACCTGGCTGTATGCGTGAACATCGCAAAATATACTCGTCGGGGAAGCGCGGCTTCGTGCCGAGCGTGGAACTGAGGCGAGTATTACGACCAAATTTTTCTACCTATTCGTCGGGGAAGCGCGGCTTCGAGCCGAGCGTGGAACCGAGACGAGTAGTTTAGATAACCGGAGGCAGTACACCCCCCTTTCCCTTTCTTATTTGCTGAATTGAGTACAGTATGTGTATCGAGCTTTTGTGTATCACTTCATGTATGTTACATCACTATACAGTGATTGCATCTTCTTGCGACCAAGGCTATTTTATTACTTATGCTTACCATAGAGTGAGAAGTTTGAGCGTGTCTGCATTTAGGGGAACTTTTGCATAACTGTGTGATGTTAGAATTGCTATTGATGTTACCGTAATAAGGTGATGTACTTGTACCATCAGTAAATTATTGAATTGCTGACCGAACCATATACTTGCAAAACTCAAAGGGGAATGATACTATGATGAAATAGACAGTATTCTAGTATCACTGCCACTGCAACCAAACCCTAAGCTGTTATGTGTTTGCCCACTATAAGTCTTGTGATGACATATGTTATGTTTTGTCTCTATGGATGTTTTCCATGACCGACGTCTACATGATTTATATATGCTTTTATCATTTACATATTTGGTTTATATGTGTATTCGTGAGTAAACCATATTCTAAACAGAGAAAGAGTCAAACCCAGTTGCATAACGATATAAACGTTTGTTTCTTTTCTTAGGTATGAGGTGTTTGCTGATTTCCGGACAGATCAGTCCAGATCCATTGTGACCTGTCGTTTTCCTCCAACATAACTAGTCAATTTACTATATATATTTTAAATGCCATAAATAAAATACGTTTTATATCATTTTTCTGTTTTGAATACTTTCGGTGTGGGTCACGACAACCTGATTTGGCTTAACATAAATTACTGAGGGTTTTGGAAGGTTTTCCCTCTTAATTTTCTAAAAGTGACTTCCTCCCAGTTAGTAATGTTAAAAAAAATAATAAAGTAATTATTTTGCTAAGGTCCCAGATAAGCCTTTTATTTAGTTCAACATGCTAACCTTGTTTTCCTGTTCCCTATTATAACCTAGGTAGATGTCGTTAAGAGATTCTGGTGTCCACAACAGGGAGGCGCTCCAGGTCAATGCCGAACCAGGTCTATACAACTTAAGGATAAGTAGTTTTCTTATAGGTAGGTTAACACAACGTAGAAAAAGACGATCACGTGCTATGCGAGTATTTTAGCGGTAAATTTAAATTTTAATGGTTTAGATACAACAGTTGACAATTGTAATTTGGGTTGCATATATTTAGGAGTAGTAGAGGTATGGATCATTACAAGACCGATTCCAAAAAGTAGAGGGTACTCAACTCTTTACTGCTAATTTGCAGAAATTTGTTTGTTCATGCTCTTTGCGGATGTTCGCGGATGATACTCAGCTGCTATACTCACTTCATAAAAAGGACTTTCACACAAGTCTTGACCGCATTAACAATGACCTTAAACTGATCCTAAAAGTTTCAACTAATCATTCGGTAATTATCAATTCTGTCAAATCCAAAGCGATACTTTTCGGTAACCCCTCATATCAGTGAAATTAATCCATTCGCAGTTTTTGAGCTAAATAGCGAGGTAATACCTGTGTAACCCTAGGTAGAACGAAACGTTTTTGGATGTTTCAAATCATGCCTTTAGAACGTGCGGCATAAAACGTAAGATTGAGAACGTTCCGTAGTAATTCATTTCGACGTTTTTTTAAAACGTTTTAAATAAGTTACAGACACTGCTATCATGGAACATAAGGATGTTTTATTGAAGGCTTATATTTGTCGTTCTACGAACGTTTTCTTTTGAATTTTAAAAAGTGATTGGAACGTCCGTTCCAAATGTAAAATGTAGAACGACGTAAAGAAAATGCTTTTTGTTGTACAATTTGAAATATTATATGTATGCAACCGATTCTGTAGCTACTGCTTTTATATGATAAATAGATAAATAATTAAAATACTCGAAAGAGTGGATCAAGCAGAAATAACATAGTAGCAGTGATTATAAAGTTACATAGTAGTATAAAATGAATCATTTATGCCGTGTTTATTGCGGTAATTGCATTTTTTAAAAAAAATATACAAATAATACATGCAGTTTGCATAAATGATGACCTATTTATTGTTCTTTCAGTGTTCATCCTAGAAATCAATACAAGAGAAACTACCTGCAACAAACTGTTTATGCAAAAATTACGCTTATAGGTATGGAGTGGGGCATATTTGAAACGCAAATTCCTTTCTACTTGAAAAATAGGGTGAAACTTGTTTATATCGCCAGTACTGGCACAATGCAAACAAAAAGATGATTATTTGCCTTTCTGTCTAAATTCTTACAAATTCGAAACAAAAAATATGTAACCGTTGATGTGTCAGTAGCCCCGCGAATTAGCTTTTGATTATCTTTGCAATTAACATTAAATACACGTAGTTGTTAAAGGAATCGTATTAGGTACCAGTGTCATCTCTAAAACAGCTTTAATAGCTTTAAATAGAATGTTCCAAATTTGGTTCTGCGTATGTTTCTAAAACGTTTAAATAACGTTACATCTACAATAAAATGGAACGTCCCAAATTGAAACGTTTTTGAGCATGCACATTTTACGTTTTGAATGAGGTCTTTGGAACAATTTTGGGACTTGGAACGTTTTAGAAACGTAAAAATTCTACCTGGGAAGTGAAAGCATCAAAAGCTTGGTTAAAGTCAAGGAGGATTAATACTGATATTTTATTTTGATCATATGCCGTTATAATGTCATTAATGACATTCATTAGAGCAGTGGTGCAACTATATCCTGATCTGAACCCCGATTGAAATGAAGGAACTACATTGTTAGCATCAAGGTACTTTTGGATTTGTAAATATAATTGTAAATTGTAAATAAACACTTTTTTTGTTATTTTCGTTGTGTTTATTGAAATTTCTTAAATAAGAAAGATTGTGCCGCTTGAAGAAATCGTATACTCCGTACAAAATCTAAACAGCCGCTCAATTCATATTGTGACTAAAAGGATGTCAATAGCGACATTCGCGAAAAAAATGTTTCCCATCCAACATCAAAGTGCCGACAGTCGAGTGATGTTTCTGTATAGTTTACTTTTCTGTGGTATAACTTTTGCGAGCAAATGAAGATAAATTATCGGAACTGGCAATTTCAAACAACTAAAATCCCCAGAAGATTTTTCAATACAAAAATTCATATTCAAACGCATGAGTGTAAACACAGCTGTCTATACTGTAGGGAGAAATTGGTCTATAAATCAATTATTTGCGAAATAATACAGTCACAAATCTGTAGAGTGTGGTGACGAAACCGTGTACAATTGTAGATTGGTTCGTCTTAGCAAATCATTTTGCTTCAAGGTTTAGGAAAACCACTAAAACCTAAACTTGCTAACTTGTTGATGTGCTGCAAGTTTATTTTGAGCGTAGAAAAAATAGTGTTCAAGCACAGAGCTTATTCTGATCGTTTTCCAGACAGAAATGTTTCTAATTGACGGAAATCCTATAAAAGTTTTGATATAACGGCCTTCTAAATCGAATTAGTTTTTTGGGTTTTTCTCAAAATTTTCATGACATATGACCCTAGTAAATATTTAGATAGATGAAAAGTACGTAAAATTCTATACAAGAATAGACGGAAAAATTATATCGTGCAATTTAAAAAAAAATTGTCGACTGCGTGTAAAAAATAATTTTTTCTACGATCGTGGAAAAAGTGACTATAGGCCGAAGAATTAGGTAGCTGATTAGACAGCTGATCTGGGATAGAATTCCTTACAGTATCCCATATAGTTTTTCGGATGTATTTGTTGATAAGGAACATGCCTGTGAATTTCCTCCACTTTTAAATACCGGGAACAATTTTATATTAACAACAGAAAACAATTTTATATTAACAGTTGTGATACCAGTCCCGAAAGTAAATAATACGAACAAAGCTAATGAGTTCCGACCAATCAATACTGTTCCAATCTATGAAAAAATATTAGAAATAGCGGCCAAAAACAGCTTCAGAAATTTTGTGATGACAATTGTGTGTTGATATCAAATCAGTCTGGATTTTGTAATCGTCATTCCTGTGAAACTGTGATTGTAAATATTTATGATGAATTCTTAAGATTCATTGACAAAGGAAACAGTTGATCGTAATTTATTAATTTACAAATTAGACCAAATTGGTTTTAAAGGAAATGTGTTAAATTGGTTTAAATCGTATTTATGTGAAAGAACTCAATGTGTCAAATTCAAAAACTGTTTTTCAACAACATTACCAGTGTATCAAGGGGTACCGCAAGGAACAGTTCTAGGTCCTTTGCTATTCATACTGTACATCAACGACATTATTGAGGTAATCCAGTCAAGTGAAATCGTTATATTTGCTGACGATACAATGATTTATACAGTAGGAAATGATATAGAAACTATGCAACAAACTATTAATCAAGATCTTAGTGCTTTATACACGTGGTTAAATAATAATAGTTTGAGTGTTAATGTTGCAAAGTCAAAGTGTTGTCTATTTGGAAAAAGATCTGTGTTGAATAATATTGACTGTAACAAAATGAATATAAATATTGACAATGTCAAACTTTTATTAGTAAATGAAATCATGTACTTAGGGGTAATATTAGATTCAAATTTAAATTTTCAATTACATGCAAAATATATTTTACGAAAATTTTCCAAAAAGTTAATTTTATAGCACGAATTGGTAAACACTTGTCAAATTATACTAAATATTTATTATACAAAAGTATTGCTGCACCCCATTTAGAATTTTGTTCGTCTGTATTATACAATTTACCACAATATAATTTTAATAAATTTCAAACCGTTCAAAATTGAGGATTATTTTAAAATGCACACACATTAGTTTTATGTTGACCACTCTGAATATGTTCACAGTTAAACAGAAAGTAGTTTTTAATACTATTATATTTATATTCAAAATAAAAAATTAATTATTTCCGCAATACTTGTGTGATAGAACGAATGTATTTAGAAATGTACATAAATATAACACACGTAACTGTGATAACTTTATATTAAACAAAACATATAATAGTAATATAATACATAATTTTGTTCTAAATAAAGTTGCCAAATAAGATCAAAAATTGTAACAATCTGGACGCTTTTAAACATAAATTAAAAAGCATATATTAGATATTACATAATTAATTGAAAATTATTTGTTTATTTTCTTGTCCTTTTTTTATATTAGATTTATATTATTTAATGTAATATTTTAGTTATTGTTTTTTTTATTCTTGTTTTAAGCCAACTAACAATAATCATAATCAGTATTATGCTTTTATAGGTGTCTTCTGAAAATTAAAACCGGTTAAAAATTGTTTAAAATAATCGACATAAACCGCCGAAAAAATCAAAAATTTCATAATTTTTTTAATTCGTCAAAAATTATTCTACAGCCTTGAAACTTAGTGGAAATATGTCTTTCAAGTGCAAAAAATTACTATATTTTTTATCAGTGCAAAAAGTAAATTATTTTTGCACTAGTGTAAAAAGTAGTTTTTTATTTTTTATTTTATTTTTTTGTTTTTTGATCGTAGAAAAAATGTTGTGTACAAGATATGCAAAGGCATATTTGTTGCACTCAGTAATAAACTTCATGCATCGTGCAACAAATATGCACTTTTGCATTAGTTACACAAATAACTATTTTCGTGAGGTTGTAGCTAAGACCGTCCTGTTTAATAATGTATACACGTTTGTTAGAATTATAACAGCAATAAAGTCGCTATAATTCTTGGATACTTTTGGTTAAACAGACGGCATAACATACTTGTTATTTTTTTGTAAAAATGGACAACACGGATCACTTTTCCTATACAGGGAAAGTCTCTACGACGATGCCCTTGCAACAATTAGATAAAAAAGATTAATTTCTGGAGCCTTTTTTATCTAAGTAAAACTTTCGACATCATCTATTGTTCCTTATTAAATTTGAAAAATACAGGATTCATGAGATATAAGTCTACAAATTGATACGATCACACTTAATTGGCAGACGGTTTTGTATGAAATTTGTAAAAGACGGAGAAGTAGCAGATTTTTTTTACCCAGTTAACAGTAAGCAAGGGGTACCACAAGGATCGATGCTAAGCCCACTATTTTTTATTGTATGGGCTAATGACTTAAGTCAACATATTTCAGTACAATAATGTTGATGGTATCTTTCACTTATTAAAATTATTTATGAGGTCCAGATAGTGCGGACTAATGAAGCTCCCACTATGGTAGCGAAACGTTGCCTTTTAACACAGGACCTGAGAGTTTTTTTCAATCCTCTCGTTCGATTAGTAAGGGTCCAGACGTGTGCGACCTATCTGGACATCATAAATAATATGCCAGTACTCAAATTTCGTTTTTAAATACGAATGCTTATTTATCAAATAGCACACAACTACGCATACGTGAGAACTTTCTTATTATACTACATAAGAAAAAAACTTACTTTCTGTTGTTCAATAACAAAGAAAACAAATGTACATGGAAGCTAATTACGTAGTAGAGGAAACCATTTTACAATTGTATGGATAGAACAATGATAGTTTAAGTTATTCGTATTACACTACCATATCGAGCGAGAAACACCGTCTATGCTGTGGAAAAAAATTGGGAATATATATTGATGCCCTCCCTTCCCTCACTGCTAGACACTATAGAATTACCAACTTTTCATTGTTTACATCTAACAACACTTAAAATCATGCTTTGGCGTCGCATCTTTACAATAAAAAAGTTTCGTGGAAGTAATGGTTTATTTTATACCAAGTCATAGTAGAGCCAGTGCTCAAAAAATTAGTTAGCATCTTCTGAATCGAAAATTCGCGTCTAAAAGTTACGATGTTTATCGACAGCTAATGTAAAGTCATAAACTTCTCAAGTAGGCACTTATTTATATGACTACCGAATTTATTGACAAATTTCACATTTACTATATTCTTGTCAAAACTAAAAATCAATTAGGGCGTGTTACGCAAAATATTGTTTATTTAGTCAATTCTATTTATATATTGACGTACGATATTAATGCTTTTGATAATTTGCTAACACATGAACGAGCACAATTTTCCAATTGTAACTAATTTAATGTTATATTTATGCAAGTAATGAGACAATTTTCATTGTGTTCTTGTAACTGTTGTCTTGTACCTTTATATATGGTTACTTGTGTTGCGCAAACTTCAAACATGTACAGAAACGAATAAAACTTAAAACGTGTCATGATTGCAAAAATGGAACCAGTTCTAAAGTACTTCGATTATTTAGATTACATAGTTTTCGGATTTATGTTAATTATTTCGGCGTTAATCGGCGTTTACTTTGCTTTTTTGCTAAAATAAAGCAAAATACTACCTCAGAATATCTGATGGGTGGAAAACTATGGGTACATTTCCCATTTCTATGTCGCTTATAGCCAGGTATGTCAAAAATTCGTTGATAATGTATGTTCTTTAATGTAAAGCTTCACATTCCCTGTCTTCATTTTTAAACTTGGTGTTAAATTATTTCCTCATTTATTTTACAGTAATTACCTACTTAAGTACTTGAGTTTCAAGGTTTTGGTTCTTTTACACTTTTAACATTATTTAAACAGCAATTCTTCGTATAAGTATTAAATTTATAAAATGCTCATAAATTTATATTAAACATAAAAATCAAATTAATCGCTACCTATTTATGCAATCGCTTTCTACCATTGGGATCGTAACGAAGTTTTTCTATTCTTTTCTTGTATTTTCTGCGCTTTCCTCGATTTTCTTTATCATCTCCATCAGAACAACTTTCGGAGGTCAGAGGGCTTATACGTTTCTTATTGTCATCTTCTTTACTTTTCTTTACCATTTGTAACAAATGATCTCTGAAACTATTTAGTTCATAATCGAGAGTTTTTCCTTTTTTCAATTTTCTTTTTCCACTTTCAAAGTCGTCTTGATAGTGCATTACCATGATTTCCACCTTCCTCAACATATCTCTGTCCTCTTCCGAAAGTTCCTTATTCGTCTGAGAATTTGAGCGTTCCAATTTTCTTTCCTCTTTCATTTGACGTTCTAATTCCATGTCATAAAACTTTTTGTAGACATAGCTTGAGCTTCAACTTGATTCGGATCTACGAGTTCCCATTTGGAAGGAATAAAACCTGCAGTTACTAAATCTTGTTGAAAATGACGAAGTTCTCCTTTGATTACACATTCAGGTCCGCTTTTTATGGATCTTTTAATTAAGTTCGCACCATCTAACGGTTCGTCGCATTCTGAATCTTCTTCCAATTCAGTTTTAATTGATACGTTCATAAATATGTTTTCTAAATTGTTTAAAGAACATTTGGGATATATTTTCCACAAATCCCACGATCTCAAAACGTTCAACACTCTATACTTGAACGCTTCTATATCGGACGACAAGTGTAGATTTTTCAAAGTGATTTGTAAACGTTTAAATATATCTGAAAGATGTTTTTCAAATTCGGTTCTATAAATCGGAGAGTAGCATTTTTTCATATTGGAATTATATAGCACGTCAGATAATAAATACAATCGCGCAATTTTTTTAGATGCTTTCGTAGAATCGTTCGCAAAAGAATCAATGATTACGTGAATTACGTCTTTCACGGCGTCTATATGATTTAGGCAAAATACCATAGCTTCTCCAATTTTCTTTTTAGATACATCTAACGTCCGAATTAAATGAATAAATCTATTTTTTTGAGCGTCTGAGAGCATGCTTTTATTAAGTTTGAGGGAATTTTTGAGATTATCCGGCATACCTTTTGTGTAGTCATAAACTATCGGTGGGGTCCATACAGACCCATTTTTGAACATGCGAAATTTCTTGGTAGACCACTTCTGATGAGTTTCACCATGCATCATAGAGTACAACTTCCATCTGTAATAAATATGTTCCGGTTTACTATTATCGAATAGAAACTGATAAGTTGGATTATGTATTTCCTTGTTCATAATCATCGCTTCAAATAGAGGACCTTCCCGTATTACAAATTCGATTGTGCGATGTATGGTCATCAACACCTTTTTATCTATTGGTATCGTTACTTTTACAATTGAACTGTACAATAGATTTTCCATTTCGCCCTCAGTACTTGGATTATTCAATTGATGCTGCAAAGGTTGGGCATTAAATGCAAGACCCGTATAAGGAGGAGGCTGTGAGAGTTTGAGAAGATCCGAAGGAATATAAATAGGATGTGATGGAACTTCAATCGGTTTTCCCCATCCTATTCTCATATCGTCCAAATCCTTTAAATGAAACATTGCCCTTTCTGCATCTTTTCTACTCATAAATGCGACAAATCCGCAATTAGTAGTTCTGTTTCTTTCATCTGTTCGCGGCCACATAATTTTGACACTAGCTAAAGGGCCGTACGAGCCAAAAAGTTGCATTAAATCGCTTTCTGTAGTCTTCACATTAATATGGGCAACGAACAAGTTTGTAGTTGTCGGATCGGTATTTTCCACTACGTTCAAAGCAGAGTATACTGTCAAATCTTCTTTCAGCTTAATCCTTTCTGCACGTTCCATATGACGCAATTTTAATTCTTCTTTTAAAATTTCCAAATTGGTTTTTGGTTTTTCTTGCCCTTTAGTACGTTCTATTTTCGTTTCTTTAAGTAATCTAGCACATTCTATGGCGTTTTTCATTATCACGCTCGAATTCATTTTAATAACCGGGCTAGGATTATAAATTTCTCCTTTGTGGGATTCGATCTCTTGTCCGGTTTTAACATTCAAAATTCCAGATTTCACAAAAGTCTTATTAGGGGGCCCAGACGTATCTTGGAAAGTTTTTATAAATTCTTGAAATGCACGAGCCGTGGCTTCTTGCTCTTCTCTATGCTTACGATCCAATTCTTTTTTAGACATTTTTAATTGACACTTTAAATACACTGTATAGTCAGTTGTTATTTTAAACATAACCTCAACAAATTTTTAGTTACATATCTGGCATATCCGTTCTGGGAATGCCGGCTGAAATATATACTTACGGGACACAATTTTGGATGATAATGTGTTCAGAAGGATTGGTTTCGTTAACAGTAGCTATTGCGATTTTACCGGTGTTCTACAAACTACAAATTACTTCAAGTTACGAGGTAAGTGTATAAATTCGTGACGAATTTCGGTCGAACGACATTTCATTTCAGTATTTAAATCTACGGTTTAACGAAACTGTTAGATTGTTAGGATCAATTTTATTTTTAACTAAAATGTTACTTTACATTCCAATAGTTATATATGTACCCGCTCTGGCGTTTAGTCAAGGTAATATTTTATACATAAACATTTACATCGAGTGATGTTTTTTTTCAAGTTACCGGAATTAATCTACATTTAGTCACACCCGTCGTCTGCGTAGTATGTATATTTTACACGACTTTGGTAAGTACCTACTTATTACACCGTAATTACATCGTTCATAGTAATCATTATAAGACCTGGAGCAAATATTATTACAAGTATTATCGAAATTATTAATGGGCCATCTGTTATCAAAGAGGGTGATATTATTAATAAGAACGGTATAAATACTGACATCATTAAACAAAATGCCATAAGAACAAGAATGGCGCTATCTTCATCTTCGTTTAATATTAAATTTTCCCCGTTCATTTTTCTCGTAGCACCATTATTGTTTATTTCACTAGAATTTTGAACGAACAAACATGGGTTAAACTTAGTTCGGTTCAGAACTACCAACGATCAGTTGCAAACTTTCCTACATTTACTTTAAACTTAGATTAAATACAACGGTATCGAAGGATTAAGCGTAGCAACGATTGTTGAATTTAACTGACCTTGGGAAACTGGCCATTAGTTTGGTTACACAAATAATAGTCAAATCATCTTAAAGTGCGAATACATTAGTGCGTTGCGCGACAAACAAAGTGGAGCGTTAAAAAGTTTGCATGAGTAGCTCGGCACTTATTTAGACGAATCGGTGGGCGCGCGCTGCGCACTAATATATGCGCACTTTTAAATGCCTTTCACGCAGACATAAATTGGTCGATAAAGCATGTAGGTATACATTATAGATCATATTGTACGTTAGCAAACTCTTCTGAAATTCAGCATTTTAGGGAAGTTTACTAGTGTATGTTTATAATATGTGCCTGCTTTGTTCATTTAATCTTTCTGTATTTATTAAAAAAGAAATAATTTAACAAAAAGTATTCGTTTTAGAACAAATAATACGTCACTTACACAGTAAGTACGGCATAATTCTTTGAACGTAGAATGAGTCATCCTTGGTAATGCACACTAAATCTCTTAAAGAAATTATTACCTCACTGGTCAGCAACTGGTATATGCGTATGTCAAATTTTTATGAGTTGTTGGGTGCAACTAGATTTTTTCTGTTTTTGGCGAGACTCTTTGGTAGCTTTTATTGTAAGACGGAGGAACCAATTTAAATACTATTGGCCGGTTGCGCAAAATGAAACGACTCACCAACAAGCCATTAACAACTTGTTAGCGTATCAGTGATTTTAACGTTTACATTTTAATCAATCACAAAATGACAGTTAGCTATCAACAAATTTAATTAGTGTTTGCCTTATTAGTACAATCATTTTACAAAAAGTGGGACTTTTTTTTGGGAAATGAGATAAGGGTGGTAAAAAATGCATACTTTTAAAGATATTAACGACTATTTGCGGAAAAACAAAGAAAATTGTATATATATATAAAACAATGTTTTCCGGGTTTGGAGGTTTTCTCGGACTATTTTTTTCGTAATCTACGGAAAATTTCCTAACTTTTACCACCTTTATCTCATTTCCCAAAAAAAAGTCCCAAATCTCGAAAAAACCTGTAAAATGACTGATGCGTCTCAACAACCATGTTGTCAACTTATTCAACCCTCTTGTGCACCAAGGGTTGCCGAGCTTTGTATTATCTTGTATGGTCAAATTGCAATAACCACATAAACTAAGGCATTTGACTATAGATACATTAATACTAAAAATAGGATCGCTATTCTGTGCGTCATCGTCGCCGTTGTCGTTGTCCCTTATGATGGATGAAATTTGTGATTCTTATGTATTACTTAACGCTGATTCCGAATATGCCCATCACTTTTCGATATCTCGAACAGTTTTCGAGATATTCGACTTTGAAGTTCGAAAATTTCGAAAAAAATTTCAGTTGTGAATCATATGTACTTTTCGACGCTGATTAAGAAAATCACTAGCATTTTAAAACCATTTGGTTATGAGCCGTACATTAACGGCTTTTTTGTATAAATTGAAATCGCGTTGATGAGTACGTTTTTCAAGAAAATGTTCAATCATTAACTTTTTAGGGCGGTTTAAAAGCTGTGGTGTGGACCGATACCGTTCAAATGGTTGTAATGACCGCGGCACTTATTGTTGTTTTAGTTATGGGAACTATAAGTGTAGGTGGATTTACGGAAGTGTGGAGACGTAGTGATCTCGGTGGACGGCTCGAATTTTTTAAGTAATAAATATCGTCTTAAGTTTTAAAATAAACTGAGTACCGCTATATTTGCAGTCTCGATTGGGACCCGACCATCAGACATACCTTCTGGACGGTAACCATAGGAAATTATTTCTCGTGGTTAGCTTCTTGTTCAATTAACCAAGCTATGGTACAAAGATGTTTAGCGATGCCTTCGTTAAAATCTGCGACAGTGTAAGTTTCGTTAATAGTTGCTCCATATTTGGAATATATAAAATTTTTAGAACACTATTCATATTGATGATCGGATTAATGGTTTTAATAACGATGTGTTGTTATATGGGTTTAGTGATATTCGCATCTTATCACAAGTGTGATCCTATTACACGAGGTTACATCGCAAAATCGGATCAATTACTTCCATACTTTGTAATGAATATTGCTTCCAAGATGCCAGGCTTGCCGGGACTTTTTGTGAGCGGCGTTTTCAGTGCAGCGCTAAGGTTAGTATTCTTCTTCTTAATTTCATAGGGTAGTTAATATTATGACAGTTCTATGTCCACTGGATTAAATTCTATGACCGGAGTCATATTTGAGGATTTAATCAAGCCCAGAGTTAAAACCCCATTAACCGAGTCCACAGCAAGTTTAATAATGAAAATAATGGTCGTAGTTATTGGAAGCGCATGTGTCGGGTTGGTATTCGTAGTAGAAAAAATGGGAGCTTTGATTCAAGCATCTGGAAGCATGGGTGCGATTACTGCCGGTCCCTTATTGGGTATATTTGCTTTGGGCATGTTTTTTCCGTGTGCCAATTCAATAGTAACATAAAGAGGAATAATAATTAATTTTTGTACTAAATAAAAATTATAGGGGGCCTTGGTTGGAGGATTGATTAGTGGATCTTTGATAGCTTGGATTTCAATTGGAACTCAAATAAATATGGCCCACGGTCACATAAAATTTCCACAAAAACCAATTTCTTTGGACGAATGCGATTCAAATTGGGTATCGGAGTATTTAAGTGTATCTTTAACAGTACCGAACAAACAAAGTAATATAGAATTACCTTTCGTATTGTTTCGATTGTCGTATATGTATTATACCGCAACAGGTTTAATAATAACAATAATAGTAGGGCTCCTTGTAAGTTTTTTTACAGGTTGTAATAAGGGAAAAATTATACACTCGGATTTGTTGTCGCCTGTAATACATAAGTTTGTTAAGAAAAATCGTGGCAATTCTGAAACTGGAAACAACATTTTGTCTAGCTGTAATAAAGACATTATAATATTAAAACAACTAAAACATTAATTACGCGTAAATATATTTTTAATATTGTGAAAATTAAACTCTTTATGTCGTCTGTTAGTTTCGAAACGCGTTAATTTAATCCAATTAAGTAGGTACCTTGTTCGTGAGTGTGTTGTGCATAAAGTAATCAGATCCATCTCGCAAATAACAAATTCGTCGGATTATATTTAGAACAATTAGAGCAGTTAGTAGAACTACGTATGTAATTAATTAATAATAAAAATGCGAAAAACGTTAAATTACCGACGATAATTAATTATCATCTCGAGATTTGTTATTATCTAAGGACTTTACTTATTCCAATACAGCCGTCGTATTTTACAACGTAAAAAATCACACATTTTCCTATAGTATGAGAAAACGTTTTATCGACAAATAAGTTCTTCCGCTTATGCACTTGTAAATAGTCATTTATTCGCTTATTAAAACGTTAATTATTGGAGCGCTAAGTTCTTTTCTTTATTTCTAAATTAACTAGATATTTGCAATTTCTAACGTGCATTTTAATTTTATTTCAACGGGGTACCGTTACAGAAGAAGGGATTCACTTATAAATAAGACGAACGGTAAGGTAATTTCGATTTAAACATTTTAACTAGAGTTTAATAGAAAATGTGCGACGACGATTTAGCCGCTTTGGTTGTTGATAATGGTTCGGGAATGTGTAAAGCTGGATTTGCAGGAGATGATGCTCCACGAGCCGTATTTCCGAGCATCGTAGGACGACCACGATATCAGGTGAAATCATATAGCGTTGAAGGTTTTCCCTATTTTTTAAATCTTATTCTAGGGTATAATGGTAGGTATGGGTCAAAAAGATTCTTACGTCGGAGACGAAGCGCAGAGCAAAAGAGGCGTATTGACAGTAAAATATCCAATAGAACATGGAATAATTAGTAATTGGGACGATATGGAAAAAATTTGGCATCACACTTTCTACAATGAACTTCGTGTAGCGCCCGAAGAACATCCGGTGCTTTTAACCGAGGCCCCTTTGAATCCTAAAATAAATAGAGAAAAAATGACTCAAATTATGTTCGAAACTTTTAACACGCCCGCAATGTATGTCGCCATACAGGCAGTTTTATCTTTGTACGCAAGTGGAAGAACCACTGGAATCGTTATGGATTCCGGCGATGGCGTTTCTCACACTGTCCCCATTTACGAAGGTAAACAATAATTTCCTTCGAGCGATTTCTAAACAGTATCTTTCAGGTTATGCACTTCCACACGCAATATTACGAATGGATTTGGCTGGACGCGATTTAACAGATTATTTGATGAAAATTTTAACCGAAAGAGGATACAGTTTTACGACAACCGCGGAACGCGAAATTATTAGAGATTTGAAAGAAAAAATCTGTTACGTTGCCGTAGATTTTGAACAGGAATTACACTTGGCCGCAAGTACAAATTCGGTCGAAAAGTCTTACGAACTGCCCGACGGTCAAGTAATAACTATTGGCAATGAACGTTTTCGTTGTCCAGAATCTATGTTTCAACCCTCTTTTCTGGGTATGGAAACATCTGGTATTCATGAGACTACTTATAATTCGATTATGAAATGCGACTTAGACATTCGTAAAGATTTGTACGCCAATACGGTACTATCGGGTGGAAGTACTATGTTTCCTGGTATAGCAGATCGTATCCAAAAAGAAATAGCGGCATTAGCCCCCGCTACAATGAAGATTAAAATTATAGCACCACCGGAAAGAAAATATTCGGTATGGATTGGAGGTAGTATCTTGGCGAGTTTAACTACATTTCAACAAATGTGGATTTCTAAACAAGAATATGACGAATGCGGTCCTATTATAGTTCATAGAAAATGCTTTTAATTTCAGAGTGTAAGATATTATTATTATTGTTAACATTCGAAATGTTAATTATCCAAAAATAACGCTGTCATTGTGTTAAAAAAAGGAACCATATTACTTGTTGCACTATTTAGTTATATTATTTAGAAAAAAAGTCTTAATTAACAATATTTCGTAATTTTAAAAACCGGCGAACTTAATTACAAAACGAAAATAGAACTTACTGAAAATAACGTTAAAAATTAATATTAAGCCCCAATCTTTTCAATTTCATCGGAATCTTCGGCATTTAAGTATTTAATTTTTCTATTAAAATGTTTTTCAATGGTTTGGCATATGTTCATAGTTTCTGCAGAATCTATAAGGTTAATAGCAATTCCCCTCTTTCCAAATCGTCCAGTTCTACCAATTCTATGGAGATAAGTTTCGCAGTCTGCTTTACCATGGACATCAACTGGCAAATCAAAATTCACAACAATTGTAACTTGTTCAACATCGATTCCTAACAAATAAGAATTATTTCTAAGTTAGTTACAATTTTTTTGTTACCTCTCGATAAGACATTAGTAGTAATTAAAACTTTTTCCTGACCATTACGAAAACGATCTAAAACGGCAATTCTCTGCTCCACCGTTAAATCACCTGTCAACACCGCAACTGCATGGCCGTCTTTGGTCATTTTCTCAGCCAGCCAACTTGCTGTTTTTCTGGTCTGCAAACAGCTTTTCGATTTAGTTAAAGTAAATATTTAAATAATCGACTTACGTGGCAAAATATTATGGCTTGTCCTACTCCAACTGTTCCATAAATATTTGTAACTGCACTATATTTTTTCCTGCTTATTCGCACATTTGACATAATATTGTTGAATATTATCTAAGCTTTCTTCTTCTCGTTTCAATCTAATTATAATAGGTTTAGGTACTATAACTTCAGCAAATTCCATAACTTCCTGATCATAAGTAGCAGAAAAAAACATCATTTGACATTTCTCATTCAATTTCCTATAATTTATATATAATCAACCAATAATAAAACGTTTTTAAAGTAGTAGTACTTGTGGATTCTGATACATTGATCTTGGTGACCTTGTTGTGCTATCATTACATCTGCTTCATCCAACACAAATACATTTATTTTGCTTAAATCGAATGAACAATATTTTACACCCCAATCTAAAACTTTACCAGGTGTTCCAATTATAATTTGTTCATTTACTTCCGCTCCTCGAGGCACTACAAATTTATTAAGTAAATATTCGTTACTTATTAATAATTTAAAACGTTACTCTCTTCTCCTCTCACAGCATACTTAATTTCAATTTCTGGGCAAAATTTTGACATATGGGCAGCAACTTCTCCCGTTTGAATGGCCAGCTCATAAGTTGGTGACAAACAAAGCACTTGGGGATAGCGTAATTCTGGATCAACACGGCTTAACATGGCTAAAACAAATGCGGCAGTTTTCCCAGTTCCTGACTGAGATTGTGCAATTAAATTTTGAGGAGGATTTGCCAATAAAGTAGGTAAAGCGGTCTCTTGAATTTTAGATGGAGCGTTAAAACCCATTTCGTAAATTCCTTTTAATAAATTAGGTTTTCTAAAACAAATATTTTAATTTATCGAATTGTAATCGTCATACTTCCAATTACAAATGTAGCGCTTCAAATGTATTAACAGAATAAAGTGGTGAATTTGGATCTTGCCTCTGAACTTCAATGTTATTCTTACTTTCTACCAATCCTTTGCGTATAATTTTTTGCAATAAACTTACTTCAGCTGGACTAAAGTGTTCAGAAGCTGGTTCATTGTTAATTTCTTCAACCGTGTTAGAATCCTCTTTGTTGTTTAATTCCAACTGTGTTACCTAAAAGTGCGGGGTTTACATGTAAGCTATTATTTGTAAGAAATTATAAATTACGTCGTTTATTAATGCTTTTTCGGGTTCTTCCATGTACTTGACCCAATCTACTTTAGCCGCCATTATGATTTGAAATGGATTGTACAAAATAACGGAGCGGTAATATATTTAATAAACACTGTTAGACACACTGGGTCCCTGTTTGTCTCACAATTTCGTAGTCATACGTTACACATAACATAGAAGGGTAAGGATTACAATTTAATGTTTAATAAGAAAGTGCAAATTATTGCAAAGGTCACAAATAACACATAAGAGGTTATGTCTATTTGCTCAAAATGTGTATGCATAGAGAAGTGACATCTATGTATGTAAATACTAAACGTTACAATACAGGGTGTTACAAGACAATATCACAGAATAATATAGTTATTTATGTATCAAGGCACTAAAGTTTGATTTTTCATGAAGAATGTGTCACTAGTATAATTCCAAATAAATTTAGAACAAAAAAAACGAAATTTATTTAAACGAATAAATATATAAATTTAAGTGTTTCCTAACAACTCAGTTGATTTAAGAGCCATAAGAATTAACAAACGTGAACATGAAGAAAACATTCTAAAAATTTAACCAAAACACCAGTATATATTCTTATGAAAATTCAACAAAAGTGACATTACTAATAGCCTGTAGGCCCTCCTCTTGTAGAAATACAAGCTTCTAATCTTCTTGGCATGCTTGCAATTAAGTTTCTTATTCGTTCTTTAGGGATCTGTTCCCAATCTTAAACAAGCATGTTGCACAGCTCATCAAAAGTGTCTTGGGGGGCGTTTTTAATTTTCCTGCCTAATTGATCCCAGAGACGCTCGATAGGATCAAGATCAGGGCTCTTGGCAGGCCAGTCCAAACATTGGATATTTGTATCTCGCAACTCAGCTGTGGCAATGTTAGCGGTATGAGGTTTGGCATTGTCTTGCATAAAAAATAAATCCATCTCCGAAATTTTAGGCAAATGGTTGTACATGGGGTACAAATCTCGTCTCGATATCTTCTTGCTGTTAGCGACTCATTTCATATCAAAACCAAACCTGTACGAGCATTAAAAATTGTATACCATCTCAAACCATTACAGATTCCCCACCAAATTTGTCAAATTCGCGAATGATACAAGGTGCAAATCGCTCACCTGGTCTTCCTATAACAAGAACACGGCAATCATTCCTGCTTAGGTGGAATCTGGATTCGTCCGAAAACAAAACGGAGTTCCACTGCCTCTCCGTCCCAACCCTGATGGTTTTGACAAAAGTTTAAGCGATTTCTTTTGTGAGTAGCTGTGAGAATTGGGCTGGTTGCAGGCTTTCTAGCAGACAAATTATTATGTATTTTTCTTTCTCGAATTCGAATCTATGTAAATAAATAAAAATTTTTGAATTTTGATTAATCAAAATTCTATTGAATTTAAAAAATAAATCAATTTTATCGAATATAAATAATAAAAATACGTGCCTACTGAGTAACAAGTTTTGTAATAGCGTAGGTATTACTTTAGTTTTTGAAAATTTGTTCTTGATGTTTGGCAAAATGATGAAAAAGTGTCCGAAGTTTAAATGTTTCTAATTTTTTGCTTGCTATCACATTAAATGGGACACCCTGTGAGTTTTGTATTAAGGTTACCTCCTTTATTATCTATGTAATGTTTATTAAAACCTCAGACAAATAAGTCTGAGATTAAAACCAAGTTATGGGTGAAATCTGCTATAAATGCAGGCGTTATGATATACAGTTAGTTGGGAGTTATGAAAAAAAAACGTAGTTCGGAGACAACATACACAAGTTGGGAGTTATGATCAATTCTTGAGTTGGGCGTTGTGGCCCCGGTGCTGTAGCAGTAAAGGGCGTAGCAGTTTCGCGCCAACACCATTTCCATAAGAAATGTATTGTGCAGATATGTTTTTTAATTTGAAACTGTGAAGATACCACACTCATTAATGCCATTTGCAAACGTGATCGCATTAGATAATTCCCCAAATTGTATAAATATGCTAAAGTTCTAGAGAAAACTTATACAATCGCTTCTAAAAAAATATTTAAAAGTATGACAATCGCTAACTGCAGTTCTTCGTTTGTGATTTAATTCATAAATACCTTATCTCGCAAATTTTAATTCTGTGTTGAAAGCAGATACATGCAAGTGTAATCGGGGATTCAACTTATATAGAGTATTGTCATTTTTTCTAAATTTTAAATTCACTTCCGTGATTTGTTACATTAAAATACGCGCCAAACCATAACGCTACTTCTCTATTTGATGACGTCACCTGAAATGACAAAGACCAACTTAAGTAAAACGTCTATTAGGCCTTTTTGAAACGATTGAATTTATGCGGCTAAACCACAGAATAATACTTTTCTGTGGCTAAACCTTTTACGTCCGCATAGTTAACTATGGAAAAACAATTATTGTTTTGCTGTCAAACATGGCAGGTAATGAGTATTATTGTGTCAGCATTTGTTACTACAAAAGTAAAAGTTTAAGGATCGAATTCAGACTTCCTAATTCTCCACTCCATAGATGAAAGACTTATAATTACTGTTACTCCACTCACACCCAGTCTATCTTAGCCTAACCTAACTGAACAAGTTGACGTTGTTTAGTACAATTTTAGTTCTCCAAACAATATTCGACAATGATACTCATCAAACACAAATTGAGTTGTTTGAGTAGCGAAAATATGAAAATGATTGATCATAAACAGTACGTTTCTCTTAGAGTCCCATTTGGAAATACATTCAGAGAGGTAAAATTTGAGTCTTTGACAAATGGCATTGAGGTTTTGCAGCACTTTTCACATCATATATAAATGACATATTTGGAATACCTACTTTTGCGCAATTGTCACAATGTAACACATTGTATTTATAATGTGAATATGATAGAATGAAATTCCACTAAATAAGTGATGCCATTGGCGATGCGAGTATAAAAAAACAACTTCTAGAAAAAATTTATTTAGAATTATGTACAATTATAAAATATACAGAAGATACAAATGTTTAAGGAAATAATTTAAGAGAACAATTAAAGTTATTAACAAATCCTTGTAAAAATCTAATGCACGATAGACATTACATTGTTTACTTAATTCCTTTTGTTAGTTTTGCACAAAATGAGTTTACTCTTTGAGAACTAAGAGATCTAAAGCGTTACTAAAATTGAATTAATAGAATAAAAAAAGTCTATCCTTATTTTTAAGTTTATCTTTTTGTAGCTTTTCTTCTAATCGTGGATTTTCGATTACTATTTTTATTTAAATCTTCAATCGCTTGAGGATTACTTAACCAAGGGAGGGTAAATTCTCTAAAAGTATGTAAATACATAATTACTGTATAAAAATAAAAAAACTTACGCAGGTAGAAAACGAGGAATAGGAGCACCAAATGCAGAAACAGGTAAATGATCACAAACTTCTAAATACTTAATATCTTCTAAGGGAGGCCACAAGGAGTTAATAGATTCAGATTCTTCATCGACACGAGATCCAGAACCTATACGTTCTTGCCTTTGTTTCAGCTTTTCTACTATTCTTTGTTCCCTTATCCTTTGTACATCCCATCTACAAATAGGTACATTATGATTTGAAAATACGACGTCTAGCTTTAACCTTTTCCGTCGTCTCTCATCATTTTCTAATCTCATATGCCTCTTATTATATACTTCATCATCCAAGTTTTCCGTACCTTCCATAGAGTAACAACTAGTATAAACCTTAACCCTCCACCTAGGCACCTATATATGAACAGAACATATTAAATAAATAAAGTAATCGACGAGTTTGATTAAATGTTACTAAAATATTTATAGAGAATAATCGTTCTCTATGATGAAAAAATGATTAAGAGATAGAAAGAGCACTTAATACCCATACAAGACAAAACATAGTGACAGATCCAGAACAAAGCAAAGGAAAAAACCGGTGGGGATCAAAGTCCGTCGGCCCCTTTTTAACTTTTGAACAATGATCACTTTAGTCCCACAACTTTGTGTTGAAAATAGTATTTCTTGACGTTAAAATGACAGACTAAGAAGTCAAAATGACAGTTGGACGTTTGGAAAAAAAATATCTTATGGAAAAACCGAATTTAAAAATATTTGAATAACTTTTATTCGCACAATGTAAAATTTTCAACTCGCATAGAATTGATTCTGAATGTACCACAAATTGTGATAGATAAATGGAGCGACCGACTTTTGGTCCTCAGTGCAGAGTAATTACACAGCTAATTATTTAGGATTATTTTGAATGGTATTGCTATCTTATGTAAGAATAATAATCCGTTAAATAGGTTGTCCAAAAAAATTGTAGACACAATTTAAATTGAAAACTCTTTACATTTACATTTTTAAATAGTATCTTTGAAAATGAAGTAGAATAAATAACAATTAAAATAAACCATGTTCAGGTTTCTCTGTATTAATTGAAGATTTGTCTTAGGCCCATTACATGCAACTTTTGTCCCATTTAACCGACTTTGCAATTGTTATTGTTTTTGGGATAACAATATTGTCCAATATAAACAAATGTGATAGAAATGGAAATTAAGTTAACCTCTAAATTAGGAGTGATGGTCGTTTCAACTGCACAACTAATTTCACGAGGTAATACAGATATAAATTGTCCAGTTTGTGTAACGTACTGTTCGGTTGACATCAAAATTTTGTCATCTCTGATAGAACCTAAAAACAAATCATAATTTGAATCAAAACGAGTAATATTAAATACTTTTTCTTTTTCTTTTCTTTTTAATATTATTATGGGTTTCTTCTACACCAACTTCATTGTTTGATAAAGCAGAAGAACTACTGCATAATCGTTTCCTACGAATGCTCATTTTTATATTTTTCAAAGAGTCTTCTGTCAAGTTATTGATAGTAAAATTTTTAATATTAAAACTTGTCGAATCGCTCAGACTTTCCGTTTGACGTGTTGGTTCAGGATTTAAATTTTCAATTTCCTTTTTTATAGGTATACTTTCTATAGAACATTAAGCATTAAAAGGTATTGAAAGTGACAAACAAAACCTTTACAACCTGTCTCACACTTGGTTAACTCATTTTGGGAGGAACTGTATTTGCTATTTTCTAATTCATACACTGGTTCATCGATTCCACGTTGGTCCTGGAGTATGTAAATAGTTGATTCACTATGATCTGCGACACAAGTCGAATCGTGTGTCATTTCATCAACTACTTCCTCACAAGAAAGTTTATTCAAGGTGTGTTTGTTTAAAGTATCTTTTTGATATACTATATTGGGATCTAAACAATTGATACGTTCCTTAAGCTAAAAGGATAAGATATGCACAAAAACAAGAAATCTGAAAATATTTACCATCTCATTTTCTTGCTTCAAAATAAGTATAGTTTTTTCTTTATTCAAAATATCATCATTTTGTTGTTGAATAAGATCCAAATGGGTTAAAAGCCATTCTTTTAAAAATTTAACCTCACTTTCGGTATTTTGACAGTTCGATTCGGCGTTATTTAAATGTAATGAATCGATATTGGAAGCGTACATATGATCGTACGCAAATTTTACGTCGTCTTTATTATCGCTATTGTTTATATTTGAAACAAAATTAAAATTTCCGATGCAGCCAGTCAAATTTACATTGTTTTGACCAGAACAATCTTCGGACATCTTCGTTAACACTCGATTAATGTTTTGATCATTGTTTAGTTCTTTTATTTGCATCACACGATGTAAATGTAAAATTTTGAACAAGTTTTCATTTTAAATTTGATCGAAAAACGTCGTTTTAAAAGTCTATAGTTGATTATTAATTTAAAACCACTTTGGACACGTTACATGTCCTCACTATGAGCGTTTCTAAAATCGGATACTTATATATTGATCGGAAAAAACGCACACTTAAATTGCCGAACATTGTTGTTTTAGAAAAGAAAATGACAAGGTTAACCTAAAATTTCTTAAAATTTCGTTCTTTTCTGGATCTTCAAAGGTTTACGATGTAACCAAATTTGTGGTTATGTACAACCGTACATAATGTAACATTCATATATAAACAATATTTTTCGTTTAACTTAACTCAAGATTAATACGAAACTTTTATTTACCACACATTATTAAATTACAAAGAAATCGTTGGTTCTTTATTTTAATACAAACAACGCACCATTATTTACCAAGCATACGCAGACGCACCAAGAGTCGATTGTTTCCGTACTCTGGCGGCAAATTTAAAATTAACCTACCCATAATAATTTTGTCGTTCAGTTGGAAATTGTCAGATCCGTATTTGCTTCTCAATTTAAATAACTGTTCCTCGCCTCAGTTTACAAAATCCGAATGTGTTTCCAAGTTTCAAATGAAATATCGTTGCTACAGCGTGTCTTCAATGCTTAATCAGAATTACAGTGCACGTAAATAGAGGTAAATACATACACGTAAAATATAAACATGTATTATATGTTAGCAGAAATTAGGAATTTGTGTTTTTAGGTAAGTTCTTTCGATTCATTATTAAAGTTAAGTCACTTTATTATCTCATGTTTTAACCTATATGCTCAGTGGCGTCTTCGTAAATCCTTGCAACAATCCATTGCAGTGCATTAAACGTGAACACGAAACATTAATTTATTATTACGAAACAGATCGTCAGTAAAATGATTTATTATTCAGTAATTAAGCAAGTTGCCCAACTTCATTAAATATCGTGACGTAGAACTACATAAATTTATTCACTAATCACTCTTTATTGGTAGCGATTTAAAGTTTATTTTGTTTCACTTTTTCAAGTCCATATGCTCGTTAAAAATGTGCTGAGAGTTAAAATTAAGTTATCATTAGGTAAGGTACATGCAGTTATAGTATTATCGTTGGTATTATTATTAAAGCAGTCATCGCTCGCTCTTTGTGCAATCATTCCTCTCGTTCAACAATATAGTCCACTTATACAATGTATTTAATATACAGGGTGGTGCTTATGAAAACGGGGCATAGGGATTTAGCATTGTGAACCGTTTTTTTCCGAATTCCTGCTCGCCCTTTCAAGTGACAAAAATGGTTTTGGTATCAAAACGTAGCTAAAATTATTGCGCATAGCGCTCGCCATCAGAAATCAGCTGAATTACACGGTCTTTTTTAAAATTCATCAATAAAAATTAGTAATTTTTGATGTTTATTTATTGTAACCTTCCTATTTAATTTAGTTCTAATATCATTCGAAGCTGTTCCTTGGGTATAAAGCTTTTTATTTGCGCATTAATGACTTTCCTTTTAGCCTTATTGTCAAAACGTAGAAATGTTGATTGTTTAGGCAACCCAATACTATTTTTCTTTCATTATCAAAACGTACCTTTATTTTTATTGACAAATTTTTGAAAACTACGTGAAATTCAGCTGACTCCTAATAACAACAGCTATACGGACTAATTTTAGCTTCATTTTGTTACCAATACCATTAACCTATGACCCATTTTCAAAAGCACCACCCTCTATACTACTATTGTTTTCTCCAATTGCATTATTAATTTAATAAATTTGAAAATGTTTGTCACCAACTACTTTCTTTGCACGTCATTCACTGATGTAATCTTTCAATTATGTTAATAGCAAGAGCTGAATTTGTTTCATTTTGTAGGTTATAAATATAAAATGCATGTTTTTCTACTCTTGTGTGTGCTTGTGTCGAAATTCATTTATTAGAATTTTACAATTTGTACTCTCATGTAATTCATTACAAAAAAAAAGAAAATGTATCATGAGAAAGTACAAATTCGGAACAAATAGAAATACACCTTTGCTTATTGCATTAATGATGGCGCTTACAGAGATAAGTGCGCGTATCGACTACTGCCATGACATATGTCAAATATTAAATTTACTAAATTTGACAATATGTAACTAGTATAGTGTCCTATTTATTTATTATAAAATTAGTTTTTTTATTTATTGTTAGGGGTGTAATGGAAAAAATAGTGTATGTAATGGCTATTAAGACACTCGCCACGCATAAGGAAATTCGCCTTCGATTTATTAGTGGCTGGTTAAACTCGCCTGTTACCTACAGTGTTGTACGCTGTTTAACTAACCTTTTTCAGTCTTGATTGGATGTGCATGTATAAATGAGTTGAATTGCTATATTCTGAATCGGAAACATTTTTACATCTACATTCTATAATAAAGGTGTTTGTTTGTGTTTAAATATGAACTAGTAAACGGTTTCCCACCAGGATACATGTATTCTATTTGTTTTTGATGAACGCTAATTATTCTGATAAATGTTTTTTTATGTTGTGTTTGTTTAATTGTTTAATTGTTTGACATTCAGTCTACGCAGAGAGGTACTTTTGGGCTTTTAATATTTACATAACTTTGTCAAAATTTACCATTTTGTTTAAAAGCCGGATTAACATTTAATTAAATTTGCTTTATCTCCATCATACTTGTTTTTTATTTCATTGCACATTTACAAATTATCTGTAACTTTTATATTACGGTAAATTCTAAGGTATACGATAAGTACTGCCCAGGCGAAAAGGGATTTTTAACCTACGGTAAAGAAGCGATACTTGTCAATTTTGAAACTACAAATTCAGTGGCGGTTTTAAATTTTACGATAAATACGTGAAGATACTTTTGTAATTAGATACTTTCAGACTTCAAAAGTTGATAATCTAGCATTTGCATATACATTTTAAAGCCCATGTACTAAGTAAGATTTTCCTTGCTTATTTATCGTAAAAGTCAAGAACGAAAATGTATTTGTAGTTCCATAATGGCCTAAGGTCATTCGCAAGTAGTGCAGAGTAAAAAATTCTTTCAGAGAACAATCTTAACGCCGATGCATTTGATTTTTGCAAGACAACGGCGGTCATGTATAAAAGATACAAATTCAGGATCGTATTTAGAAATTTTAATTATAACAATATAAAATTATTATTCGGCATGGTCAAATTACCAAATAAATTCGAGGATTTTGTATCATATGTTTTTAAACAACAAAATATAGCACTATCGTGTAAAGTTTCCAAGGTGTGGCATAGTTGTTACTATAGTTTTATATGTTACACATGCAACTTTATTTCAATTCGAATACGATTCTGATCTACTCTTAAAACATGGCGGCTACCAATACGCGCGTACCTTCCCCCTCCACGAGAGTTGTTTCTCTGAACATACTGTATACACTGTGATTGTTTTCGTAATTATTTATCGATTGTGTGATTTTCAAATTAGTTCTGAGTGAAAAGTAATAAACTAATGTTAATGGTGTAAAAAGGAAAGTTATAGAAGATAAAAAATACGAATAAAATGAGCACTAATTGGACCCAATCAGGTAATAACTTTCCAAGAAAAATCAGAAAAAGTGAAATATTTGGGTTTTTCTTTTAAAATTTGTAAATCCATCATTTTTTGAGATGTAAGACAAATCTTTCAAAAAGTAGGAGGTAATGGTACGTACGTACGAATTGTCAAAAATAAAAAAAAATATTGTAAAGTTGAAATAGAAAGTGTTTAGGCCAAAGTTAGTATAAGGGTTGGGGGAACGTTATTGCTAAGTAAGTGGGGAGAAAACAACTTGAGCTGTTAGGTAAATATAAATTATTAATTGTCGAGTTGTCGTTTGACCATCAAGGGTCACAATTCTAGTTTTCAAGTTCAAGTACCAGTAAATTATTTGTCGTAAAAAGTGTACAAGTTTAAATAAAATATAAATACAGTCCACATTATCAAGTTTATTCAACAGAAAGAAAAAAACGTATATCCTGATTTTTTGATAAAATGATATTTAACACGCAAAAACTGCATGCAAAGATGGCTGAAAATGGCCGAGTGAGAGAAAACGGAGAAGTAGTGGGAGTACCCGTTCGCAGCGCGCTTATATAAATCTCAATCCCCTCAAAGGGCGCTAGCGGGCGGGTACCCCCACTACTCCGCCGTATGCTTACACTCGTTTATTGTCAGTCATCTTTGCATGCATTTTTTGGGTGTTAAATATCATTTTATGAGAATATACGTTTTGTTCCTTTTTATTTTAACTTTACAATACTTTTTTATTTTTGACAATTGGATAATCACACGAGCATTCAGCCTCGATTGAATATATTGCTTTAAAAAATTTAAATCGCAATTGTGCATAAACTAATTGCCCAAGAATTGCAGGGTTTTGCACACACTAAGTACGTATCATTACCTCCTATTTCCCGAAAGATTTATGCTACATCTCAAAAAATGACCGATCTACGAATTTAAAAAGAAAAACCCAAATATTTCACTTTTTCCGATTTTTCTTGGAAAGTTATTACCTGATTGAGTCCAATTGGTGCTCATTTTAATCGTATTTTTATCTTCTATAACTTTCCTTTTCACACCATTAACATTGGTTTATTACTTTTCAGACAGGAAAAAAAAATTGAAAAAAAATACGTTTCGGTATAAAACATGAATTTAAGGTACTTTATACTATTTACAATTACATGGCCTAGGCGATATTCTACTATTATTTTTGTCAAAAATATACTAATTATTTGCCCTATTGACTGGGGTAAATTTCGGAAAAATGCTCATTTCAATAAAGTTTCTTATGTTTCCATTGTTATCTTGAGAAATTCATTATCCATTATAGAGGCAATATACATATTTTAATACACTTTCAGTTATTTATGCTTACAAAATAAATAATTCATAGTCGCTACAATTTTTTTGAGGCTACGTCTTTTTGTCGTCTGTGAACTTAGCAGCATCTTTAAAAAAAAAGTTCTGAATTCCCCCTTCATAGTTTTAGAGTTCTCTATCGGTTTTAGAAATACTTCTACCGTTTAGAGCCTAGATTCCCAAAGTGGTCCAGGTGGACCCCAGGGTCCACGGAGCCCGATAGGGTCTACGCTTGCGTGGAAAAAAATGGGGGTCCACAACTCGTTAACGGGGGTCTATAAAAATGTATTAGGTGACCCGACTTGACTTCTCCTATGAATAAGGGAGACAATAATATATATAGGCAGACAATATTATAAGAAGCTTGACTTCTCCTATGAATATAGGAAGACAATATTATAAGAAGCTCAGCAATTGTTTTTGTAAGAACTTGCATATTCCATATTCAGAAAGAGCGTGTCAAGACTCGCCGATGCCGCGCCGCCCGCCCGCCTAGTTAAAGTCGTGTCTGAACTTGCATGAACTTGTTGGATTTTTCTTTAATATAAATACGAATGCGAATGATAAACATTACTCAGTTGTTTCCGGAATTTCAAAAAGAAAGTGTACCTATATAAGTGTTCACCAGTGACGGAAGTAGTTTTCAGACTTTTGAAAATTAAAGTGAATTGATATTATTGTTTGCCAGTGTTGGAAAAGTAAGTACCTACCTATCTATTTGTTAGCAACTTGTATCTTAAAAGCCACTTCTATTATGTTTGTTAAATCATTTTAAGATTACTTAACAAACATTTTTTCATATTTACAGGTAAGTAATTGATACGAAACATGGCTGAATCTAAGAAGAAGTGTCGACAGTACAGTGTTGAATATTTGAAATTTGGTTTTCTTCCATCAAATACAGACAAGCGATTGCCCATGTGTCTTTTATGCAACAAAGTCTTGAGCAATGACTCTATGAAACCATCGAAGCTGGAAGATCATCTAAGAAGGTGTCATCCTGACAAAATAGGTAAGGATTTGAAATATTTCCAAACATTGAAGGAAAAGTATGAAAAGAGACCCACCGTGCATAGTATGTTCGCTTCAACGTCTGAAAGCAACGACGATGGCTTGCGGGCATCTTACAATATCTCATTACTTATAGCAAAATCTGGGAAACCGCATACCATTGGAGAGGAGTTAATTTTGCCTGCTGTTGAAGAGGTCTTAAAACTGTCCTGCACAAATCTTCATTTGACATACTTAAAAGAATTCCTTTGAGTAACAACACTGTACAAAGACGTATTGATGAAATGAGCTCTGATGTTGAAAGTTTCTTGTGTAATTATCTGCAAACAACTCATTTTTCTATTCAACTGGACGAGTCAACTTTACCTGGCAATGAAGCATTATTATTGGCATATGTTCGATTTATCAAAGGCGAACAAATGTTTGAAGAGTTACTATTCGCGAAAACTTTGAAGACTGACACTAAAGGTGAATCAATTTTTAATGTTCTGAATGATTTTTTACGGAAAAATCAATTGCATTCACAAACATTATTTCGGTGGCAACAGATGGAGCTCCTGCCATGGTCGGGCGATATCGTGGGTTTATAAGTCATCTTAAAAGGATTATACCAGAGGTAATTGCAATTCACTGTGTCATCCACCGACAACATCTAGTAGCGAAAAAATTGAGTGATAGATTGCACCAAGCGCTTCAATTTGTGATTAATGCAGTTAACAAAATAAGAAGCAATGCATTAAATACGCGCTTATTTGCACAGTTGTGCGAAGAAAATGATGAGGACTTCCAACGATTGCTGCTACATACCGAAGTACGCTGGTTGTCGAAAGGTGCATGTCTATCAAGATTCTATTTGCTTTTCGACTCTGTTTTAGAGTTTCTGAACACTAAAGATCCTGTTTTAAAAGAAAACCTCATGAATTTCAAAGCAGACATTGCGTATTTGACAGATTTGTTCAAAAAATTCAATGACCTCAACCTACAGTTACAAGGGGACAGCCTCAATTTGATAAAAACAAAGAGTGAAATTTCAGCTTTTCTTGGTAAACTGAAACTTATGAAGCAAAATATTGGTCGACGTGAATTTTCCCAGTTTCCAAATTTATCGCAGGTAGAATGCCTCGACGAAGATATTCAGACGTATGTTCAACATTTGATTGCCCTGTATGATGATTTTAAAATCAGATTTGAAGACATTCTGTCGATGGATATACCACCATGGATAATAAATCCATATGATGAAACTGAAGTGGAAAATGTGGTACTGCAAGAAGAGCTACTCGAGCTTAGCACTAATGAGGAGCTCAAAGTAGCATTCAAAAGAGGGTATCAATCATTTTGGCTGCAGGCACAAATACCTGAAAAATATCCAGGACTGTGGGGAATTGTGCAAAAATTTCTCATAGCGTTTCCTTCGTCATATCTTGTCGAACGCAGTTTTAGTGCCGTAACAAACTTGTTGACAAAAACGGAGCAGATTAAATATTACAGAGCGAGGAGATTTACGGTTATACTTAACTAAACTCAAGCCAAATATTGATAATTTGCTGTCAATTCACCAAGTACATCCCTCCCATTAAAATTATAACTTTTATCTCAGATTACAATGGTAATCTGAGATAAGTTAACATCAAATTATTAGATTATTATTTAAACAGTCGCAATATAATCAAAGTTTTGATTATATTGCGACTGTTTTTAAAATAATAATCATTATTAGTTTTGATGTTAAATTTTGATTCTACTAAGACTGTTATAACAACATAATTAAAAGTGTAGTAATTTTTGTGTTTGAATAAATAGCTACAAAACAAGAAAATATTTATTTTTACTTTTACCACTCCGAAGTGGGAGATTATTGGTTTCTTGTACTGTGAGTCAATCTTAGAATACAAAAAGTAAAGTAGGAATCCAACTGTTGGATGAAGACGCTTTTAGACTGGCTTTGAAACTTAGCTTGAATGACAATACTCACAGCATAATCAAAGCAATATAAATTCTCACCTTTTTTCGAAAACTTTCAACTCATAGTTGATTGAAAAATAGCCACAACACAGATTTACATAGACATATACTTTTTCGGGTTTTGGAAGTAAGTTAGTAAATGTAATAGCTGCAGGGGTCCACCAGATCCAGCAAAATGTTTAAAGTGGTCTATGAGAAAAAAAGTATGGGAACCTCTGGCTTTAGAGCATTCAAAAAATAACACTTGAAGTTTCATGTTCTTGTAAAAGGTATTGTAGGAACCATATCTATGATTCGTTGTTACAATTGCTCTTTTTAGATTTGTTATATGACTTACTCATAATTTGCATTGGGTTTAAGAAACACTGTGATATTGTATTTGTTGATATTTGATTTAAAATAAAACTAATATTTTTATCGTTGTGCAAATTTTATTTCTGTTATGAATATTGCCTCCGCTCGAGTTTCTATAACTTACTGCTGCTTTTTCGACCAATGTCTTAAAATTCACTTTGTAATTGCTGATATTTAAAATTTATTTTAATTGTTTATTTATCTTACCAACAATTATGAATATAAACAGTAAGCGTACTGAAACCCAATTAATATGTGTGGGTATTAATTGCTAATAAGAAATGCTTTATTTATTCCCCAGCTTACGATCATTTAATATTAATGACTCCTAAATTCTACCTAAAACTTATTTTTAAGCAGATTCAACTTAATAGATTAATAGATATAAAATAATAATTTTGCAATTACCAATACTAATTATATAATTTATTAATTATAATGACTATAGTTTCAACTCTATAAATTTTAGAGTCAACATCAGATTCTATTCATTATAATTAATAAATTATAAAGAAAAATGCTAACAGTTAACTGTAACGATATGTGTGTGTTAAAGTGCATAGCGCTATCTAAGCGATAGCTTTAATGCTTGAAACACAGATTGTCGATAAAGCCAAGTATAACTTGTACAGAAGCACACACGCAAGAAAGAACACCTGATGCAGCATGCAGCGAAATGCATCAGATGCGTTCGGCGCAATCTTATGGATGAAAAATTATAGCTACCTTCACCTGGATACAGTACTCACGGAGAAAAAAATTGCCTCAAGGACGGATGCGCACTCGTTTAACGTTAAATTTTGTAAGTTTAGCAATCAGATGATACCAGTGGTGTAGCCGCTAAATTGTTCAGTTGAAAGGGTAGCTTCTGGCTTGAATTAAAAAAAAAGATCTTTTTCCACGATATACATAGAAAACGGACATTCTTCTCTACAAATAGTGAGGAAAATTGGTTTTGTGGATAATACCAGTGCATATGATAGTGATGTGACAAAGTTATTAAATTGTAACCTTCGCAATTAGATCTTTAGATGTAATGGATTTTGCCTATATCTAAATAAACTTTTGGATTTCTATTTATATTGAATTACTTCTTAGGTTTCATCTACTTTTTGCACTTCCACATTAATATTGATGAGATTATATTTTTTTTTGAAAAAGAGCAAATATACATTTTATTAAATTTTTAATTGTTTGTAAATTTATTTTTAATTTGGGTCTATAGTAAACAATAAATCATAAATTATGAATTTCATCCAAAGCGCTTCATTTTGGGCCCTATCCAATGACACTAGCAGCATTATCACATTGTATAGGCAAAGAAATTAGCTGGCACAGAAACTGCTTTTCTCTGATGTCTCCGCTCTCAACGATGAGCTTAAAACCTACTTGTTTTGTTTTTTTCACACCAAGGGCCTAATGTATTAAAAGTCAGCGCTTTCAAAATAAAATGGTATAAAAGTAGTGTGATAATCGTTTTTAGAGCTTTTCGTACTCATTATGTTCTTGTTCATTCAAGCTGATGATTAATAATATTTAACAGATAAACGTCAACGTAATGTAACTCAAAATGCATGCTCAAAATAAAGTTCTCTGTGTTGCCACGTTATTCTATCTACTAACATACTTTTAACAATGTACACTCATGAAATTTAAAACTTGGACACCACAATTTCTGTAAACAAAAGTTTGCACATTGTGAAGCGGGCTTAAGGGTATCATTTACAATTCTAACAGCAGGTAGTCTCAGCAGGGGTTATCTTATAGAAGGACTGTAGAATGAATCATTACACTAAGCACGTTTTAGAAAATAGGTAATTTACGAATATATTTGAAGGTATCGCTAATTAAACACCATAGCTCGATTAATTATCGAATCAAAATTTTGTTTAGGAAATGTTTACAAAATAAAATTAGAAATAATTTTGATTTAAAAACGTCTACAAGCAATAACTTTTAAATTAAATCAAAAACTAAACATGGTTATTTGGGTTGACTGATTATTACTTATTTTTAAATAAATCTAACCTACTAATTATTGTAAGTTATTAAAAAAATCATTAAACTCTATTCATAATATTTAGTCCTTACAAAATGTATATTTTATGACGTTTCATTTTTTCTGTAGTTAATATAAAAAGTGAAAATAAAAACTAAGGCAATTCTTATTGTCAACGTATATATTTAGTTTTTGACAAGAATTTATTACATAATTATAATTAAGATACCAAGTTATAGTTTAAAATTAAATAAAAACATTTTTTGTGTTGTATCTAGCCGCTCCGCTACGTCAACTGCCCTGTTCATTTCGTCATACAAATCACGATGTCTATTTTGTTTATTCAGTTGCTTTTAACGCAATACTTTATGCTTACACTAAGCAATGGGTACTGATTTTTGTGAAACAAGCAGAAATTGTGGCAAAAGTAACACGATAAAGTTAAAATTTAAAACAATTTAAGATTTATCAATTAACTGTACCACTTGTTTAATGGATACTTTTGACAGATAGTTGCAGAGGACAGTTGTTTATAAGTTACGTAGCAACCGAACTCAACTACAAAAGACATTATTAACGGAAATAAAACCAAGGAAATCGAATAAAAATTGATATTCTTAGATTCTGTTGATGTGTGTTGTGCATGTTAGTTTGCAACTTTAAAAATTTTGACATCAGCGATGACGCGGTTGCATACTTAGAGTAAATTGTCGTGTTTACAACGATAATCGACTTATCCTGCTGAATTGCCCATAAAATAAGTTTTTCAAAAATTTATAGTCACTTTCCGTGGTTGGCATTAAGGAATTTGTTCTATGATATATTTGACGATGAATCTGAAGATTAAACAAAAATAATATTCAGGGTGTCCTGATATTCCGTTTACATAGAGCTACTGTACATTTCTGGGAGTAAAATATACCGATTTAACCCAAATTATCTTAGTACAAAAGTTGATAGTTTCCGAAATACAGTGTCAAAGTTATTATTTTTTATTATTTTCTTGAATAATTTTCTTAATAGTTGTACTATTTGTACGAAATTGGGTCCAATTATTTCAGAAAGTGTTCCCGGAATGACATTTATTAAGTATACATTTTTGGGGTAGAAGAAGTTAGAGTATAAAAATATTTAAATAAAAACTTCATACAGGAACGCACAAAAAAATTAGGACATTTTAAATGTAAAAAAAGTGCTGAAAGTGGCACCACCTGCAATTTACCTCACATAATAAGAACGGATATTGAATTCTCAACCCAACAAACCCCGCCTACCAAATTTCGTGCAAATATATAAATACTATTAAGAAAATTACCCAAGAAAAACTAATAAAAAATAATAACTTTGACGCTCTATATTTCGGAAACTATCTAATTTGGGTTAAATCGGCATATGTTAGTACCAGAAACCAACAGTAGCTCAATGTACACGGAATATCGGGACATCCTGTAGGTAATTTTATAGTGAAGTGTTTGTACAGCCATGTGGCTGGCAAAATACATGGCAGCACTGCCATTTCCCGATTTAAAAAATTAAAATAAACAAATGAATATACTCACTTCGGGTTGCTTTTGGCAATTCATAACTAAATTTATTGTTTCCCCATTATGTTTATCTTGAAAATGTACATAAATATTATGCTAAAAATGACGTCACGAGAGCAATTATTATATTGCTGGAAACTAATGAATGTAGTGGCTCTGGTGGCAGTATTAATGGCGTCAATTTAACTTAACCACCGACCCAACACAATCGAAGGGCTTAATTTTTAAACCTAAATTACTTCTATTTATGCCACTTTAGTCATTACCAAAAATCGATATTAAAATATTAATATTTTAATATAAGGCGTGATTGCGATGAACTAACTCCAATGACCAATGCAAATACTTCTCAAAAAACTCACCTAACAAACTCAAAACATGGCGACGCGCAAACTTTTCGAATTTTTTGAGGATATTTCTTAATTTTTCTTTTCGTAAGAACCTTCCATGAAGGTAACTGTTAGAAAAAATACAAATGAAATGTGTAAAGTCGTTGTCAAGTTATGGAGTGACAAAGGGAAATAGGGATTCATTTTTATATACAGGGTGATTCATAACTATTGGGACATAGGCTAAGGGAGGGTTATTTAGACCAAAATATGACCATAAGACACAATATGGTTCTTATTCTGTAAAAGTGCGAAGGGAAATTATCTTCAATGGCTAATATAATTTTTTTTACATGAACAAGAGATTTTATAATCTCCATATTGTGTTCAAATAAGGACGAGAAGGATAATTTTATATCCTTGCATTGATTAACGTTGCTGAAAATAAACAAATCAAACCATAACTTTCACCATAAATTAAAAATTATTAATATTTTACAGGACGATGTCTGGAATACGTTTCTTTGGTGTATGGGATTATGTCGTCTTAGTTTTTGTATTGGCAATATCAGCCACCATAGGAATTTACTACCGTTTCACGGGTGGTAAACAGAAAACTGTGAAAGTAATGTAAACATGGATTGTTTGGGCGGTACAATATCTAATTTGGATTTTACAGGAGTACTTATTGGCGGACAACGATATGTCGGTGACTCCAGTCGCTTTCTCTCTTATGGCATCCTTCATGTCAGCCATCACATTAATGGGAGTGTCGAGCGAAAACTACACATACGGATTTCAATTTATAATAATAAATATTTCCTACTTAGTTTTTACTCCAATCGCGGCTTATTTATACTTACCTATCTTTTATAAATTGCAAACAACGAGCGCTTACGAGGTTTAATTTTTATACTGGAGGTATTATATGTTTGATACGTTAGCTTGCAGTACCTTGAGAGGAGATTTGGAAAAGTTTCTCGCGTAGTGGCATCCTTATCTTACTCTCTTCAGATGATTTTATATATGGGAATTGTATTGTACGCTTCAGCACTGACTCTAGAAAGCGCTCACTGATATATCAAAAATAACAGCAATATTATCAGTAGGTTCGTAGTTTGAATACTCATTATTTGTACGATATAATAGTTTTCTATTTCTAACAATTGATAGGTCTGGTATGTACATTTTATTCAACAATTGGAGGAATGAAAGCTGTTCTTATGACCGATTTTTTCCAGTCCTTACTTATGTTTGCAGCTGTGTTCAGCGTTATAATATGTGCCATTATAGATAAGGGAAGCGTGTCTGAAATATGGAGGATTTGTGTGGATGGAAATCGTACTGATCTTTTGAAGTAATATTTCGAATGTGCAATAAATTAAAAATCAAGTGGGACGGTCTAATTTTAGTTTCAATCCCGACCCTACAGTTCGGCATTCGTGGTTTTCTCTTATAATTGGGGGTGGCATTACTTTTTTGTCCATTTACGCTGTAAATCAAACTCAAGTTCAAAGATACTTAACATTAAGAGATCTTAAAAAGGCTCAGACTGCTCTTTGGTTGAATTGGCCAATATTGACGGTACTTAGTTTAACAACGTCATTTTCCGGATTAGCAATTTATTCAAAATATTACAAATGTGACCCGGTATCCAATGGAACGATTAGGAGTTTGGATCAAGTACCGGTCACTCTTCAAATCAACTAACATATTTATGTGGTACAATTTACAGATAATGCCTTATTACGTAGTCGATTCTATGGGACATATTCCAGGAATCAGCGGTCTTTTTGTTTCAGGTATATTTAGCGCTACTTTATCAACAGTTTCTTCTGCGATGAATTGTTTAGCAGCCGTAACTATAGAAGATTACGTTAAGGTTGTTTTAAATATTTTTATTTGAATAAATAACCAGTTATTTTGTAGCCGTTATACTTGCATTGTAAAGGAAAAACGTTGTCTGAGAATCGATCATCTTTATACACTAAACTCATTGCTTTTTTAAATGGATGCGTCTGTATTGTTTTGGCGTTCGTGGCACAATATTTAGGCGATGTACTTCAAGCTTCTTTAACAATTTTTGGAGTTGTAGGAGGACCTCTATTGGGTTTATTTACTTTAGGAATGTTTTCAAGGGTTCCAAACGAAATGGTTATTAAATCGATACCGTACACAGTGTCCCTAAACACTTAAATTGTAGGGTGCGTTGGGAGGTTTTTTTATCGGATTGGCGATTTCTTTGTGGATTGCGTTTGGAGGACCAAAACCCCAGTTACCAAAGTTACCAATGCGAATAGATGGTTGTAATGTGTCTGTCGAATCCTTTTTGAACGTTTCGATTGTGAAACCTACAGAAGTAGATGAAATGTAAATAAAATAGAATACATGTTTACTCTGTTTAATACTTGCTTTTTAGGGACTATTTTTGGTTGTATCGAATATCATATTTATATAACGGAGTGATAGGGTTATTTATCACAATTTTAGTAGGATTCGTCATCAGTTTATTGTTACGACAATTTTCGGGACAAAGTAACATCTACCTAGATTCAAATTTATTCTTTCCTTTCATTTCGAGTAAACCTGCGAAAGAAATGACAAAAACAATAGTGAAGTGTTATTTCTAATGTAAACTTTTACACTTGTTTTTTTTTTATTTGTTACTTTCCTTAATTACTTGCATACTAATGGTAATAAACTGTAAAAATTGTACTAAATATTTGAATTTTTAACAATCATCGATACCAAAACCATACATAAATCGTGGCATTCTAGCCTTAGGATAAACCAAAGAATAAATACGTATACGTATTTATTCTTTGGGATAAACTAATTCCATTTACACTGAGGTAGTAGCTACTTCTGTTTTATTATGTAAAAATACGCTTGAATCGTTGTAAAAAACCTGTTCCATCTGGTTAATTCTGGTTGGAACACACGTACGTTGCATTGTTTTTTTTTTCAAAAATTACTATAACTCCCACCGTAGCCACTAAAAGTTTTTATGAATCATATATTCAAAAAATTTTAGCGGATTATTATTCGTTTATACAAACGGTTAATAATTCGCGTTTTTATTTGTATGTATTTCATAAAAGTACCTAACTTTTAAACTATTAACTTTTACAAATACCTAATTGTTAGAAGTGAATGTAACAAATTGACTATATATAGGCTTCTAAAAAATGCACCTTTCATTATAAGAAAATACACGAGACGGTCAGCAGCAGCGCGGTGATTTGCAAAAAACTGACATAGGTAAATAGCCCACGAAAAAAAAATGTAGGAAAGAAAATCTATGAAAAAACCCATAGGAAAAACTGATAATGCTTATAAAGTATCTCTAAAGTAGTTATATTCATTTTATTTAGGTTTTTCTATATCTCGAAAGAAATGTTTGCTTATTAAACTCTCGCGTGGTTCACGAACGCACGAACACATCGTTATCGTTTTTCAAACAAATTGAATAATAGAAATGAAGCAATAGAACTTCCTAAATGTCATTTATAGAATTCGTGTATAAACAAAATAGACGTAATTGTACAATGATTTGGTTATTTAACATCACTATATTAAGCATAATAAAGAAACTGTAGAATTTAAAGAATTTTTTTTAAATGTACATACTACCATCTACTCAATTTTGACAACTGAAGTTGTATGGACTATGGATTTTTTTCGTAAGTTTTGTTTTTATGCAAACGATTTATAATTTAAGAACTAGAAATATTTTATAATATAAAAATTCACTCAGCAATCAAAATTTCAGAAAGAGTGAGATTTATTTATTATATCAGCTACAAGAGTCAATTTAATATCATTATGCTAAACAAAAAATAAACTTTAATATGAACATAATAACTTGATATTTAATATTTTCCTAATTTTGGAAAGTTGATTAATAATGTCTGATAGGTTAAGTTAAGTTAAATAAAGCAAGTTTTTCGTGCAGAATTTCATATCAACGTCGATACTAAAACTGAAAGAAAGTATATGAAAAGTGTGGAACGTTTGATACAAAAATTTAAAAAAAGCCTATGCTTTATAGAAAAAAAACCATTTAACTATTTTTCGTGTTATCTGCTTTTTTTTCTACTTTTATGGAGATGATGTAGTAAATTAATAGTGTTCTTTCTAAACAGGCATTCAGTTTAGGATAGGTAATTACATTTTACATTCTGCATCGAATCAGATTATAAAAGATGCAATTAAAAAAAAATACTCTTTAACAATTTTAGTTTTCTTAACTACCGTTACTCCCGGACCTCCCCTAGAAATAAATTTAAAAATGTCTAATACTGAAAACATAGTCCAATACCGTGTCTAACCGTTTATTTGCCTTTTATGTTTCATGAAATAATAATTTTTCAGTAGATTCAAATTTTCGTTGCTAACGCCTGAAATAATTTTTTTTTCTTAATAATGGTAAGAGATAGGTACGCCAAACCTTGTATTAGAAGAAATTTTATGCTGTAACCAAAAATAAAATAAAAATGCTGGCATTTTAAAATAACAAAGTTGGTATCCACTTCCTGTATAACCAGAAGAGAATCGCCATAAAAATTATTTCAGTAAGAAGACAATGTCCATTTGTATAAAGTTACAAGTTTTCAGCTGAATCGGTTTTTTCGTTCTCATTATTCGTCTAACATGATATCGTCAAGACATACCCTGTATAATAAAAAAAAGTCCTGAACTCACTGATTGACTCATCAACGCTCAGTCCGCGCATACCCTTGGACCTAGACAGCTGAAATATTGAACAGAGGTTCCTTTTATGATGTAGAAAAGAGATATGCCCTAATTTTGCGAAATTCAAAAAACTAAATAAAATATGGGATGAACGTTTGTATGGAAATCTGTCATTTTAAAAAGTAAAATCCATAAAAAAATTTCGGTTTTTCAGTTAAAAATTAAGGCAGACGTGTTTCACGATTTTCAGAAATTCTAGGAAATGAAAAGTTTGTATGGACATCCGTCATTTGTAAGTTCAATCCATAAAATTGGTATTTGGACTTTCGGTTAGAATTTAAGAAAGATGTATTTTAAGATTTCTCGATATGTTGTTTTTATACATCATCTTCTAGAAAATGTATTACAGCTCGGTAAAATATCAACTACCGATCTACAAAAACTCGATATTTGCATCGTATTAAGTGGATGACTTTATAGATAGTGAGACACAACGGACTTTGGCATTAGCTCAACTAAGAACATTAGATGATACTTTGACACATTCTTTAGAATTTGAAGCAACAAAGCAAGCGTCTCACAGAGGTAGCCATAAACTTCGATATGCTGGTACCGAAGAGTCCGAACCAACTAAGAAAACTATGGAAGAAATTGCTCGGCGAATATTTCATGAGAACTTACCACGTAGAAGATCACTAAGATGCCGGAAAAGTGGTCAGTTGGGCCATGCTCAACGTCGTTGTACGAAACCCACGTAAAGGCGAGAAAGAGCAGACAGAAAAGTAGAACAGGTCGACAAAGAAGGGCCAAAGTCGGCACCAGAGAACAATGCCCCAGAGATTACCATTTGCCTCACATCGCGGACTGAAAACATATCCACCATTGACATCGAGGACTTGATCAACGGGCGATGCTTCAGGGTTCTGATTGATACAGAAGCTGCAAAGATCAATCCGCCCGATGTAGTACAAGGACGCAGTATCTCTTCGAACGGCGACTGGCGAACGAATTCCTACGCATGGTCAGATGAAAGTAACCATTTATTTGGGAAACGGAGTACTCAATCATCAAGTACTAGTAGCTAACATCACTGATGACTGTTTTAATGTTATTTTTAATTTATATGTGACGTTTTCATCATTTGATGGTAATCCAAAACTACCAACCTCGAATTTGTTATAAGCCTTGATAAAAAGCCCTACGCAAACTTTATATAAAACGAATCTCTATATATTTATTAATAACGAAGATACCCATACGTTACTAATCAGATTGGGACACACTATAATAGAGTTAATTTGAAAATAAAAATTACTAGATGTATATAGGTACAAAATACTTATCTTTTTAGTTCAAAGTTGTATAAAATTTTAATAATACTATATATATATACAACTGGCTGACTCTTCATTTTTCTCGGGTATTAAATACACAAGAGTAATATTATATAATGTAAGCATTGAATGCTTCACGGCCGGAGTAATTATTGAAACAGAAACGTCTTCCGGGATTGGAACGTTTCGCCACCTACCGTAAGGGGTTTCATCAAGGCGAGAAACTTGAAACAAAGAAAAGAAAGTTGACGGTAGACAACTGAAAGTCAGGTAATCAACTTGTGACCAAGTCAGATTCTAGACTAAAAGAAGTCTGAGTAATTAGGCAAATTCCTCCGTATATAAAGAAGAGAAAGTATCACCTGTCGTTAACCTCGAAATAGGGGAGGGGCTGGAGTTGACGATGGGAATCTACAAAGGTAAACGTTCAAACCACGGTCGCGATTGAAATTATTCGGATGCTTAATAATTTCTATACTCTCCCTGATTTTTCTATTGAAAAAGGAAGAAGATATGGCAATCAAAGCGGAATTATCAAAATATATTTTGTGACCAGTATCGAAATGATGCTCAGCCACTGCAGACTTGGAACCGTATTTTAACCTAACACAACGGTGATGTTCCGAAATACGTGTACTAATAGAGCGACCAGTTTCATACGATATACACCTTGAGAAGATAAGAGTCAGAAACTTATCCTTAGAGGAAGGTAAAACTTATGAGATTTTGTTAGAAGATGTAAAACGGGTTTAATGCCGTTTTTTCGAAGAAGCTTGCCTATTCGATCAGTAACCTTGTGAATGTAAAGGAGAAAGGCTGGAATTGTTTCGACATAGTAGAAGAAATTTCATTTAAACTTTGAGGGCCAGGATGGGAGTGACGTTTAACGACTTTTTGGATCACTTGTTTGGTTCAACCGATTCAATGAGAGTATTAGTTAGATGACGCAATTCCAAATTGACATTGTCGGGCTCTTTTTTATATACGGAGGTATTGCTCTAATTACTCAGACTTTCTTTAGTCTAGAATCTGGCTTGGTCACAAGTTGATTACTTGACTTTCAATTATCTACCTTGAACTTTCTTTTGTTTGTTTCAAGTTTCTCGCCCTAATGCGGCCCCTTACGATAGGTGGCGAAACGTTTGCAACTACGGTTACCTTTTCGACACGGTACAATCCCGGAAGACGTTTTTGTTTCAATAATGACGCCGACCGTGGAAGCCTCAATTCTTACATTATATAATATTACTCCTCGTATAAGTAACATAATATTTGTATGCGATTGTTTTTTTAAGTAATAAATTAGTAGTGTTTTACAAAACAAACCACAATGAGTATTGACGTCAATGGCAAGCATTTAAAGAATAATTTTAAAAGATTGTGTTTTGGATATTTTTGAAATGACCGTTTCACTCATAGAATATTTAACCAATCACATAACATCATTCAACAGTGAAAACAACATTTCAAGTGAAAAAATTAACTGCCAAAATTTTTTCGGAGGTTGTCAAACAATAGAGAACAACGTACCTCATTTTTGATGTGATTTTTGAACGACAAAAAAACAATTGCCGCAGATATATGCCCTAGTCACACAATAAACATCAAACGTCAATTAATATTTAAACGTCATAAACGTGTTTTCGTGAAATCGTCTTGATGAATATCATTCGAGTTTAGTTTTGCCGGGAAAAATTTACCGATTGTAGACTTGAGTTCTACAATTTTGCTCATGACATTGATCAAAAATCATTTGCAAAATTACTATGCGTACTCTCATAACAGTTGATAAATTTGAAAATATTTAATACCGACGCCACTTTTTTTGTGGTACTGGGGTTTCCTTTTAGGTTTATGATTTAACAATAAAGTATATAATTTTCTTAAACATATAAAAATTGATTAAAAATTGTAAGCGAAAAAACCACTTTTGTCGCTATTAAATTTTTTATTCCTGAGTTAAATTGTCTTTGGTAAATATTGTAAGAATATATAAATAGGTAGAATTCAAAACAAACAAACGATAACGATTTTAAAATGATATCTTATAAAAACGTAACGTTTAATTATATATTATAATATACATATACGAATTATTTAAATTTCTGTTTCAAGTTTGAAGTGAATAATAAATACTATACTACACATATTTTGGTTTGTATATCGACGGATACTATACTTTTAATTTTATTTCAAGTAACTGTACCTATAGATGTTTTAGAATATATGTCTTTAAAAACAGAAAATTTCATACGTACTTGGCATTGTATTGACATGCAATTGATCTCAATCAAGTATAACTATTAACAATTTAATGATACAGTAACTGTAAAATGGTAGACCATGAAAAGCTTCCAGTAAGCGGATACAAATTGGTTTTATCTAGTTTAATCCGATCCTGTAAGATTTATCCAGTTTTGCGGTTTCACATTTTACTTGTTTCGGGCGTCTACGAATAAAAACAACAAGCAAATAACTCGTTATTGTATGCATTTCGAAGTATATGTAGATAAATTTTTCGACTATTTGCATTTAAAACATTACATTTTATAAAAATCCTTTTCAAATTAAAGTTGTAGAAAATATAATTTAAACTAGATTTTGTTTGCAACATTTTCTAAGTTTTAACATTTTAAAAGTTTTTTACTTTGTCATTTTTTCACAAAATAAAAAAAATTACTTTTATTTGAACAAAGTAGTGCACATTTCCGCTAGACCGATTTTGTCAAAGTCGGATTATATTCACAAAAAGTAAATGTCAAATTTTAGCAAAATAATATGCGTAGTTTTTAAGTTTTAACATTGTTTCATACTTCACCTATCATAAACAACTAATGAAAAATTGCATTTGCTACATAGTTAATTAGGTATAGTCTTATTATTTGTGTAATTCATATTTCAGAATTTGCGATAATTAATATAGACACCCAACAATAAACTCCTAATAAAAATATATAAAAAGGTCAGACTTTAAAACTCGCTTTTACGTTAAACCCCACTCCGATTCTATGGAATTAATTTAGAGGAACCTATTTAATTAAAGTGGAGGATTCAAAATTCGCTTTACTGTGTAAGCGATTGTGTATTATCGGTTCGTGCATTGGTTTAGTGATCCGTTATTATTAATACTTTATTAAATTATTTACACGAATGAAATACAGAAGTCGATCAAATCGACAAATTATTCAAATACAATTTCGAACATTTCTTATTTACCGATGGTGTAGGTTAGTTTAAAATAAAAGTCAGTTTTGTGTATTAAGTGCTATATCTGTGATTATAAATTATTTGTATATTTATGTTAGCAAACATGTTTTACGTAAGAAATCCAACTTTATTAACTATAGAGTATGTAATGTTTTAATTATGCTTGCGATTTTGGAAAATTGCAAAACTGTTATTGCTCAACCGCAGGAATTTCGTATTGGGGCAAACGATTATCCTCATCTACCACAAACTGCCAATCCTCTTCTAGCGAATGAAGGTAATTGTATTACTTAAAAAATAACATAGTACACTTAGCTTTAGATAATGGTACTTCAAATAAAATAAGAACGGAATGCGAAAATGGGGTAGTAAAAATAAAAACACGTTCGGTTGGGAGGATTACAGTGTTTTATCGGCTATGTTAATCATTACTTGCGGTATTGGGGTATTTTATGGATTTGTTGGTTCCCAACAAAAAACTGGTAGCGATTTTTTGTTGGGTGGTGGTTCGATGAGCACGTTTCCTACTGCAATGTCATTAGCTGCCAGGTAAGTTGGTTATTTTTTTAATTAACGTATAAGTAACTTTTATTTTTTAGCTTTGTTACGGCAATAGAATTGTTGGGGAACCCGGCAGAGATGTACAATTACGGTTCACAATTTTGGATGATTTGTGTAGCTTTTATTTTAGTTGCTCCAATAACGTCCAAATTTTATTTGCCGGTATTCATGTCTTTAAGATTAACCAGTAGTTACGAATACTTGCAAATGCGATTTGACAAAAAAATTAGTCTATTTGCTAGCAGCTTATATATATTGCAAATGGTTCTATATACGAGCGTGTCTGTTTACGCTCCCGCATTAGCCCTTAGTCATGGTGAGACAAATATTCATCTTTTTATAGTATTAAACTTCGTGTTATTATTTTAGTCACAGGATTGAATGTTTATTTGGCAGTTACTGTTGTTTACGTAGTATGTATCTTCTATGCATCTCAGGTAAGTTTACAATCGTAGTAAATAATGTGTAGGTACCATGTTCAATTTGTATGTAGGGTGGTATGAAAGCTGTAATAATGACGGATACATTCCAAGCGACAATATTGGTAGTTTCTATTGTCCTCGTTCTGTATTTTGGAGAAAAATTAGTTGGAGGTGTACGAGTAATATGGCCGGAAAATTACAATACGAACCGTTTAGAACTATTCGAGTGAGCACTTCTATTTATACATGCTTTTTGGTATTCATTATATCATTATTAGTCATATAAAAATTTCAACGAACTGACAGTCAGATATTTCTTCGGCTTTTTTTTTCCAAATTTAAAAACAAGCATTTACCGCAAAACTCAACATCGCCTCAATAAGCGAAAATAAAATTGCGTTTTAGAAAAAATGTTTTAAACAAAAGCTATAGACAATAGAATTTCCAACAACTTTTTTCCTCAACTTTTTGTAAAATTGATATTGGTCACGTGATTTTATATCTCAGTAATTTATTATATCGGATCAAAAAATAGTTTACACAAAAAATGTGTATAATTAAATTATAAACAACTTTTATTTGAAACAAAATGTGTAAAATGAAAATTTTTCTAAATATTAAAAAAATCCAATATTTTTGTAGTTTAACGGCCCTTTTGGTTACATAGATTATGCCCAAGAACTAATCAGATCTTCAGAATTATTAATAAGACCCTTGAACAAAGTGTCATAAAAATCGGAGGTTGGTTTTCTCTATATCTTGTTTACATACGGACGGATGGCCAGCCCCGTCGGACATACAATTTTTTTTTGCTTCATTATTACGTACTAACTCTAATTCGTCGGAAAGAGTGAAAAAGGGGTGTTAAAATTTTTGGTTTGGAAACCGTCGCATAACTTCCCATCTTATTTCATAAGATGTGGTGTATAAAACTGATAAATGTTACTTTTGTAATAATTTGTTTCATGTTCCCGCTTTCTTGAAGTAAAGACCAAATGTAGTCTCCCATCATGTTGGAGGTACATTTTTTCCCTTTGTACCGTTTTTCATAATCCTAGAATCGTATCTACGAAAGATCGAAATGCAATAGAAAAAAAAAGTCGCACGTACCTTCCAGAGAACGTTTACAGTTGTAGCAGATAAAATGTGGTGCCCATGGTTTGTCCTGGTTTTGAACTGGTATCCTGAAGTATGCTTCATACAGGTTGCAAATATTTTGATCATCCGATAGCGAATATAGACTGTCCGTCTTCTGATTCATAAGTTGACCACAAACATAGCAAACCGAATCTGGCGACCGCTTACAAGCTCGCACACTACGACGGCCACTAGTCATATTAAAGACAGTTATAAAACACTATCACTTGAAAAAATCAAACAGACTTTACTACAACAATGATGTCTGTTTCACTCCAAGAGTAAACTGAGGAGCTGTCTGCGTCGGTACTGCTCGCTCGCTCACTGTACTCGGAATCTGAAGCTGCATGCTTTCCCCACCCCCTGAGAATGGTGGTAGCACGGCGACGGATCTTTATTTCCAGACCACCCCCGATCCCTATCCCTTCCAGCAGGTCCGGAAATTATGATGAGTCAGAGGCGTTTTACCAAACAAAAACAAGCTAAATTAGCAAATTTTCACTCACTTTTCGGCGCATTTTCTTGAATGAGTTGTAAAAATGATAAAAATGTATTTTATAAACAATTCTGTCTTTGTTCGGATTGGATACGACACTTTTTAAGGCTGCAGGTGGCCCTATCGTGATACCATGTTTTCTCGGCGTTTTCGTATACGTGAAACCGTGTGTATTGATATTACAAACGTGGACACTTTTTCTCAAAAAAATAGTCCGATTTCCAAAATTCAAAAACCTATGAAAAGCTTGGTTACCTTTCTTTTCAATGTAAAATGAAAAAAATATCTCTCCTACAAAAACCTCTAAAAGGCCAATTAAATGTGAAAATCGAAAAAAAAATTCATATTTTTACCCCAACATTACTTTTTTGGCTCACTGTGTGGCAGAATTGTTCAAATAGGGTACCAAAATGATAGAAAGATGTTTTTTAAATAATTCTGTTTTGTTTCACTTGAATACGATCATTTTTAAAGTTGCGGTTAGCTTCCAAAGTGAAAAATTTTTTTTGCACCCTTTACCCCCACCCCCGCCAAAACGGCTCGTTAAATTTGGGCCAAAATGTGTTTTTCCTACACTTTTAGACCCAACTATCACAGAAATCACATGCTCATCTCTGCGCAACACCAAAAATGTTTTTGTCGAACTGTGTTATATTTGTGTTATATATATATATATATATATTTAGGAAAAAGATTTTTTCTACGTTATATTAAAGTATCTGCAAAATGGTATAGAATAGTTTTGTCCGCTGGAATAGCTTTATTCGTTAATCGGACGGACACCCAATATTGCCGATAATCGAAACAAGCGTCAGTATCCAAAATTGTGGTAACGGTGTCTGTCAGAAAATGCACATTATGTGTAAATGTTTCGTGATTATTATATATCGGAAATTTATCGGATCAAAAAAATTATTTAAATAAATTGTGTGTAAATAAAACTTTGGGAATTTTAAAAAAAATATTTAAAAAAAGCTGATATATCTTCCACTTGTTATAAAAGCACGAAATACTAAGTTTTATCGAAATCCTACAAGTATACCTAACTGTTTTTGATTATTTTTGAGGTTCAAGTAACTTTTTTTATACAATTAATACCCTTCTCATGTAATTGTCGCACCTCGGTAATTACTTACTCATAGTCAGGACACAAATTTTTTAAACAAAAATTGTGTAGGTACTAAAGACTAAAGACGCTATTGACTACCCGAACATAATATAATAACCCATTGTCATCTAATTACAAGAAACATTACTTTTAGCGAAGAGTATATAATTCTTTTAGGATGAATCCCAGTCCAGCAATACGTCACAGTTTTTGGTCCGTAACGGTTGGGGGAACATTTTATTGGATGACTATGTTTTGTTCGAATCAAGCTTCAATTCAGAAATATTTATCGGTTGAAAACATAGCACAAGCCCGAATGTAAGAAAGAAAGTCCTTTTTTCTATTTAAAAAGAAATCGATTTTAGGGCTTTATGGGTATCATCTATAGGTCTCATTTTAATTTATACCATAAACTTTTATACAGGTATGGTATTGGTTAGTCATTACAAAAACTGCGACCCCCTGCGATCCAACGAAATAACTGCTACCGACGAAATTTTGCCCTTCTATATAATATCCGAATTGGGACATATGAGAGGAATTACGGGATTTTTTGTTGCTGGAATTTTTGCGGCAAGTTTAGGGTAGGTGGATGAAAATAACTGACGTACATAAGTTTACGTAAATGTTTATTAGTACTGTTGCTTCAGCTCTTAACAGTTTAGCAGCCGTCACGTGTACAGACTTTATCGGAGGAGCATTTGGAATCAAAATAACCGAAGCGAAAGAGGCATTTTGGGCGAAATGTGTTTCAATTATGTACGGCATTATTAGTTTTGGCCTTGTAAGTAGAAGCTATTACAATTTTTTTTAATTTAACTTTGTGCGCTCCTCTAGGTTTTCATTGTGGAACAATTGGGTAGCGTTATGCAAGTTGCCTTAAGCTTCAACGGAATGGTGGGAGGTGTAACCCTTGGTCTATTTTCTTTAGGGATGTTCTTTCCGTGGGCTAATTCAAAGGTTTTAATTTACCCTTTTTTTAGCATACTCTACATTTAATTGCAGGGCGCAGTAGTAGGTGGAGCTATCGCGTTAAGTTTAGTAATGTGGTTAGGCTTAGGACAACAGATATCTGTTGCTAATGGTACCTACGTTTTGGAACACAAACCTACAAGTATAGATCATTGCGAATGCTTGAATGTTACAGGCAGTACCCCGAAAGCGTCTGCCGTTTCGGAGTAATGTACTATTTTACTAACGCAATTTTTCTATTTGATAATTTTAGGGAAATTCCATTTTTATACCGCATTTCGTATTTGTGGTATTCTGCAATTGGATTTACAGTTACAATAGTTGTTGGATTGATTACATCTGCAATAACGGGCCTCGAAAATCCAATGAACGTGAAGGAAGAACTTCAATCACCACCAATTAATCGATTTTACAAAAATCTACCATCGTCATATAAAAAACTATTAAACATTCCACCGGAAAACCTTGATTCCAAAGAAATAGAGCTCAAAGGCGTTATTAACCAAAGTTTAGAGATTAACGATGAAAAATTTTAAAAGAATGCGTATAGGTGATCGTTGTACGAGTACTATATAATATTAACAAATAGGTAATTTATTTATACATTTTCCGTAATTTTATATTTATTGTTTTAACTGCATAATAACAAAGTTTATCATTGCAACATGTAAGAAATTCTAGTTAAAAAATATAATTTATATTTTATATCGCCCTACAGTTTAATAATTTGTCTTGCGCATTTGGGAGTAAAACGCGCCATCTTTTATTAAATATAATCGTTCGCATTTCGATTTTTGCGTTTTACACACAACCCCGTCCAAACGTAAATGCAAATTCAACTTTTACTATACATAAGTATAAGTAATAACTAAGTCATAAATGATGATAATTAAAATGGCGTAGCACAAATGGAAATGATATTGGATTTTCTTAGAGTAATTAACAAATTTTTTCAACGATGGTCGTGCGTCGTTTCAATATTGTGCTATTTAATTTTTTTTTGTCTAATTTGGACAATGTCTGTGCCTTTAAAATCTAACAAAAATATAAACGTCGGGGTAGAATATGATGATCGTAATTTAGAAGATTCATTTGTGATTAAAATAAAAAATAGTAACTTTAATTCCGATACGCTAGACGTCGACCCGCAGTTTCTAAACGTTAAAGGTGATTACTTGGACGATCTTAATTTTAAGAACGCGATGCACTTCGATTCCAATGCAATATTAAAAGACGTATTTAGAAAGTAAGTATGATTTATAAGTCAACTGTTTTATATTGAGAATTTTGTTATTGTCTACCGATTTAGGGCCGATGAAAATAAAGATTGGAGATTAGATTCAAAAGAACTATCGAAGTGGATTCGTTTAAAAATTATTGAACATATAACAAGGGCCGTGAGTAATAATTATATTATTTTTTCAAAAATTGACGTAAATCCTAAAAATGGTGAAATATCTTGGAGGGAATACCATCAGTACTTTTTAAAAAAGCGAGGTTTTAGCAATAAATACATACGCAATCACGACGAAAGACGACATAAAGGTTTACGAAGACCAATTAAAGGTGATACAAATTATTTTTGTAGGGATATATAATATATTTTATCGAAATTCTAGAGCAAATAATGAGAGACAAAGCTTCTTGGTTAGAAGCAGCTAAATCTGATCCTGAAGCTCTCACACTAGAAGAATTTTTAGCGTTTACTCATCCAGAATCTAGTGCAGCTAACCATTTGACGTTAGTTGACGAACTTTACGATAAATTTGATAGAGACGGAGACGAACTACTAACAGAAGATGAATTTGCAACACTACAAACGCAAGGTTTATAGATAATAGAATTTGAACGTAAAATTAGAGACCCTTTTTAGATGGAGACGAAGAAACCATTGTAATCCGGCAAGGTGAAAATGAAAGGAGAACTGAATTTAGAAAAGCAATCGATTTAAATGGCGACGGTAAAGCTGACAGACGTGAACTTTTGCGATATGTAGCTCCACAGAGTCCACGCCACAGCGAACATGAGGCGGAAGCTTTACTAGCATTAGCCGATTCTAATCACGATGATGTACTGTCTTTAGAAGAAATTCTTGCTCATCCCGATTTATTCTTAAAATCTAAAATGGTCGATACCGCTCAAAGTTTTCACGATGAATTTTAAATTACTTTTTTATTTCTTCAAACGAAATTTTCTCATACAAAATTCTACACTTAAGGCACAATTCCAAGAAAAACCATTTCTTGGGTATTTACATATTTGGCGAGTATTAGCAAAGAGCATACGAGTGATCTAACAACTTGTTAGAATGTAAAAAACACAATTGGTCGAATTAGTACATACGCGCATATTAATATATACCGTAATGGGGGCTCCACACTGTCTACTCAACAAAGTGTAATGTAATAATGGCAATTTTTTAATTTTTTTCGTTTGTTATATTTGATAAAACAAATTACCTTCACAATTTTAAAGCAAACAAATATTCATTATACGTATTTAAAATTTTATTAACATAAATTACAACGACTTCTTGTTCATTTCCATTTAACATAAATATAATGCGTAAAACTACATTAATTATATAACCTAAATATAAAAATATTTTAAGACACTTCTTTTAAATAAGAAATAATTAGAACATAAGAATTTATTTTTTTCCTGTCTTGTGAACATTTAGGACAATACCATTTTCCTTTTAGGCTTTGTTGTAAGTCCGACGCAAGCAAAATGGAACCATTCGATCGGACACTAAATTAAAATGCGTATAAATAATAAGTTTTTCATTATAAATTATAATTACGTCAGGATTATCGCATCCAATCATTTCGCCGTAAGAAACTTGATGACATAAGCAGTAAGTAGGCTCGTTAGGATCAACTGGCATATCCAACACATCACTTGGATGTGTTATACCTGCTAGACCGGGAAGGACAGCGTCAACAACTAAAAACAAGTTTAGATTAATTTTCTGATCTAAAAAGTATAATATTTGCAGTATAACATAACAGTGGAGACGTAATAACATGCCCCCCCCCTCCCGAAACCGAAACTTGAGAAAAGGTGTAATCTTAAAATAAAAGATAAAACCACCGTTATAACACTGTTATAATGCGTGATTGTAAACGTTTTCACAACAATCTTTTCAATGAAAACGTAGGAGGGAAGAGAAATATAGTTTACGTCTGCACTGAATATAGGCGGAGATATGTGTTAAAAAATTAGTTATTTCGTTGAATGATTGAAGTGATGTTAATTCATTTTGTTTCGATAAGAGTGTAATATACTTAATAGCAAAATCTTCAGACTCCGCGATTGCGCATCTGTTCATAAAATACTCTTTTGAATGTCAAATTGAAGTTTCACTGGTAAACAGTTTACAGCCACTAAATGCGTTACAAGCGGACTCAAAAATGCTTGGACCAAGACGGTGACGTTTTTGAGCATCTAATTTGAATTTTTCTGTTAATGTTCACAGATTAAATTAAAATAAACCATATCCTTTCGCTTCATGGATATTCCTCTTTTTTCATTTCATTTACCACTTCTGCTGGATATAGCCACCTTGAATTTTGTATGTTAATCTATCCCCATCACGAAATAATTTTTTTTAAGTGTCTGCCGTGAACAAGATTCAAAACAGCCTCGACTAACGGTTTTCCGACCAGTAAAATTTGACTACGTTCTTCGCATTACTACTCGGACCACCCACGGGTCTGATATTCTTCCTACTTTCTACTTTATGGTAAGGCAAAGTTATAACTAACACAGCCACCTTAACCAATTTGAAAAATCATCAATAGCTCTGTCATTTTTGACTTTAGGATAAAAAATGATGGGACACTTTTTGTTCAGTATTCAATTTCCTATCGATTGAGAATATTGTATATTTGAAAAAATGGAACAATTTGACGATTTTTATTCTGTTTTCACCATAGTGATGAGAGAAACGAATGCTAATAGTTTGCCTATTTAACCGACCCTGTAGCTCTAATAATAACAAAGTCAGCAATAGTGCCGACTTAAGTTTGAAAACCCTGTATGTAGAAAATGTTTTGAGAACTATCGAATCAGATTAAAAAGAGAAAGAAAACAACTTGTTCAAAGAAAATAAGTAATGCATTTGTTTTTCCTGAAGAAGGCGACATCTCAATAGTGAGATAGAGATGTTCACCTTGACCGATATTGAAGCGTATGAGAAAGTAATTGCACATTAATGGAATTTCTCTCACTTTTTCACAATTACGAGAACAAAAATTCCAAAAATCTGGGTAAAAACATTTCATGGGTCAACATCGGCCTTCAGATATTTCACGTTTTTTAGGTTATTATTGGAAATATCAAATACAAATTTTATTCACATTTAGGCGGTAACGACCCTAACTGTATCTATGATTGACGGCCGGTTTTTCAATCATTGGTTAACTTTAATTTTGGGTTTATAAGTTGGAAATGCATGTCTTGCGACATCTAAGTGTATAAAGAAAAATGGTGTCAAAACTAAGAAATGCCAACAAATGGATTTATTTTTATGTTGATAATGGTTGTCACAATTATCTGCTTGCAGATTAACAGGAAGTTAACCTTAATCAGAGAATGAAAAACTGACCCTCACAAGTTGACATCGGTTATACAAGGTATGAGAAAAAAAAGTCAAACTTTGTAATCGAAAATGATGAATAAGTTAATAAAATGAAATGGAACACCCTGTATACCTTTTGCCAGAATCGATGTAGAATTAAATTCTCTACAATATTAGTATACATGTTTGTCTACAAAAACACTGTTAGTCGTGAAATTATCGCCGAAAAATGCGATGAAATGTGAACGTCAAAAGTCTATTGTTGTCACGGTTGTGTTAGTAATTGTTCAATCTATAACAATTTTATTGTATCTTTGTATTGTTAGTAATAATGAGTGAGTTTTGAAGTTGTTTATTGGAAGCTCATAATTACAAAGCAGATAATCCGGAACTACAACGATATCCCCGAACTGAGATTCAAAAAAACGACAATTGCCAACTACGAGAAAAATACTAGGAATCATTTTTGTACTGAAGAGGATAATGCGTACAACACCATATTAATATCTGACAAAAACAGATTTTGAATGCGCTGACATGTTTATTAGAAGTTCTTCATAAAAAAAAGTTTACACGGTTAACGGTTGGGTTTTGGTAGCCAGACATCAATAGCAAAGTTGTAGAGAATTAATAAAATTGTTCACAAAAAAAAACAAGCGTTTACCGCAGAACTCCACATTGCACCGATAAGCGAAAATAAAATTGCGTTTTAGAAAAAAATGTCTCAAACAAAAGCTATAGACAATAGAATTTCCAACAAGTTTTCTCCCTCAACTTTTTAGTAAAATTGATATTGGTGGTGATATTGTTACAACAATTATTGTCACGTGATTGTTATATCTCAGTAATATGTACTTATCGGATCAAAAAAATAGTTTAAACAAAAGTTGTGTATAATTAAATTATAAACAACTTTTATTTAAAACAAAAAATGTTTATTTTTCTAAATATTTTAAAAATTCGAAAATCTGTATAAGTTAACGGCCCTTTTGGCTACATAGAATATGCCCAAAATCTAATCAGATCTGTAGAATTATAAATAAAGGTCTATGTTACAAAGTTTCATAAAAAATCGGACGGGTGGTTTTCTTTATATCTTGTTTATATACGGACGGACGGCCGGCCGTCGGACATGAAATTTTTTGTTTCATTATAACGTACTAACTCTAATTCGTCGGAAATAAAGAAAAAAAAAGGTTGTTAAAATTTTCGGTTTGGAAAACGTTCGTACAACCCCCATCTTATTGCATAAGATGTGAGTAGTAAAAAACCGTTGAAATATTGTGATAACGTCCAAAATAATCTTAAAATTAAATGTATAAATTTTAAAGAACATGCAATTTTTTGTTATGCAGAAAAACTTTGCAAAAAGTATCGGCAATGATTCAAAACCCCAGAACACTTTCTCAATTGCTTGACGTCACAACTTTTCGTGAATTTAGCGTTAGGTACTGTACTACGATTTAATGTTTTAATTTCTTTATTTTAAAGCGAGTTCCAAAATATATAATAAATGCTGTTAAAAAAATTACCAAAAAAGTTGAGGAACTGCAATTTTCAGATCAGTTATTAACTGCAGTGTATGATTAATATTCTTGAAAATATTGTTAAAACAATCAATGTCACCTAATTGCGGCATCTAAAAGATCCTAATTGTTGTATGAATGTAAGCTTTCGCGGCTGTTGTCACTAAGATTATTATCTTCCGGATTGAGCCGTGTTCGTCCTTCCTACGTTCTCTGCTTGACGTTTCGCTAACCATGCTGTTAGCTTCTTCAGAAGTTACTCTAAAGACTGATGTTGTTGTCTTCGTTCCTCGTTATATACCTATGTTCCATTACGGTTGGTTGATTCGATCAGTGACGGGTGGTTGGTTTTCGATGGTTGGTTGATCTTCTGTTTTGTATCGACTAATTTTGTGGCGACATTTGTTTTCTTTGTTTTGTGAAGAGTTAGTTTCACGTGTTGCTTAATCGGTAACCATCTTCTCGATTGAAGTTGTTTTTATTTTTCATAATTTCTAAGGATTCTCTGATTATCCTTGGATAGTAGTTGTTAGTCCTTGATAGAACTTTAGCTTCCTCAAAGTTGATGATGTGTTTTCCTATTTCGTGTAGATGTTCTGCGATTGCTGATTTATCTACCGCTCTGGACTTGGCGTCTCGGTGATGTTCTTTTAATCTACATTTTATGTTGCGTCCGGTTTGACCAATGTAGACTTTCCACATGAACAATCAATTTGGTAGACCCCTTTTGTTGAGAGTTTCGGCAGGTTATCTTTTATTAGAAGGTAGTAGTTGCTGGATTTTTCTAACCGTTCCAAACCTGACACCAATATTCTTCTTCTCCAATGATTTTCTTAATTTGTCAGTTACTCCAGCAACCTGAATGGCAAACGAGCGTAGGTGGTGACCTGTTCCTTCTCTTTTCGGATTTCCTGCGACAGGCGGCTCTTATTTCGTTTCTGGTATAGCCGTTCTTCATTAGGGCTTGTTGGACGTGTCGAAATTCTTCTGCCTTGTGAACCTCGTCAAGAATCTTGTTAGCTCTATGCAATAAAGTTTTGATTAGTCTTCGGTGTTCATGACTACTGTAGCGTTGCCTTTATCTGCGCGTATCACCATGATTTCTTGATTGCTTCTGAGTTCTTTTAATGCAATTTCTTCTGCGCGAGTGATGTTCCTACGTGGAGCTTTGGAACGTTGTAAAATCCGGCAAGTCTCGTGGCGTATTTGCTCTGCTTCTTCAACTGGAAGCTTTCTGATGACACTTTCCACTTCTGCTATTATCTCTTCTGTGGGTATCTTGCTTGGAGCAAGACTCACCGAAGACTGCATATCAATTTTGTCAAAAGGGATGAACTACGCCATTGCTCCAAGCAATCAAGAAATCATGGTGGCACGCGCAGAATAAAGGCAACGCTACAGTAGTCATGAACACCGAAGACTAAAACGAAAATCAAATTGCTGCTGGATCCACAACTTTACACCAAGTTAAAAGGAGATCCAACCAACAAAATTGAAAAAACAAACGAGAGCCGCAATCAAACATTCAGCTATACCAGTCGATCAACATCGTCAACTGCTACCTTCCGGACCAGACCACCTAGACTATTCGGATTACCAAAAATTCACAAATTTGGTAACCCCCTAAGGTCAATTGTCAGCACATGTGGATCTCCAACTTATGAACTGGCCCGTTACGTGGCTAAGTTTCTACAACCGTACGTGGGAAGAACTGAATCTTTTGTGAAGAACTCCGAACACTTCGTCGAATTACTGATGACTCTGGAAGTAACCAATGACGATGTACTAGTTAGTTTTGATGTAGAATCGCTATTCACTAATGTACCAGTCGACGATACACATAACATCATAAAACAACTGTGCACAACCCATGGGTTAAGAGAAGACATACCAGAGCTAGCAAGAATATGTCTGAATACAACTTACTTTCTATGGAACGGAGATTTCTACGAACAAAAATCAGGTGCAGCCATGGGATCACCATTATCACCGGTTATTGCGAATATCTTTATGGAAGCATTCGAGCAAGAAGCCATTCAATCCAGCGAACAGAAACCGAAATGCTGGTTCAGATACGTGGACGATACCTTTGTCATATGGCCTCATGGGAAAGAAGCACTTACTGTATTTCTTAACCACCTCAACACTCAGCACGAAAGATCAAGTTTACCATGGAGACAGAAGAGAATAAGGAGCTTCCTTCCTGGATGTTCTAGTGAAACGAGGGGGATAACAACAAGTTGGCTCATAGTGTATATCGTAAAAAGACACACACCGACCGATACCTCCATGCCACATCACACCATCATCCACAGCAGAAGCGGTCTCTAATCAAAACTTTATTGCATAGAGCTAACAAGATTCCTGACGAGGTTCACAAGGCAGAAGAACTTCGACACGTCCAACAAGCCCTAATGAAGAACGGCTATACCAGAAACGAAATAAGAGCCGCCTGTCGCAGGAAATCCGAAAAAGAGAAGGAACAGGTCACCACCTACGCTCGTTTGCCATTCATTGCTGGAGTAACTGACAAATTAAGAAAATCATTGGAGAAGAAGAATATCGGTGTCAGGTTTGGAACGGTTAGAAAAAATCCAGCAACTACTACCTTCTAATAAAGATTACCTGCCGAAACTCTCAACAAAAGGGGTCTACCAAATTGATTGTTCATGTGGAAAGGTCTACATTGGTCAAACCGGACGCAACATAAAATGTAGATTAAAAAAACATCACCGAGACGCCAAGTCCAGAGCGGTAGATAAATCAGCAATCGCAGAACATCTACACGAAATAGGAAAACACATCATCAACTTTGAGGAAGCTAAAGTTCTATCAAGGACTAACAACTACTATCCAAGGATAATCAGAGAATCCTTAGAAATTATGAAAAATAAAAACAACTTCAATCGAGAAGATGGTTACCGATTAAGCAACACGTGGAAACTAACTCTTCACAAAAACAAAGGAAACAAATGTCGCCACAAAATTAGTCGATACAAAACAGAAGATCAACCAACCACCCGTCACTGATCGACATCAACCAACCATAACGGAACATAGGTATATAACAGGAGCAGAAGACAACATCAGTCTTTAGAGTAACTTCTGAAGAAGCTAACAGCATGGTTAGCGAAACGTCAAGCAGAGAACGTAGGAAGGAAGGACGAACAGGGCTCAACCCGGAACATAATAATCTTATCCTAGGGTCAACAGGGGTAATAATGAAATGAAATTTAAAACTTTCGAAAAAAAATACATAAACAATACATAAACAAGCCATATTTGCATTAGATGATGTATTTTTCTGCAGTCTTTCATTTGACATGTGATTTTTTTCCAATAGACGCAGTTTTTGTATTTAAAAAAATAAAATCATGTTTCACTTTTACCTGGAATTGGGGTATATGTGAAACAGTACTGGGAAAATGTGAAATTTGACTCTAAAAGCTATACCTGCTGCCTAAGTTCAATTTGGAGGGTAAAAATGAAATGATTGAGAAAAATGCAATGAATTCATATATAACATATATATTTTAAATATTTTTTAAAACAAATTAGAAGTAAAAACCTAGTAAACATTTATTCAACGAAAATTCAAATCAAGTAATTTCTAGAAAGCAACATAATATTTATTCGAAATACCTAACTACTAAAAAATTTTAACAAACCTTGGGAATATAAGAAAACACAAAAATTCGAGCAAAAAATTGTTTTAAATTTTTTCACATACGGGAACAGAATTTGAAAATACATACTTATAACGATCAGATCCAGTTCGCACTATTTCTGAAAGGGTAGTAAAGCTCGTTATATCTTTTTGTTAACATACGAAATATCATTTCTACTACTCTAAATTCCTGTTTGTTTCATCAATGTTTTTAAACCTTGAATTTGGACTTCAGTTTTGTAATTTCTAAGATAATGCATGCATATTTGTATAGAGACGCATTTCGATTTCCACCTTTAAAATTAACTAAAAACATAGTCACCAATTTTCATGTTTTCAACATCTTGTAATTCCACTTCATTTTCCTTTTGTTACCAATAATATCTACATCAACTAAACTGTCACTATCACTCATAACTTCAACGTTATCTTCACTCGTCTCGCTGTCAGTTGGTTCTACACATTTTTTCTTTCTACTTTTTGTTTGGAAGTTCTTTTGTTTAATTTCATTAAGATATTCCTCGCTGGTTACCACTTTACCAAACGGATTAATTTTTCTTCGTTTCTTATTTGATGGTGCTGTTTTTTTTATTTTAGTCAACAGAAGATCTTCAAAAGATACAGAAGATCGAGTAGAGCAAGGAGTGGAGACCCCGGATTCTAAATCCAACTCTGACTGATTGTCTTTGAGCAACCTGGTACTGGTTGAAATTCTGCAGGTACTTCTTCGTGTATTGTTTGCTCGTTTAGTTTCATATCCGGATTTTCCGAAGTCTTAGGTTTTGTAAATTTTCCTCATTATATTTCAAAAGTTTCTGACTATCTAACCTATCGGTGGGATACGCGTCTCTGTTTACCGGATAAATTTCAGTAGAAGAGAAACCTCGTATTATGCTGTTACGAGTTATACCTTGGTGCCAAATTTTGCAAAGTAAATTAACAAACTCGTTTTTGTTCAGTTTTCTTTGATTTTCACGTTGCCAAGATATAAGTTCTTTATCCCACGTTAATTTTAAGGGCCGAAACAAGATTTATCTAAGGGTTGTAGAAGGTCTGTGGTGTGCGGTGGTAACTTAAGAATTGTGATGTTTTCTTCTTTGCTTTAAGTAAAGTGCCCACATCAAGATGTGACAAATGTCCATCAAATACTAAAATTAATGGTCGTTCTTTTATCATTTCACAAAACTTGTAAAAGAAATTCTTGAAATATTTCTGCTGTCATCCACTTTTTCTGAACATGAGTAAAACGTATTTGGGAGATCATTCTCACCTTTCCAAGACGTCCATAACTTTGCAGCCTGGAAAACAACTAACGGTGGCAATAAATTGCCTGCTGCGGAGACACAAGCTAACACGCTAATATTTTCCCTCCCGAACCTTGTATGTTTCGGTGTAATTTTTTCTCTTTTTCACTAACAGCTTTTATTCTTGAGGATCTAAATTAAACGCAGTTTCGTCTAGATTCCATATGTTATGTGGTTTTTCTGCCAATTCTAAACTGTTTATTTCGCTTTCCAATAAATCATAAAAATTATAAATAATGTACGGATCACTTGTAGCTTTTCTTCAAATAGCTTCTAATGTTTCGGTTTTTTAAGGACAAATTATGCCTACCACAGAAAGACGTGAACCAATCGTCCCCTGGCCCCTTTTTCCGAAAAGCGGTTTTAAATTGTTTTGTTCAACAAATTCACCACATTTTTTACTTCAGTTTTACTTAGTGGAAACCCCCACTTTGCCATTATTTTTAAGTTTTCAGATAACGAAGTTCATCAATAGCTGATAATGCTGTTGATCGCCCTTTGTATACCCTGATGAATATTTTTGTTTTCGAAATAAGTAGGTTTTTCCACTCCGTATTTTTTACTTGCAACTTCCAACGATATGCCATTTTTTTCTATGTCATCAAGGGCTGCTTTAACACTGTCATCGGAATATTTTTTCGGTTTTTGATATAATTTCTCGGCATTGTTTTTATATTATGTTAACCCTTCAAAAGTAAGCAGTAAACTAAATAAATGTATGTAAGTCGAAAGTTGCGATATGAAAAATCCTGCAGAAACTTGCATGTTTCCGTTTCACTTTTTCCCAGGCAACATTTCATATTTTCCTAACAAGTGTTTCATATTTTCCCATTTTTAATCGTTAATTATTTTTAATAGTTATTGTTATTTAATAAATATGATTAATTATACATTTTACTTAACTTATTTATTGTATGCATAAACAGTTTTGAAAGATAATTTAAATTACATTTGAAGCTAGGGAGAAAGTTTTCGGACAAAATGTGATTTTTTTTAAGGTACATTTTACACCGCCGCCCTTTGAATTTTGCACAAACCGCATACTTAATTCAAAATGAATAAAAATACATATTAATGTAAAGGAAACGTTAATGATTTATTTAGCATTGATAATTTTTATTATATTTGCATATGAGAAATATCAAGTTGTATTTCACATTTACCCCAAATTTTACGTGTTTCACTATTACCCCTGTTGACCCTAATTGTTTATTATAGAATCAACAATTAAAAATATTGTAGAAAGTTATGGTATGGACAATTATTGTCAATTATTCATCAGGCACTTCCATTAACTTTACAATATCATCTTCAAGTAATTATATAAAGTATAATGAACTGATAGAAAGAAATGATTGAATGATACTGAACCCTCACCTGAAGCAGATATTGTGTTGCTTGTAACAGTACATCCTGTATTATTAGCGACACTTAAACTTTTCTGTTTTTTTTTTTTACTTCCCTTTATTGTGCCAGCAGAATCTTCTTCACTAGAATTACCTGACCTCCTTTTTACCATCTTTGCCATCCTTTGTTTTTACGCCCCTCTAAAAGAAATTACATCAACTTTTAGATAAAACAAACAGTTTGTACTTTTCCAACAGAATTCTCTTCAGCATTCCGACAATTTAATGCTTTATCTTGAATTTCAGATTCAAACCTTGCTAAATCAGAGTCTAACCTCCGAATATGTTTATCAACTAGTTCATAAGTTTGAATTGCTAATTGTACCTTATCATCACCATATTCCTACAAACTACAATTTAAATCGAGTATACCTAGAAACGATGACCACTTACTTTAGCTTTATTAAACAAACTCTGAATTTTATCTAAATGTTCTTTACTTTGTTCTTGATTTAGATTTTTTTGAGTTTTTAAATATGTATCTGCTAAACAATCAATGTTTTTCATTAATGTTTGGGCCCGGAATCTAAATCTCGCATTAGCGTAAAATTTCTTTGAAGTTCAATGGGTAAATGTTCTAAACCTTTAATGAAAGTAAGTAAAAATGAATAAATATTTGTGATACTAACTTACTATCTAAATAATGTTCCAAGTATAAAGCAGACGTCATTTTGTAAATCTCAGATTAATACATTGTGTTTTTAATAAACGCTAATTCTTTAAATGCGTCTTTAATAAGTTTCAAGGTATGTAAATAATGCTACTAGTGCTAGATAATACTTTTGTCGTCACAACTGCTCGAAACCGTAGTGTTCTTGCGTAGTATCTACTACCACCTACTACTGCAACAAATTATACAGGATGCGTCACGACAGGCTTACACAATTACTGAAAAAATTTTATAACACGTGTTTAAACCAATCAGAATCTGATACTCTACAGTATCCCTCTATAAAGCAAAGAACATTATTTCGAAATTACAGTAGGAGCCGACGGCTTGTCATCGTTAGTTCTAAAAGCTACGCAAGAAATTATCTCACCTGTTCTGACATACATTTTCAATCGTAACCTAAGTACAGGAAAATTTCCACAACAATTAAAAATGCTATTTTATAAGGCATTTTAATGCGCTGTCAGATAGGCGTCAAAGACCTTTAAAAATGGCTACTGTAGGGCAAACTTACGTATAATTAAATGGATTTTATTATTGAGTTATAGGATTTTAATATAGTTTATACGTTTAATTGATTTGTAATGTACCGTAATGCCAGCATTTGGTAGTGTAGTGAACTGTGGTAGTAGAGGAAATCGTGACAGTGTTAAGTTTTTTAGAAACCCTGTTATTTCTAATTTTAAGCATAAATTGAGTTAAAATACTCTTTCACAGACTCTATAACTAACTTAAATAAAACGACCACTAAAAGTACAAAAAATCAACATAAATTACTCACATTCGAATGAAAACAATGGTTTGTTTGCCCTACAGACGCCATTTTGGCAAAAGCGTTGAAATGCCTTATTATCTCAATTTACAAAAAAGGTAGTATAACTGATATTAACAATTATAGACCGATTGCGCTACTGCCAGTACTATCTAAAGTTTTTCAGAAAGCGGTAAAATTTAGATTAATGAAATTTTTAAATTCAGTAAATTATTTTTCAAAACTTAATTTGGTTTCATTGCTGGGTAAAACACTGAGGAGCATTATTAAATTTTTTAACGGAAATCTAAGAAGGTTTAAACGAAAGCAGATTTGATACAAGCCTATTTATTGACATTACAAAAGCATTCGATACGGTCAATCATAGTAATTTATTAGAAAAACTTTGGAATGCGGGTATTAGAGGCACTGCATATAATTGGTTTTCCAGCTACCTTTCTGCTTTCTGATAGAAAACAACAAGTTCTCATAGATGGTTCTTGCAGCTCTACGTATGAAGTATCATGCGGTGTTCCGCAGGGTTCAGTATTGGAGCCTTTGTTGTTTTTAATTTATATAAATGATTTATGCCTAAGTAAATTCAATGGTACTTGTACAATTTTGCAGATGTCATTGCCCTATCTTATACATCTAACGATAAAAATTTCTTGTATAAAAGTATTACTGAGGATTTAAATAAATTTAAATATTGGTTTGATGAAAATTGCTTAACTCTTAGTAAAAAAACAAACTTTACCTTTTACAGTTTACAAATTAAACAACTAATTAAAACAAATTAAAATGATTGCGATGTCTCGAAAATTGTACTTCCTTCGATATACTAGCCCTTAGTAGTTTTAAAGCAGATTTACTTTGCATTAATCAATTCAAGATTGCAATATGGTATTGTTTGTTGGGGAGGTTCAAATTTGACAAGTTTACGCACTTTAATTTTATCCCAAAAAAAAAAAAATAATACGTACAATGTTATATAAATCATTCAATGAAATATCTATTCCTCTGTTTCAAAAACTGAACATTTTACCATTAAAATATTTGTATTTTTATAAAGTTACTAAGTTATTTTTAATCAGGTGAGGGAGTTGAATGGTTAGCCGAAATACTTTATTACTTACGAAAGGGTAGGCAAAAAACTTATCGGATATTTAGGCCTAAACTATCTATTTTCAAGACTTTTTTTAACTACGCAGGTGCAAAATTTTTTAGTAAAATACCTGAACATATTCGAAATTTGAATTCACTAAACCAGTTCTCCAGATCTGTAAAAAAATGGTTTCTAACACTGCCCAAAATCGATTATCTTTTTTGTGATATAGTTTAAGTTAATTTTCAACAGTTTTACTGCAATTCAGTCTTACTTGTACAATACTCATTTCCACAATGAGTAACGGTCACAACATATTATAGGTTATGTTTTATTATAATTATGATTAATTTTATTATGTAGATAAATATTTAATTTTCGCTTGTCACATCTTCTGTGTTTTCTTATTGAGGCTACCTAATTTCAAGCAATTTTTTTTACAGAATTCTAAAATTTATTTATCACATAGTGTAAAAAATGGTTTTTCTTTTGTTTTTATCTTAACATTTGTTTGCTTGAAATAAAATAAATAAATAAAAAAATAACAAAAATTTTACTGTAACTTTTAATGATTAATGTATTCTTTCAATATTAACTAATCAAACTGTCAATTTAAAAAAAACGGACCAATTGGAATCTTTTAAGTAATAAAAATGGCTCTTATTTACTAATAAAAGAGGAAAAAATTAATATAGCATATAACATTACTAGCAAGGTAAAGAGTTTTTTCTGGTGAATGGAGGATATAATTGACGAACCGCAGAGAAGAGGCGAGTCAGTTACCTCTTTAAGCTATTAAAACCCGTTACCTTGCGTGTATTGTTTTATATTTTATTTGTTTCTCATTGGTAAAAGGTTAGATTGATTTAAATTTCGATTACAAAAAATTCTCAATAACTTTGTCGTAAACATCGTAAGCTATGGAAGCATCACCATAAACATGTGTATGTTTATTTGTCTTCTTCATTTGTTTTGGCGAAAGCAAAAATGAATGTGCCAAAATTATTGAGGAAACCAGCAGTATAGCTTCAAGTTTATTACCTGAAAAATCAGCAAGGTACGAGCGCGAATACGACGATTTCAAACAGTGGCACAACAAAAATAGTGTGATTGGCGTAACTGAAGATTTTTTGTTGGTCTACGGGAATCAACTATCTGCTAGATTCAGAGTTATTTCGTGGGCAAAATGATCTACGCTCAAAAGTTTTGCTTGTAAATGAAAGAAAATTGACACAGTTCGCAGGTTTGTTTTCTTTAAAAAAATTATAAAAAAATAAGACGTTTACTTAGATGTCATTTGTGATTTCAAAATTTCTCAAAGCAAATTGTGAAATATTTTAAACGATCCAGCTTTATATATACCGGTCACTCTTTTCTCAGAACTGTAGCCACTATGGTTGCGGATTTGGGTTGAGATATTTCAGCGCTAAGCGTGCAGGAGGGTGTAAGAGCACCAAAATTGCGATGAGTTATATGTCGATAATTCGGTCAATAAAAAAATCTAAATGTCTAAGAAATTATTTCGTAGTGAGGAGAGTACAAATGCTTTGCCCTCTTCGAGATCAATAGTTTCTGAATCAACAGATGGTTCATCATCATCATCATCAAAACTCTTTCAGCATAGAAAATCTGTGTTATTGGAAATAACAGATTTTCAACATGACAATAAAACAAAATTTTCTAATGTACATTGTACATATGATATTTTTCGAAATGCCAATATTTGAACAAAATCCGAAAATAACTAATATTGAAACACAGTTATCGATTTGGCGAATACAATATTTTCGTATTGGCCAAATCGACAACTGTGTTTTATTCTCAATTATTAAGAACAGCCGATACTAAAAGAATGGATCCTAACTTCATTCATCCTCTTCGAAAATCGGAAAATTTGTTGTTCTTTAAGGAGTAAATGTTTGCACCGCTTATATGTGCGATTCTAAAATTTACATATATTTTACACATCTCTTCCGGCAAAAATATAATAATGTATACATTAAAACAATGTTTTGTAACATTTGAACTAAGTACCAAATTAACATATCATTTTAACATTCGTTCTATATCACATCAACATTGTTTATGAAAAGAATATTTGAACACGTAACATTACAAACATAATATAATAAGTTAAACATGTGTTAAACATTATTAGTACAACATTACAGTAAGTTATTTTTTTGTGCAATATAGTATAAACCAACTTTTTGCGCAGAACTCGACAGATAAAAAAAATGTGTAACAGCGTTATATTACAACTAACAACATTTTGAGAGAAACGGTGCAAAAAACCAACAACTTATCTGGGAAAATCTATGTAGGTTAACTGCCCTTTTGAGTTGACAGGTTGTGCTCAAAATCGAATCGGATCTGTGCGATTATAAATAAGACTCTTATGCAAAGTTTCATAAAATCGAGAAGGTGGTTTCCTTGATATCTCTTCCCAGCCGTTTGTCCACCAGGCAAAATATTTTTTTTTCTCCGTTATAACGTACATACTAGCTCTAATCGTCGGAAAAGTGAAAAAATAGAGATATTAAAATTTTCGGTTTGGAACGTAATAACTGTGCATGCACATTATGTTTTGGACGTTTAGGTTACATTTTATGTTTACTTAATTTGAGGTAATTTATAATGTATTTAGACGCTTTTGAGTTTTGTAACTATTTTGAATTATTTTATATTTGCTCAAAATTACTTTCGATACCCAAGTGAAAATTTAAATTAATGATAGATATGCTACCGCTGTGGGACCCGTATCATCAGTGGGAACAGCCAAGCGGTAGACGCGTCAATATGACAAACTGAACCACCGCAGGCGCTTGTCTTACCAGCAATGCATTAAGGAACCATTACTGGTTGGCGTTACTGGCCCAGTTCACCGGTGTCCACCGGCCGTTATACGGCCCGTTGTTATGCCGCCGTCACGGCGATATAACGAGTACACCAATGGTTGCTTGATAGTAGTGTACCGTGAATTGCTTGGCATCGTCATGGCCGTTTAATGGCCCTTTACAAAAGCTTCTGCAGAGCCCCTTGATTTTTGGGGAATTTTCGTCTTTCTTATGAGAAAATAATTTCCCATAATTCAAGAATCGGTCTCCTCTTATTTAATGATATATTTCTAGTAAAATAGTCATTAGCTGTTTTTTAACCCCACGTCCAAAATATAAAACTATGTTTTAAGGTGAACCAACATAAATTAAAATTGAATTTTTCAATTTTGGATTACGGCACGAAAATAAACTAAAACTGTCCTTATATTAATAAGGTACAAGTATGACAAACAATGTAAGTAAAATTTTTTAATTTGTTCTCCTTTTAGAACGACCCCCTTCTCGATCGCCAGCATTCCGCAGCCACGTTTTAATAACATTTTGTACTTCGGCCTGGGTACATGTTTTAGCAGTGGGATTTTTTCTTACAGCGACTAATATTTATATATTTATGAAATAAAAACAAATAAAATAGTTGGATTAAATCATTTTGTCTTACCGCATATTAAATTCACAATATTTGTGAAGGAACTAAAGCTAGTTTTGTTATTGCGTCCAGTCCAATTTACTCTTAAAGACAAATCATGGGATAACAATTTTTGAAGGATTCTTCTTGTAGTCTCCATTCCATCTTTGCCACCAACAATTTGAAAGGACGTCAACTAAAAAATTATTATCAAATTGTTTACACATAATTTAACTATTTACTCTTACAATTTCAGAAAATTTATTTGTATCCTCGAGAGATAAATTTATATTTGTCAGTTCCTCAATGCTTTTTAAGGGATGCCAATTATCCACGTCTGCCATCTCACCTTGGTCTAAACGCTGTTGATTTATCAATATTAAATAATTGATATTCTTTGCCAATAATTCTATCTTTATAAGTAATTGTTGCATTAATCCTAAAATAAAATCCATATCAGGAAGAATAAAAGTTTGTTTAATGTGAATTCATACTGTTGTGAATTCATAAACTCAGAAGCAACAATAAAATAATTTCAAAAATTTCTACCATAAATTTTCGCTGTGATTTTCAGTTGATGCTTTAAACAATAACAATAATTTAAACCACTTTGGTTTTTTTTAATGAGCATCGCTTATAATTCTCATAAATAGGCTGAACTTTATAATTATTTCACAAATAGCAAATCATACCTTGATTAGCTTCACATCCAATACACGCAAGTGGTTTGTCATTAACTGAGTGATAGCTTAATTGTATACGGTTCGGTGTCAAAGTTCTAGAAGATGATGGAGTAGATTGTAATTCATCTGACAACGAAACTGTTGCGCATGAACTTGGCAATTCTACTACAGAAGGCAATACAGATACATTCGTTTCTTTATTACAGGTGCTAGTGCTATTATATATCATTTGCTTGTTATAATTTCTTTTGGAAATTTTGGTGGCCTAGGCACATAATATTGATCTTCTGATAAATGAGATTCGAAATCAGAAAAACTTTTTTCTTCCTTTGTCTTTTCAAATCCCCGTCGCTGTCACTGCTTGAAACGCTAGAGTGATCTTCCAGATACTTTAATTTTTGTATTGTTTTTCCATAATCAGCTGAAAATATGTAAACATTTGCATATTAAATAATAACCAAAAACATATACTTACACGAGGTATATTTTACAACAATTGGACATCCACTGCATTTGTCTAAAATTAACCTTTCATGATTTTCAATAGCTCTATTTTTCGCTTTTAAAATAGGTTGGCCAATGACAATACAAATTGCCCATTTTTGTATAAATCTAGTTTGTAGATATAACCGCCATTGGTAAGAGTCCGTCATTCTCTTCCTCAGGAAATTCCACAATTGCATATTCACTACAATTATGGGTGAGTAATATTATTCCTAAGGTTTGGCATTAATTCAAACTTCAAATAAGATATTTATAATTTTAGCAAATTTTACCAGTCATAAATTAGAGACTATGCAATAAAGGGAAACATATATATTTATCATCCAATAGTAAGAGTAATCCTTTGTGTAAAATGTCCTTCACCGTAATAATTATTTCCTCAGGAGTAATACTGACTTCAAACAGAGAAATAACACTTGAGTTTGTTTTTTGTGTTTTTTTTTTTTTGTTTTTTTTTTTTTTTTGTTTTTTGTTTTTTTTTTTTTTTTTTGTTTTTTTTGTTGTTGATTGTTTTGTTGTTTTTATTGGTTTTTTTTGTATTTTTTTTAAGTTTTTTATTATTTTTTGTTTTTTTTAATTTTTTTTTTTTTTTTTAAATTGATTTTTTTTTTTATTTTTTTTTAGTTTTATTTTTTTTTTTGGAAAAAAAATTTTTAAAGTATTTATTATAAATAAAATTTTTTTTTGTTTATTTTAATTTTATTTTTTTAAAATTTATATTTTTAGTGTATAATTTAGTTTTTAATTTTATTTTTTTTAAAAAAATTGTAAAAAATTTTTGTATTAATTTTAAATTTTTTTTTTGTTTTTTTTTTTTAAAAAGTTGAATGTAAAAATTTTTTTTTTTTGTTGTTTTTTTTTTTTTTTATTTTTATTAATTTTTAAGTTTTTTATTTTATTTTTTTTGTTGTAATTTTTTTAATTTTTTTTTTTTTTTTTTTTTTTTTTTTTTTTTTTTTTTATTTTTTTTTTTTTATTTTTTTTTTTTTTTTTTTTTTTTTTAATTTTTTTTTTTTTTTTTTTTTTTTGTTTAATTTTTTTTTTTATTTTTTTATTTTTTTTTTTTTTTTTTTTTTTTTTTTTTTTTTTTTTTTTTTTTTTTTTTTTTTTTTTTTTTTTTTTTTTTTTTTTTTTTTTTTTTTTTTTTTTTTTTTTTTTTTTTTTAAAAAAAAAAAAAAAAAAAAAAAAAAAAAAAAAAAAAAAAAAAAATAGTAACGTCGTAGGTCAAGAAGTTGAAATATTCAAAACGAAGTTACAAATTTATTTGTGTAGAACTTTTACAATCACATCTACAGACAATTATTACTTTACTAACTATGACAATTGTTCGATCCGTGTTATTACTCGGTCTTTTATAATAATGAATACAAATAAGAGTTTGAACGTAAACAATAGATTATAGATTTACATGGAATATGAAATTAAACAATGGTATCAAATGATTAGTTAGAATTTAGTTATTAATAATACTTTGTTAATATTTAATTATGATAGAGTGGTGATTTCGTAACTCCTCCCCTCTTGGTTAGAGTTTTCGGGCTTGAAGAAAACTGATGGTGATGCCTTGTTCTTTTTGCAAATGTTTAAGATGTGGTGTCGTACTTTAAATAAAATATAAACTTTTAATAAAATTAATAAAATGAATATTATTATGTATGATATCCAGTTCGTTGGGTGGTTTTCTTTGTACGTTCCATTCACTGTTTGGATTGCGTTTGCCTGCCGTTGTACTTTGTATATTTCTTCCAAGGGAATGTTTTCTATTTTCAATTTCTTGTCTTCTGTTTTTGTTTGTGACTTGATGTAACCAATTTTGGACAGTATTAATGGAACTCCATTTCTTGTATTTTCTTTATTACTAAATGTATAGTCTTGATATGTAATACTACAATTTACTGGAATTTTGATTAAATTATTTCCTATGAGTGTAGAAAATTCTTCGTTTAAACATTTCTTTTTTATTTGAATTTTTGATTCTGTAATAATTATTAAATATTCGTTATTGATTATGTTCATAATTAATTTTGGTTTTTCTATTGTTGTTTCGTTGCAATTTATTTCCTTTTGCTGAATTATGTTTGTGATGCAGTCAGTTGCATTAAAGTTTAAATTTTCATCGGCACACAAAAAAGTGTCTTCTATTTGGGGGCATTCTTTATCCATGTATTGGTAAACATTTTCTTTAAGAGCCAGGTAAGGTTTTTGTGGGATTATGATCGATTTTCTTTTTGTTGGTATAGGAAAAAGTTTATAATATTGGAATGTTTTCGGATAAACAATGGGAAATTCTAATATGAACAGGATACTATTTTCAGTAATATGACAGTTAGTTTTTATGATTGAATACCATGACTGTGCTTTTATATTTAAGATTTCATTTTTATTATATATTTTAGTCAATTCCATAATTATTTGTTATAGATTGTTTTTTGTTAATATATCTGGGTGGGAGATATGTAATTTTGCAAATGTTATTGCATTTTCTAAATTATCTAGAAATGTTATAATTAAGTTTGAATTTATGTGAAATTGATTTATTACTGATTGAATCATTATATATTGATGAAATTCATTATTAACATCGTTTATTGATTTGTTGAGTTGATTTATATAAATTGATATTTCCTTTTGATTTGAAACAATGATATCAATGATTTTAGTGTATTTGTTTAGTAACTCTTTGGAAATTGATATCTGATCATTGAGATTTTTTATTACTTTAAGTTGGTTTTCTTTTAAGTTTTTCAATGCATTATTATATTTTTCTCCATCTTCAGCATCTAATGTTCCAAATATCCATTTAGAGAATGTTCCGCCTATATTTAATAAACCTCTTTTGACCTTTGTATTTTTAGTAAATTTAATATTTTCAAGCTTTCTTTCAATTTCTAAAACTATTGGTTTCAGATGTTCATAGTTATTTTTTAAATTTTGTGTTACGATGCTGTTATTACTTGCAATTATTGAAGATTTGAAGTTATTATATGAAGTTATAAAGTTGGTAATTTCGTTATTTAAAGATGTTAAATTGATATCATATAAGAATGTATGTTTGCTGACTACTATTCGACTAATTCCTAAGTTGAATGGTAAAATGCCGGGTGAATCGTTAATTCTTGATATTTTTATGTTCTGCGGTTGTACCCATACCATCGAACTTAAGATTATCATTATTTTCAACATTCTGTAACAAAGAAGGTCTTTTTAATTCTTTAATATGTACTGTTTCAATTTTATTTTTGTTTTGTATTTTAATTTTATTATTTTCGAGTAATGCGATTATTTTATATGGACCGATAAATTTATTATTTTTCTTATTTCTATTTATTGGATTTTTCTTATATACTATCTGATTTAAAATAAAACTGTCATTAACATCGCCATAGATATTTCTCTTATTGACTATTTTTCCTTTATTACTGTGAATCTTTTCTTGTATTTCGTTATAAACTAAGTCTAATTTTTTTTTATGGTTTTCGACGTAATCAGAATAAAATGTATTTGAATCAAATATACTGGAATCTCTTAGGTTAGTATGTCCGTAAACAAGTTCAAAAGGTGAGAATTTTAGTTGTACTATGTATTGAATTGTTATAGCCTAATATCGCATAATCTATATTAGTTTTTTCTGTAGGGTAAACTTCTTTTAAAATTCTTAAGTGTTCAATTAATGTTGAGTGGAATCTTTCAATAATGGAATTCGATTCATGATGACCAGGTGTTGTAAAATGTATATTGATTTTATGTAGTTTAAGTAATTCTTTAATTGTTTAATTGTTAAATTCTTTTCCGCAATCTGACACAATTTTATTCGGTGTTCCGAATTTTGAAAAGTAACTTATCAGGGCTTCACAAACACTGATTGCTGTTTTTCCTATTATTGGGATGGCTTGTGCGAATTTTGAAAAAGCGTCTATTATTGTTAAATAAGTTTTTGAGTCAAAGAAGAATATATCTATATGACATATCTCAAAAGGTTTTGATGGAGTTTCTGTTAATGCCAGGGGTACATATGGTGGTATTCTGTCATATTTCGTTTTTTTACAGATGTCGCATGCATTTATATATGTTGATATGTCTATTTTCATGTTTATCCAGTAATAATTGCGTTTTAAATATTCAAAGGTTTCGTTTATACCGCGGTGGTTTGTTTTACCTTCATGGTGGTTTCTTATTAATAGAATTTGTTCTTCTTTGTCTTTAATTGTGTTTATTAATCTAGTGCACCTAACTAATTTTAAACTGTTTTGAGAAAAATATTTACTATATATGTTTGTGAAATTGTGAATGAATTTTAGATCACTAAAATAAATGTAATAATTTGTATTTGGGTTTAAATAATCTTTTAATAATTTCAAAATGTAGTCTTCATTATTTTCTAGGGGCATTTTTACTATTATAATTTTTTGGTATAGATAAGTATCATGTTTAATTTGAAGTTGATTAATATTATTTTTAAAAACATGGATTTGATTTATTTTGTTGTTAACAATGCTTTCTAAGATAGGTATTCCATCGTTTAGAGTTTCTTTTGAAAGTGAATGGGGTGTTTCTTCACTTACGTCAGGTAATGGGTTAACTATGTTATTTTCTAAATTTGATGAGTTTAGTGGTTCAGTTGTACTATAAATATCTCTTGGTTGATTAAACAAGGGATCGTTATCTTCTAAAGCATTTATTTGTAAAAAATCGTCATTGGTGTGATTAATTGCCTCTGTATTTGAGAGATTACATATTGTAATTTGAATGTTACTATTTTTGAATATATGAAATATCATTCTTTTAATTTCTTTCCACTCTAATTGGTCAAGTCCGCTACCAATTTTAGGCATAGCAATTTTTTTTATGTTATAAGTAGAACAAAAATTTTTAAGTTTATTAATGATACAAAGATATCGTCATAAGTGGGTTTATGAAAGTATTGTTCTTTTGTAATTAGATATATTAAATAATGATTGTTTACAAAGTCATATAAGACTTTATGAACCTCTGGTTTTTGCAATTTTAATTTATTAATGTTTTAAACTTATCTTTGAATGTTTTAGCTATTCCTTTACTTAATTTTAAATCGGCACTGACGCAATGTACAAGGCTAAAGTCTTCAGGCATATCAAAAAGATTTTGATTAATTTCTGATATGATTACATTATTTTCATCTGATTCTTCTACAGATTGATTCATAAAATCGGATATATCATCGTTAATGTTTCCGGGATTGTTAATTATTGAATCTGCGTATTTTATATTATTAATTTGAATTCTAGAAAGAGCATCGGCATTACTATTTAAAGTTCCTTTTTTATATACAATCTTATAATCATATTCTTCTAATTTTAGACGCCATCTAGTTAATTTTGAATTAGGTTCTTTCAGATTAAAAAGCCAAATGAGTGGACGATGGTCTGTTATAATAGTAAATTTTCTACCAAAAAGATATGGTCTGAAATATTTGCATGACCAAACTATTGCTAATAATTCCTTTTCAATTGTACTATAATTTTGTTCGGTTTCATTTAATGTTCTTGATGCATATGCTACAGGTTTATCTTGACCAATAGCCCCTTGTGATAATACACTTCCTAGTGCAACATTTGATGCGTCTGTTGTTAAAATAAATTCTTTCTCAAAGTCAGGGTACTGTAAAATCGGGTTATTACAAAGAATATCTTTACATAAAGTGAAACTATTTATAAATTCTTGATCGTGAACAATTTTGGCTTCCTTTTTTAAGCATTTTGTGAGTGGTTTAGTAATTTTGGCAAAATCTTTAATGAATTTTCTATAATACCCTACTAATCCCAAAAATGATTTGATTTCTTTCTGTGAGTTTGGTATAGGAAATTTTTGAATGGCAACTATCTTATCTGGATTTGGTTTAACACCTTCTGGGGTAATGATATGTCCCAAATAAGCGACTGTTTTTTGAAGAAATTCTGATTTATCAAGTTGTATTTTAAAATTTGCTTCTCTTAATCTATCAAAAACAAGTTTTAATCTATTTAAATGTTCTTGTAAAGATGTACTAAAAATAATTATATCGTCTAAATATACAAGACATATTTCATTATTTAAACCTCGTAATACGTCGTCCATGACTCTCTGGAATGTACTCGGAGCATTTTTTAATCCAAATGGCATTCGGACAAATTCGTAATGACCATTCAAGGTAGAAAAGGCAGTTTTGGAATATCTTCATTATTGATTTCAATTTGGTGAAAACCAGAAGCTAAGTCTATTGTTGTAAAATAGTTCGCTCTACCTAATTTGTCTAAGATATCGTTAATATTTGGCAAAGGATATTTATCATCAATCGTTTTTCATTTAACTTTCTATAATCTATAACTATTCTCCATTTCTTTTTTCCGGAGGAGTCTAATTTTTTTGGCACAACCCAAATTGGACTACTCCATGGGGAAGTAGAAGGTTGAATTATTCTTTGTTCAAGCATTTTATTAATTTGTGTTTTTACTTCTTGTTTATGGATTTCAGGAAATCTATATGATTTTTGTAAAACTGGGTTTTTCATCAGAAAGATTAATTTTGTGTGAAATTTTGTTAGTAAAACTTAAAGGGATGTTTTCGTTATAGAATATATCACGATAATTATAACACAATTTTTTTATATGTTCGCTTTCTTCTTGGTTACAATGATCTAATTTAATATTTTTTAAATTATTTTTTAATAAATTATCATGATCTACACTTACGTTATGATTATTGATCTGTAAAATATCCGAATGATTTGAATTTATTAATTCCACATTATAAGGTTTTGAAAACACTATTTTTGCACTGTTATCTCCTGAGTTTGTAATTGTTGTTATTGCAAAGTAATCTTTCACATTTACTATCGCTTGAGGCATTTCTAGATTTTCATTAAATTTATAATAATTGACGATTGCTATTCCTTTTTGATGATTAACTGGAATCTTTATTATTTTTTTTGTCATTGAAGGTATTTCTATTGTATGATTAACTTTTCTATTTGGTTGTTTTATCTTATCATTAAAATTTAATGGTATAGTAACATAAGGTGTAATTATAATTTCGTTACTTATATCTATGTTGGCCTTTAATTGATATAAAAGATCCATACCAATTAAACCATCGTATTTTTCGCTAAAATTAAAAAAGGTAAAATTTGTGTGTTTCATTTATTTGAAATATTTGAAAAATTGGAATTACCGCAACTTCGTTATGATATGTAATACCGTGTGAGGTTTGAATATTAAAATTTTCAAAGACGATATCATTTCGATAAAATTTATAACAAAGGTTAGGATTAATTAAACTTCTTGTGCTACCAGTGTCTATTAAAAATTTCGCGTTTAATTCGGGTATATGAATGAAGGGCAATTCGTTAGATAAATTATTTAAGCTAATTATGTCAGGTTGGTATTTGGGGTTACGTCGTAAAAATTTTCCGGTTGACTTATATCATTTTCTGAATTACTTGTACTAGCTACATTATCAATTTGATTTATACGTTCTTCTTCATCTAAATTATACAATCTGTTTTGAAGGGTTTCAGAATTCGTATTTTTGTGAAAGTTTGAATTTCTTGTCGTTGTAGACATAGGTTGAGGAAAATTTGAATTTCTTGTCGTTGTAGACATTGGTTGGGGTTTATATGAGAAACATAATTATTTGAAGGTTTAAAAACGTTATTTTGTTTACCAAATACGTCGTTGTTTGAGAAATAATTTTGTGGTTGTGGATTTTGTATGGGTCTTATATTTATTGGTTGTGATGGGAATGGTCGATTGAAATTAGGATTCTGTGAATTAGAATGTGTAAATGATGTATGTTGTGGATTAGAGTTTTTAAAGTGGTTATTATGATTTTGAAGATAATTTTGTTTTGTATGTGTTGGTTTGAAAGTATTATTTGAAGAAAAATTAGTTTGTCGTTGATATAAGGCAAAATTTTCTTCTTCAACTACATAGGCTAATGCAAGTTCTAAAGTATTGGGATTTTTTAATCTAACCATATCTTGAATTCGACCATGTAACCCACGTATAAATGTTTTTAAAGCAAGACTATCGTAACTTTTCATTTGGAGAGTTCGTTCAGCAACAGATAAATCTTCACAAATTAATTTTGAAGCAATTGCACTCCTACATTTCTGTATTCTTTGACCGAAAGATAAATATGATTCATTTTTTAACGTTTTAGTCGTTAATAAATCTTGAACCAAACAATCAAGATTTCTCTGATCACCGAAACTTAATCTTAAAAGGGCTTTTAAATCTATCCAATTTCTGATTTCTGGGCGACTACCTACTAACATTAACGCATCTCCTGTTAGTTTACTAATTACTGCACGAATTAAAAAGGTATGTATAGGATCGTTAGCTGCTACGTTGGTTGAATATGTTGTAATTAATTGATTACAATGTTCAATAAAAATTTCCAAAGTGTTGGAATCGCCACTAAAACATGGGATTGTATCGATATATAATTTTAACATGGTATAATTTACTGGAGTTGGTTGCGTCATTGTATTATCATTTCTTAAGTTTAAATTTCTTAATTGATCAATAATTGTTTCGATGTCAATTTTGAATATTTTGTAATAAATCAACTTTTACATATATATATATATGATATATATATATATATATATATTTTTTTTTATAAATCTTAAACAGATATACTAACTTTTATTTCGCAATTTAAATCTTATTCAATTCAATTCAATTCACTGTCATATACTAAATATAGGTAAAGTAATTAAGGATGGCTCCTACCTTAGATTTTGTATTCGTCAATTTCCCCGGGTAAGGATCCTTCGGAGATGTGTTTTGTGGTTGAAAAGCGGTTGGTCCGGTTGCCTGTGGAGATGATACTCTCAAGAGGACGATTCTCGGTGAAGGTCTTCTAGGCTGGAAATCCAAATTTCTTTTCTATCCTACCGACTGCGCCAGTAATGTCGTGGGTCAAGAAGTTAAAGTATTCAAAACGAAATTACAAATTTATTTGTGTAGAACTTTTACAATCACATCTACAGACGATTATTACTTTACTAACTATGACAATGTTCGATCTGTGTTATTACTCGGTCTTTTATAATAATGAATACAAATAAGAGTTTGAACGTAAACAATAGATTATAGATTTACATGGAATATGAAATTAAACAATGGTATCAAATGATTAGTTAGAATTTAGTTATTAATAATACTTTGTTAATATTTAATTATGATAGAGTGGTGATTTCGTAACTAGCTTGTTGATATTTCTCAAAAATTTTCAATAATCCCACTTTAATTCCAAAGTAATAAAAATTTCCTTTTCCCATACTTTCTGCAACAGATTTTCTTGGAGTTTTAACAAAGTTCTAGCATTTGTGGGAAGGCCTGATATGTCAGGCTTCGTTGCAAACCAAGCTAATAATTCTGATATAGCGTTATGAGTAATGTTATGCTTTAATGCTCAAGCACTTAAGAATTCCTTAGATTTCATTGCATCGGGAACTAAAGGTTTAGAAATTTCATTAGCTGTATTTACCGAAGAGTATCTTGTCTTATTTACATCTGTGAAATTATCGGAATTAACTAAAACATTTTTATCATTAGATGATTCAAAGGTATTAATTAAATTGTTTTCATTAAAAATCGGTTCCACTTCAGTAACTGTTGAAATTTGATTGCTTTCACGCACTTGAATGTTCTGCTCATTAGGTGCTGTACATTCATGAAATTTAAAACTTGGACACCGCAATTTCTGTAAACAAAAGTTTGCACATTGTGAAGCGGGCTTAAGGGCATCATTTACAATTCTAACAGCAGGTAGTCTCAGCAGGGGTTATCTTAAGAAGGACTGTAGAATGAATCATTACACTAAGCACGTTTTAGAAAATAGGTAAATTTTGTTTAGGAAATGTTTACAAAATAAAATTAGAAATAATTTTGATTTAAAAAACGTCTACAAGCAATAACTTTTAAATTAAATCAAAAACTAAACATGGTTATTTGGGTTGAATGATTATTACTTATTTTTAAATATATCTAACCTTCTAATTATTGTAAGTTATTAAAAAAAATCATTAAACTTACAAAATGTATATTTTATGACGTTTCATTTTTTTCTGTAGTTAATATAAAAAGTGAAAATAAAAACTAAGGCAATTCTTATTGTCAACGTATATATTTAGTTTTTTGACAAGCATTTATTACATAATTATAATTAAGATACCAAGTTATAGTTTAAAATTAAATGAATTTTTTAAATAAAGGTATTACTATATAAATAAATATAAGAACTTCTTTCGCAGCAGCATTATACTTCTTTAGTCCCATCTCCTTCCAATTTTTTTTGTGTAGTTATACCGCATCTGGGGAAATGTATATCTGCTATAGCCCTAGAGTATGTATAAAGTTGGCCCTTGTTCTGCGTAATAGCAAACAACTCGAGATCTTGAGCACATGTAGATACACATCCATTATTGATTTCTTATATTTATTTATATAGTAATACCTTTATTTGAAAAAAAACGTTTTCATTTAATTTTAAACAAGGTATTACTGTACAAACAAACAAAGCCAATAATAATTGTTCAAGGCTAACATTACTAGTTACTGAACTGCTGCTGGAAGCATACATTTTCCCAGATGTAAACTACACAAGATGAGACTAAGAAACATAATGAAGCTGCGAAAGACAACATATTTATATAATGCATTTAAAAATTCATTGAAACATAATATTTATCTTGATTACTGGTAATAACGACATGCTGATAAACAAACATATGCGTTGACAGAGATAAGCAATTTATTTTGCAGTTTTATATTAACAACAGAAAAATGGTATCATAAAACATTTTGTGGTTGGAGATTTTACTAACACAGTAGAAGGTTAATATATTTAAAATGAAATGATATCATTCAGCAAAACAACCATGTTTGAACACGATTTAATTAAAGTTATTAACTGGGCTGCACAAACGAAACAACTCTAATTTTATTTGTGAAACATTTCTAAACAAACACCTGACACTAAAACGTGCTTTTAGTGTGATTCATTCTGCAGTTCTGCCCCTGCTGAACACCTGCTGTTAGAGCAACCGCTTTCTGTGTGCAAACGTTTGAAAACGCGGTGTCTAATTATTTCATGAATGTGCGGCGCAAGCAGAACGACCGAAGTGCGTGGCTGTCAGGCTTCAACGGTGAAGTGAGCCGACCGCAATGAACTGCAGCACAATCATCAAAATGTTTTAGTTGACTGTTCACAGATGTAAATAAGACTGGGCTGCTGCTTCGGCAAACTATAATTTCTAAACCTTCAGTTCCCGATAAATCACAAGAATTCTTAAGTAGCAGTAAAACGCTTTATAACTATATCAGGTAATAACCGGACAGCCTGACAGACAACACAAATGCCGTTTGGTCAAAAAAACTCAAGCATCTGTTGCAGCGGGCACAGCCACTTTTGGAATGATGAGGATTGTGGTACGAGAAGCTGATTACGAATCACCGCTGTCTGCGAGCCAAATATTAACGAAACATTGTAATAACTGAAATTCACAACTAATCATTGTTACCGTGTTATTTCATATTCCATCTATTTTACGTTCAAACTATATTCATTCGTGTGCAAAAGACGTGGCTGCTGCAGATCAGTGACAATGCGCCGGACCAATAAGCAATAATCGTCTGTGAATGATTGTCAAGTTACACAAAATAAATTGCTGCGCGACCCACGACAGCGATCGCTGAAAGAATTTGGTTCCAGCACAAGCGAGCAACGGACAACCACGCAACTTCACAAAACTCCGGATCTACCAGTGACGAAACAAAATCTGGGTAGAGCCATCGCACTATATTTAGTATGACAGTGAACAGACAATTGAATAGACACGAAATAAAAGACCAGCTCTGTTGGGTATAAAAAATATATATATATATATATGCTGTAAGTTGATTATTCCAAAATATTCAAAATTGACATCAGCTAATAATGATCGGTGGGCCCAAGCAAACGACAACCTGACAGCCAACTACCATGTTAGTATGTCGACTCACAATCCCATGTTCAGTAACGTTGCTTACTGAAGTACAGTAGACATTGTAATCAGTGTGCATTCAACAACAGCCAGCGCTGCTTTGATCTCGCTGCGCAGGCTAGATGCGGTGGCTCAGAAGACTGCGTTAATATTAGTAGTGTCATAGCGGAGCTAAAAGCCCTTTTAGACAGTTTCGGTGATCGAAAATGCTGTTGATTTCAGGCTGACCAGCATTCAAAGCGTTAAAAATGATCATATTCTTTCGGTCAAAAACGAAAATGGGAATGCCTCAAAGTAATTGTGAAGACATCTGTTGCTGAACTTCTCAAATGAAAATTAGATCTTGCTTTAAGCTGTTATACGTGAACTATCGGTCGTGAATAATCGGCCAGACAAAATCCCAATACCGATAACTAGTTGAAGAGAAGGGCCGCGCTGTCAGCGTTTCTTCAAATATTTTTATTTATACAAACTGAAACCATCTTCAAATTACTTTAAAACAATCTGACAACATCGTACGTTAATTCGCAGTCTATTTCCATCTGTTCAATGGACGCAAAATCACGACAAAATCCTATCGAACGGCACGACGCTGTTTGATGAGCAAACTGTTTGGACGCAGAACAACTCGAATGACCGCTCTGTCATTGACGACAACTGACATTTGAAATTCAGTACTCTCAATATGATGACATTGAAGTGAGCTTCTGGCGAGATTCTCAGGCCACTTCAAAGCGAACAACAACAGATGAAGAAGAACGTATAATCAGACTGTCAACCCGGCGGTACAACAATTCGAAGGTATGAGTCGGCAGATACGACGGCGGCAACTCTGTGCGAAACCAACAAATGTTGTCTGAAAACGAACCGCCCTTGCGGAATGAACGGTACAATGAACACTGGGCAGCC
>JALBCR010001041.1:0-192500 GCA_030710515.1 Abscondita cerata
GATAAACTGAATTGTTTTCCTTCCCACCTTACGAAGATTATAAACTGCAAAAATATAGAGAGAACAAAAAATAATAATAAATTCAGCAAAATGCTACCACCGCAGGATAGGAAGAGCTATACAACTCGTTCAAGTTCGATCTCTTCGGGCGTAACCGTTGGTCTGCAACTGGTCACTGCAGATAAACGAAAACTCGACCTGACCCCTCCAACGCAACGGAAAGAGTCGGATTCTAGTCAGACTTCACAAAAGCAAAAAAAAGGTTGGCCGAAAGGCAAACCTAGAAAAGTTAGGCACAAGTCGTCAACAGATGATGCCACTTAACTGTGATTTTTTCTCATTAGAGAAAATACTGTGATTTTCTGTGATATTTTAATTTTTAAGTTTTAATTTATTTAGATATTTAGATATAGTATTTATTTAGAGTTTAATATATAGTATTTATTTTTATTTCTATACATTTGTTTGTCAATCTATATTTACGCAACTCTTGCTTACATGTCGTCGTCCTTTTTTTCATTAAATTTTTTTATGTTTCACATAATACAATGGAATTGTAACGGTTTAATAGTACGTTACTACCTTCTGAAATTGATAGTAAGTAAATATAGACCATTTTATCTATGTTTACAAGAATCTCACTTGAATCCAGGGCAACCGTATTCTTTGAAAGAATACGAAATTTTTAGACGAGATGCCCCAATCGTGCAGCAAGCAAACGGCGGTGTAGTAATCGCTATCAGAAACAACGTCAAAGCGACAACGTTACCTTTTACCACAAATATCCAAGCTGTAGCTATAAAAATTACGCACCCTCTAATCTTGTGTGTATGCAACGTAGTGTACTTATCTCGCTTCGATTGGTCCCTCGATGATCTGTAGGATTTACTTAATCAACTGCAGCATCCATATTTGCTCGTTGGCGATTTCAATGCCCATAATCCGACGTCGGGTTCCCAAACGCTAGACGCTTGTGGCAGATTGCTGGAAAATTTAATTATTAATAAAGCCAGCTTAACGTTACTGAACGATGGTTCTCCTACCTTTCTAAACGTTCGATCAAACAATTTGTCGTCTATTGACCTCTCTTTTTGTTCTGAATCCATCACGCCGAAGACCCAGTGGAAAGCTTTGGGCAGCTTATACGATAGTGACCACTTTCCCATCGTGATGGAATGGTACATGTCGCTTCCCGAATGCTACATTCCTGAAAGATGGAATATCGACAAAGCGGATTGGGATCTTTAGATCCAACTTACCCGCTCTGACCATTCCCTTGGGAACGAACATCGACAATGAGGTAACCGTCCTGACCGAGTACCTGATCAACGGGGCCTCGATTCCAGTTCCTAAATCTAGAAGTCATTTTTTCGGAAAGAAACGCGTCCCTTGGTGGAACAACGAAGGAAAGTCGGTTATCTCACGAAAAAAGAAGGCTATCAATGTTTTCAAGAGGCACAAGAGTCTTGAAAACATGATTGCTTTTAAATGTGCTAGAGCAGAAGCTTGTCGAACTATTCTGCAGAGTAAAAGAACGTCTTAGGAAAACTACGTATCGACCATAAATTCCGAATCTCCGATTTCGCTAGTATGGAAGAACGTGGAAGAACATATTTTCACGCAAAGACGTAGAGTTTTTAGATAATCTAGAAAAGTCAACAGAAACGCAATTCTCAAAAATTCTGTTTTACAGTTAAACAGTCATGTTCGGCAGACTGAAAGAAAACACGTCTAACACCGTAAAACTTTAGAAAGATATGTAAACTTAGGAAAACGACATCTAAAACAGTAAATTCACTTTTACACTATTCAAGTTTTACAGGCTCAAAAAGTACTCGTTTTCGATTAGAAAATTATGCCACAGCTATTTCACTGTTTGAGGAACAGTATGGCAAAACGGTTTTGAGAAGCGGTTTTATGATAGACGAGAAGATTTGATATCTAAGATGTTCACTAGACGGATTAGTTGACGCTGATGCTATAGTCGAAATTAAAATTTCTGAAAAAAGCAGAAGTTTGTCTCCGCTGAACGCTGTACCACAGAAAAAGGTTGACTATTGTGTTGCAGAAAACGGAAAACAAAAAACCACAATTATTTTTACCAAATTCAGGGTTTGCTGAACATAATACAAAAGCAATTATATTCATAATAATAAAAAGAAGAAGAAATATTAAAGTGAGACCTGGCTGTTACCTAACTAAATTTTTAAAATAAAATCATATTCTGGAAGCAAAATATGGAAAAGAAGTTGTGCGATTTTTATTTAAAATATTTACTGCCTGAATTAATTGATTTGAGAAATCAGAGAGATTTATTTAGAATAAATTTTTTTTAATTATATTTAAATTTAGCTTTATACAAGTGGTTTTTGTAATAAAAGTTATTAATTCGAAATTTATATAATTTCAACCTATTTCTTGAATCTAATATTTCTGATTAGTTTCGATTATTGGGTACTAGATAAATTAGTTTCGCATTTTCGTTTTATGCCGATGTATCTCTGTAGTTGTTCGTAAAATAATTTTTTGCTGCAAACTGGTTAATTTTGGGTAAAACATTCAAGAGACATTTTTTGTTTAGAATGAAACAAGCGATTGGAAGTAAATGTTTAAATAGTAAACAAATAATAAGACAAAAAGTTACATTGGAAATAAATTTTAGGGGTTGCGTTTTCCACCCCTTATAACCATGGGGTAAGCCCAATAAATTACTGGCTAAGTGTCTTTTTGATAATAGAAAATGTCACCTTAATTTAAATTTTCTAACTTTTTTAGTGTTTGTGAAAAAAATTGTAAAAATTTTTATGTACCCCCTTTAAAGGGCTAAATCTTAACAAGAGATGCTCCAATGAAGTTTCTTTATATGAAAGTTCCTATCTTTTTTGCCATGAGGAATCACCTCCTGAAACGTTTTACATTTATTTTGTTACACCCTGTATAACTAACGCCAACAATAAAAAAATAATCTTACTATTCGACACACAGTTTCTTTGTTACTTATAAGCGGATTAAAGAAGTCGAAACTGAAAAGTAGCTAGAGGCATTTTGTACTGCTGGTTGTCTAGCTTTTTAAATATATTACAATTTTTTGACATTTTTGTCAACCTTTTGAGTAAAAATACAGGAAAAAGGAACTTGTTAAAAAAGTTTTGATTGCACACTTTGAATCTAATTAAGTAGAAGATTAGACATAGGAATTTAGATTTTTCTTTGTATTTACCTGGACTGGTATATTTCAAATAATTGCAAATCAAAGATTCACTTCTATAGGTGCGTAATTAAATAATTGATAAAGTCGTAATATTACTCAAAAGTTATGATTATTTTGCCAAGTAATGTGTGTTGCCTACATACTATTCGTAGCCGCCTTAACAAACAAATTTACTCAGTAAAATATAAACCTCGAGTGTAATTCGCCAGGACAATTTAATGAAAAAGAAAACTAAAATTCTAAGTGGAAAAACCACTAGTGCATTTAACGCTAGAAAAGTTGCAGCTAACCAAAAAGATGCAATTGTGATTATTTTAATTAATTGCATGTTTTTTGGTTTGTTGTTACGAAATAATTTATCATCTAGTTATAATTTTGCTTTGTTCACACTTTAGAGCCCTATGAAGGAAACACAGTTTGAAGTTTCCGAAACGTCGCAAACGTCAAAAAAACACAATATGTTGTTTTTCGTTTTATTTCAATCCAACTCCTAAAAGAAGGACTACATAAATACACCCAAAAAAACAATTAGGAAAGTATCGATAGTTTAACCATTGACTTAAGCCGCAAGAAAAAAATAAACGTAAAATATACGATTTAGACGAAGTTAAAGCGTTTCCTCGAACTAAATGGCGCTCATTCTCGGCTGTTGCTTGTGTATATACCTTTCCTCGTTTGTACCTCATAATACCAACATAAAGGGTGTTTAAAAAAATCCCCTAACTAATGAATATGTATAATTAGATTTGTAACTAGGTTGGTAAACTTGAATGAGAAAAGTAATTGTTAACATGCCACTCGTAATGCATACCATCACCGAGTTCCTGTCATCATTTATAGATATACATGGTCTAAGTTTCGTTTGAACTTCACCATTAATTTGAATATATAGATAAATTTATTTGCCAATTTCTACTGAACACTTAAAGGTAGGATAAGTTAAAAAAACGCAATAATTTCTAAATACAATTTTATTATTGATTGTACATACATTTTTTTACATGGTGTAGCATACCGTCAAATACAAATTATCAAAACTTACAACGCTAATTTAACTAAACTTTCATACATTTAATACATTACAATTATATTTTTTAACATAAACCTTAGAAACCCTATTTACTTTTTGTTTGAATAGCATAGTATATATATATATAAAATGTAATATCATATCATTACATATCCAAAGATTTTATAAGCTAACTACATCTAAACGCCTATACATACAATTAACAAAACGTAAGCATTCATGATTTAAATAACTATAAAATACAGATTAAAACACAGAGTAAATAATATACATAAATTACCATTATTCTACCAAAAAATCATTAAAAATCCTAGGGATGAAAAAATTAACAAAAGTTAACGGCTAAGATGGTATTCTATAATGACCCCAAGCTAATGTACTACCGCAACCATTAGGTATAATATACCTTTTATCATCACGCCAAGATAATGCAACCTTATTCCTTAGTTCTGTATACAACACATGTTTATTTGATCTAAATGATCGTACATTTTTATAAATATCAACACCGTTAAACACCACGTTTTTATAGTCATTCATTGTTAATTCACTTTTTATTACAGCCTTCTGGATACCTTTTGCAGTTTTGTGAAGTTCACCCTCAACATCAACAATATAGCCGTTCCGAGAAATTCCCATATAATTTTCCCTCCATACTCATCCTTCATTTTACCAATAACAGATTCATTCTTTGGAATTCCAAATTTATTATCCTCTTTAAAATTAGATGTATCATATTTATCTAAACTCTTTTCAATGTCTTCATAAAAGTTTTCAGTATACGTATGTAGAACAAGGGAATCTGTATCTGTATACGCCAGTTTCACATTATCTCCATAGGTTTTCTTAATGAAGTTGTAATAAAACTCATACATCACATGCTTAGCTAACTCGAGGACACACAAGCCTATATATATCGGCTTATCGTATTGAACAAAGAGTTTTTCCATGAGTATTGCAACCAAACTTTCAGAGAAAAACAGTATGATTCTTAAACTGCGGTTTCGAAATTAAAGCCTCGGCTCCCAATCTTCTCCCTTTATTTTCCCAGTGTGTGATTAACTTCACATCTGTACGCTTATCCACATTTTCCATAGTTTTCCCAAATACAGAGTTGTTCATTAATTTATAAAACATTTTTTCGAAATCATTAACCGCCATATTTCGCATTTTCGTATTCAAATCCACATATTATTTTAGCCAATCACATTGATTAAATGAGAGAATTTGATGAATCCTATCAAGCTCTAAACCTGCCCTTAAACACTGTTGAAAGTTTCTGTAGTAAATGATGTATTTGCGCTTATTGTTTAGATTTGGAATTAACTTCGACTGTTTTGAACCTGGTGGTGTGATATTTTCAGGACAAAATGGAAATTCATTATGATCATCATGCAATTCTTCCGGATATATCAAGTCAACCTCAAAGATGTATCCTTTCGGTGAATCTTCAGATATACTTAATACATTCTAATTTTTATCTCCTCTACTGTTAGAAACTTTGAACGAATTGATTGGTAATAATGTTGATAACGATTTGCCATAGAGATTTGTGGCATCCAAGTAGTTGATAAAAGAAGTGGGTTTAACACATCATAACTAGCCATGTATTCATTATTAACTTTACAAATGTCGAATGCTGCACTGACTAACACCACCTCTAATACCCTTTTTATAAAATGAAGCATATCAATATCTGTTAAAAGCTCCAGTTCTACTTTAGTATATTTAAGCATGGCGGCCCAAGACAAACCAGGTGCAGTAAAAAGTTTGCAGGAACCAAGTCATATATTTTTCCACATACGCTTCTAAATGCTTCAAAGACGTCTGATAAAAGAAGAACATCCGATTTTAAATATAAGTCACTGTATTCTCTATGGAACTAATATTAAATTTTCCCAAACTTTGCGCATGAGTATAGTCTTCTATTAATATATAGCATTGAACTTTCCTCACCGCCATTATACTATACCTACCATAACAGTTTGTATACTTACCATGCACGCCCTCCATAACACTCAAATAAGTTTCTGAAAACAAATTTTACTAATTACAATTTAGTGCATCATAATGTATTCATTCTAAGAGAAAAACAAGTGTTAAAATTAGCGATTCGAAAATTGTTCATATAATTTATACGATGTGAAAATAACTTAAATTATAGTTTAAATTAGTGAACTTCTTATCATGCTAGAAACGCGTTACTAAATACGCTAGAGAAGGTGATATTACAAACTTATGGTTGTAGATGTACTGAAATTACTAAAGAAACGCGACAACATATTCATGCAAGTTGTGGTAAGGTACAGGAGGGATCAGGGGAACGTTCGAAGTCGTTCAGAATGGATCGGACTTGTCGGGATCGCTTGGGATCGTTCAAGGTCGCTTGCTAGGCTAATGCCCTGTAATTTAAAACCGGAGGTTGGTTAATCTTTATTTAAGTCAACAATGAATGTAACTTTAATTTATAAGTAAAATTTACTAAAGTAGATAAAAAAAGCTGATGTTTATTAACGTTAATGCTCAATACAGAGCAAAACCAAAAAAGGTCATAAAACGGAGGAATTTAATAGAATTCTGTCTCGTATACTATAAGAAAATCGTCGTGCAAAAATTTACAGAAACATCTCATCCAATGCTGTAGCAGATAAACAGCTAAACAAATAAACAGCTAAACAGATAAACAGGTAACAGATAAACAAATCGATTGTTGTTGTTTGTTGTTGTTTGCTGTTTGTTGTTTATTGTTTGATGTTGTTGTTGCTGTTGTTGTTGTTCCACCTCAGAATCGGTAATAACTCATCGGACTGTAAATTAGTGGACAGTACCAAAAAATTTATGGGCTCTCTATATGTGAACTGTTAAAGTGCATAATTGCTTTATACATCGCATGATAAGAATATGAATTGACTACAAAAGTTTAACCATGAATAAATACTGAATCTAATTTTTAAAACAAACATCCATTCTGACATCCTACTAAATATTTTAACAAAAATACTTACATTGAATAAAACCTAGTTTTTGGAAGTCAATATGCATCAATAATAATATATCTCCTTAATTTTATGGAAAGCGCTCTTTAAACTAAATGTAAAACAAAGTGTGTAAATTGTTATACGCATCTCTTAAACACATTTTCTGTAATAAAAATTTTTAAAAAATTTAGATTAAATTAGTGATAATAACGAAACCCAAAAATTTTATTGAAAAGAATAGGTACATAAAAATATTTTATCAATGGAAACTGCAATTTTGTGTAACTAAATTGTAATTAGTAAAATTTGTTTTCAAAAACCTCATTTGGAGTTTATGGGAGGGCGTTATGGTAAGTATACAAACTGTTATGGTAGGTATAGTATAATAGGCTTGAGGAAACTTCAATGCCATATATTAATAGAAGATATACTCATAGCGCAAAAGGTTTAGGAAAAATTTAATATTAGTTCCATAGGAGAATACAGTGACTTATATTTAAAACGGATGTCTTCTTTATCAGACGTCTTTGAAGCATTTAGAAGCGTATGTGGAAAATATATGACTTGGATCCTGCAAACTTTTAGCACCTGGTTTGTCTTGGGCCGCCATGCTTAAATATACTAAAAGTAGAACTGGAGCTTTAACAGATATTGATATGCTTCATTTTATAATAAAGGGTATTAGAGGTGGTGTTAGTCAGTGCAGCATTCGACATTTGAAAGCTAATAATGAATATTATATTATAGTTATGATGTGTTAAAACCCACTTTTTTACCAACTATTTGGATGCCACAAATATCTATGGCAAATCGTTATCAGCATTATTACCAATCAATTGTTCAAGTTTCTAACAGTAGAGGAGATAAAAACAATTAGATGTATTAAGTATATCTGAAATTCACCGAAAGGATACATCTTTGAGGTTGACTTGATATACCCGAAAAGAATTGCATGATGATCATAATGAATTTCCATTTTGTCCTGAAAATATCACACCACCAGGTTCAAAACAGTCGAAGTTAATTCCAAATCTAAACAATAAGTGCAAATACATCATTCACTACAGAAACCTTCAACAGTGTTTAAGGGCAGGCTTAGAGTTTGATAGGATTCATCGAATTCTCTCATTTAATCAAAGTGATTGGCTAAAAAAGTATGTGGATTTGAATACGAAAATGGCGAAATATTGCGGTTAATTATTTCGAAAAATGTTTTATAAATTAATGAACAACTCTGTATTTGGGAAAACTATGGAAAATGTGGATAAAACGTATAGATGTGAAGTTAATCACACACTGGGAAAATAAAGGGAGAAGATTGGGAGCCGAGGCTTTAATTTCGAAACCGCAGTTTAAGAATCATACTGTTTTCTGAAAGTTTGGTTGCAATACTCATGGAAAAATTTTTTGTTCAATACGATAAGCCGATATATATATATTGACTTATCGGTTTAATTAGGACTCCGTTCAAAAAAATTCAAAAATATTTAATTGGCATCCGCAGTATACACAGTGTATAATTGTATACAAAAAATAGTACACAATGGCACAAAATATAGGTAGCGCGGGAAATGGCATCCTTCAATATACATTGTAAGTGTTTTGGCACTTTTGCATCCGTATATAGGACTTAATGGTACAATGGCATCCGTAACAGTGTTGCCGGAATAATCTTCGTCTAGCGTTACATTTATGAATCGAGTTTTAATGAATGAGACATGAAACTGAAAGGTTTGCATTATACATATTGTACTGGTTATATGTTTGTAAAAATAGTCTATCTTGAATCGATTTCAATAATTAAAAAAATTTGTTTTGCTATAATAATTATTAAATTTTGACATTATTTAAAATGTCACATTTTAAACAAAAAATAGCAATCATAGATTTTCAGTACATGTTATGTTTTTTTTAATTAAAATTTTTATATTTTTGAATAGATAGATAGATTCGTTTATTTTCTTTTTTACATTAATATAAATAATTTTTAAAAACAAAAATTCTCAAATTATATATTTTATTCCAACGTAAATATTTTTTTTCTTCTCTATTCAATCTCTTCTATTCATTACTTCCTTCATCTACCCGTCCCCTTCCCCATAGTATCCTTCTATCTCTTCCGTCCATTCTTAGTCATTTATATTCTTATTTTATATGCTCTATGTTCTCCTCTATCCTTACATAATCTGCACAATCTATCCTTGTCCTTCCGCCAGTATTTATTCTTCCTTTCATAGTATAATCTTCTTTAACTTTTATTAACTTTCATCATTCTTTTGAGCTTCTATCTATTTCCAACATTCCTATAAATATCTCATTCTCTTTCCTTCTCTCTATATTTTCTTCATATTTCACCGCTCTTCTTCCTGTTTGAATTCTTATATCCGTACTTGTCCACGATCTCCATTTCTTTTCCTCCACAACGCCATGTTACTTCCTTCTTTCTCCTTTTTTTAAATTTTAAATGTATCCTTTCATATGTTCTTCTAATTCTCACCCTCATTCTCTCTCCTGTGTATCTCTACTGCTCTCCTTATGTCCCACCAGTACCTCCCGCTTTAACCATTTTAATTTTTCTATTGCTTCTTCCATTTCCACTTTTTCAATTCCTCCCTCTCTGTTTCTTTGCTTTCCTTTAATATAATTTTTCATCTCCTTCTCCTAGTAAGTTCTTACAATGTTCCTCCCTTCTCCCTAGTTTATTTTTCTTTCCATCCTTCTTTCACTTTTTCTCCTTCTTTTTAAAACTCCCAAGCCTGTTCTTTGTTTTCATTTCTTTGATCACCTTTTCCAACCCTTTTGTATTCCTCCTTTCTGGTTCGACAAATTTTTTTGAATTATTTTGTTTTGTCCCTGTATTCATCTATTTTTCCGTTTTTCCACCGTCTTCTCCTCTTCTAATTTCTAACATTCTACATTCCACCATTCACTTTCTTGTCTTTCAATTGTTTTTTTCTAAAATCTGTTTTTTCCAGTTGCTTCTTCCATTTTATTATCCACTTTTATCTCCTGCTCTATTTCTTCCTCTGTTTCCGGTTCTTCATCTATTATCTCTATTTTTTCCTCATACGTTCTTATACTATCTTGTATCCATATTTTCTTTACCACCCATTCTTCCCTTTTCCTATTATAGTTAATTCCAGCTGTTGGCACTTTTCGTTTACTATTACGTTGTCTATTACAGATTTCTCAATTCCACCTATAAACCTGAGATCTCCTTTCCTCCTTCCTCCATGTTGCCGTTCATTATTGTCCATTCTCTTTCTTCACATGACTAACCATTTTTTCCTTGTCCGTTTATTTATTTTGTCCTTTTGTTCTCCTCCTTTTACTCATTGATCTGTCAAATAAATTTCTTCGACATCCTATCTTTCCACTCTTTTTATTCTTTTTCCTCTATCCAGTATCCACAATCCCCACCATTTTAAATCTTCTTACATAATTCTAAAATCCCTCCCCTATGTTTTTATACCCGTTACATTCCAAAATAATAATTTATTTTTCCCTCTCTTCTTGTTTTTGTATTCCACTTTTCCATCTACCCACATTTTCTTGTACCCTGTTTTCACCATCTTGCCCTCCTTTTAAAATTTTTGCTTGTATTTCATCTTCATTTGAGTGTCTCTCTTTCTTTGTCATGTCGTCGTCTATGTAAATTACATTACTTTTCATCATCTTATTTTTCTTTATTATTTCTATTTTATCCTCCATGTTTCTCATTTTATTAACACTACGCCTCTTCCTATTTCGATTGCTTCTTCAATCTTTATTTCCATTCTCATCTTTCAATTTATCATATTTTCCATCTGTCTTTGTATTTCTCCTTTTCCTCCTTTTACGTCTAGTCCTCCAATTTCCATATTTATTCTCCTTTTTTCCTTCTCCATGTTTTCTATTCATTTTCTACGTTTTCCTAATCTTTTACATTTATTTTTCAGCTTTTCGATAATTTTTATATCATCTCTTATATTTCTCATTTCTTCGTTTATTTTTTCCTGGTTAGTTTTTATCTCTTTTATTTCTTTCCAGATATTCATTATTTGTTCTTCTTCTTTCTTTTGCCCTATTTCTCGTTCATTTCTTTTTTCTTCCTTCCTTTTCTCCTTCTTTTGACAACCTTCCCACTTTTAAGCTCTTTCAAAACCCCTTAAACATCTCTTCTTCCTTCATTCTCTTTATTGCCTCTGACATAGACTCTTCTGAATCTGACTTTTCTTTCCTTTTTACATAATTTTACTTTAATTATATTGCAATTGTCAGTTCACTTTTTAAAACTCTTTCCTTTATTGTGTTCCGTTCAATTAATTTATTTTTTTTTTTTCTACAATACTTCTACTTTTTTGATTACTAGTTACTTCATTATTTTTCACTGAATACAAACACTCTACACACGTCTTTACCTTACCACGTCTCAACACCGAATCCTATTTTTGAATATTTGCAAAAGCATTTTTCACAGTTTTTCTTCCAATAAAAGTTGTTATCAATTGCAATATAGACAACTTTTGTTTAAACTATTTTTCTATCTTTCTTCAAGAACATTGATTATCAAATATAAGTAATGAAACAAAGTTGTAAATGACAATACGAACAACTTTTATTTAAATTATTTTTTACAACGCAATTTTCTACTTTTCACTGGTTCAAGAAAAATCTTCTGAATGGAAGCAATTTAAGATACCATTGTCGATACTTACAAGTAATGGTCCAGAGGTCCCTGCTACCTAAGCCAAGAATCATTTAGGTTTAGGACCGTTTAAGTTCATTCAAAAAACGGGCTCTGTATTTGAAGGTACAATTTACCTAACATTTTAGTAAACTGTTATTTGAATGGTTTTTTTTACAATATATCGGTTGGTTCTCTTTTCTTTTTCGAGCAAAATTTTGTAAGATACAGCACAATTTAAATATGCTGTACGTATTTAGTAGTAATGGCGTGATGTTGAATTGGGCGTGAAAAGTTTGTTTTTAACAGACCCAGTTTTTATTTCAAAATTCAAAGCCGCATTGAACTCTAGAATAGGTGATATATCACTTAATATTTAATCTTGTTTTAATAGTATCGAGTTGATGCTCTGCACGAAACGCTTGTTTTTAATTTTGATAACTTTTGCCTCACATTAACATTACAAATCATCATTACAAAAATTTTATAAAATAAAATAAATTTTTATTCAAATTTTCTTACACTCCTATAAAAAAAGATTATTTGTTTAATGATTTTAAGATATTTTGTTATAAGTACAATTTTGATTATATGTTTAGATAAGTAATTACTTTTTGTTGTATTTATTACAAACATAAACTTTTATTACTTGCCATTCTTTGTTTTCAAATATTTTGGGATATTTTTGTTTTAATTCCAACACTTCATTTTTTCGGCGAAATCTTCTTTTTAATATGAGTCTTAAAAATGCTTCAGTTAATCCTTTTGTTGTTCACTCCAAGCCACTAAGTACGCCTTTTTCCTTTTTTATTTTTGTTTGACTTCTTTCCTCTTCTGCATGATTAGGTTTGTCCGTATTTTCGTTACTATTTTCTCTAGAAGGATTGTTTTCTAGTAATTCGTCTTCGTCATTATCGCTTCCACTTTCTTCAACAATATCATCACCAATTTCAATGTCTTTTAAATTTTTGCCTTTATACTTATCTATTGATCCTATTTTAGCAAGTACTAAGAGTTTGCTTACTTTTGCTGTTTGATAAACATCGTCTGGAAGACGGTAAAAATCAGCGTGGGTTTTTTCCGTATGCCCCATGAACGTTGCCAACTGTTGCAAATCAGATTTTTCCATTTTTAGAATTTGCGTTATTGTGGCTAAGTGTTTTCTTGGTAGACGTTAAAAGATCCGACTTGGAACCATCACCAAGTGCAATTCTTGCATGCTTCCTCATTACAGCATAGCCTGTTATAGGATTGTTAGTTCCGGGTAATCCGAAAAGATATACATTATCAAATAATTCAAAATTATTACGCAGATTAATTAAAAATTCAATTGATGCAACAGTTCCTTTGTCAAATAATACGGGAACTCCTTTGCCACGTTTTCCTCTTATAACGATCCGTTTTAAAGATTTGTATAATATTTTTTCAGATTCGGATAGCGCCTTTTCGAATTCAGTAGACGACGTAGACACATAATTTTTAAAAACGATTGTAAAGTAGTCTTTGTAGCTCTCCAACTCGACGTTTGTTGAAGATCATTACACTGCAAAAAACTCCATCAATCAAGTTTCGATAGGCTTTACGATCGTTTGGATGAATTGCCAATGTTGTTTTTGATTTTGTTATTAGTTTTTTTTTAATTCTTTTCAAATTCCTGCAAATTAAAATTGATTGTGTTAATTAATGGTAATAGTTCGGGAGACAATGTTGAATTTTTGATGAGGTGATTTTATAACGCTTTTGTGTGGAGCCGATTATGCCAATATTGTTGGTAATCAAAGTATGTAGGATAATTATTTTTTGAATAAATTTAGAAGATTAAAATGAACGTCTTCACATTGCATTTTACGTAACCACTCCCACTACTACTAAAGTAGGTAACGCTAAGATCATAAAGTGTCTATACCAAAAGAATCATATCATTAAAGGAGCGAATTACACATATCTTCTCATATGAGACAATCATTATGTACGTTTGGCATATTAGTTTATAATTATGGATGAATTCATCTATATTTATATTAAATTACTCCCAGACCTCCCCTAGAAATAAATTTAAAAATGTGACTGAAAACAGTCCAATAATCATGTCAAAACGCGCCAATTAAATTTTTGTTAACATAAACTGTATTGTAATTAATAGAGTTTTTGTTGTAGGTAGTTACAATTTATTTAATACTGGTTAAATTTTTAATAACTGTGAGAAGTAAAAGTACTTTGTTGAGGTGTAAATAGTAGTCACAAATAAGAAAAATGTTATAACACAAAGATTGACCATGATCTCTGAGTACGAATTATCATACAAAAATTAAAGGAACAAAAACGTATTTGTCAAATTCGAAACAAAGCACATTGTAAAAGGAATTTTAACATTAATCATTCCCGGTTGCAATGTGGTAAATGGCAACGTAAACAGAAACTTTACCGCGCGAATAAACTGATCTCGTTAACATTCAAACTTTGAATCAGCAAAATTCTTTAACAATGTTCTACTTTTCAAATATTTGAAAATGTACTTACTCTCAGTTTCTTGATTTTGTGCTAATGCTAACTGTACAAGGTGTTTACCTCGCCTTCTTAATTCCATTTTAGATTAAATATTGATAAAATTTTATATACGTAACAGATGCCAATGTGCACGACCATGAACTGCGACAAATTAAATGAAAATTATGCAATTCTGGTAAGTATGATGTTGTCAAGTTTCTGGATGCCATTCCCTCCGTGAAATATATTTTCAAAGTTTATTTCATGACTCACAAAAGTATACATATTCGACCGCAGCGACCATCGACGGAACATCTACGAACTTGAATGTATAAAAGTATACGAGTTACGGCTAAATTGACTACCACGAGGTTTTTAGTTTAACCGCATGTAGCGGTAGCGGGCATTCAAAATATTAATTTTAAAGAGATTTCAAATTGGCACCGGATGTCACTTTAACCGGACTTTTTACATGTCTAAATCATGAATGCTTACGTTTGTATTGTAGTAAGGCTTGGATAGTTGGCTTATAAAACGTTTGGATATGTAATGAGATGATATTACATTTTATATGTATACTATGCTATTCAAACAAAAAGTAAATAGGGATTTCTAAGGCTTATGTTTAAAAAATATAATTGTAATGTATTAAATATATGAAAGTTTAGTTAAATTAGCGTTGTAAGTTTTGATAATTTGTATTTGACGGTATGATACACAATGTAAAAAAATGTATGTACAATCAATAATAAAATTGTATTTAGAAATTATTGCGTATTTTTAACTTACCATACCTTTAAGTGTTCAAGTAGAAATTGGCAAATAAATTTATCTATATATTCAAATTAATGGTAAAGTTCAAACGAAACTTAGACCATGTATATCCATAAATGATGACAGGAACTCGGTGATGGTATGCATTAAGAGTGGCATGTTAACAATTACTTTTTTCATTCAAGTTTACCAACCTAGTTACAAATCTAATTAAACATATTCATTAGTTAGGGGAATTATTTTGAAACACCCTTTATGTTGGTATTATGAGGTACAAACGAGGAAAGGTATATCACAAGCAATGGGTTAGAGAGAGAAAGATATATTACGAGCTGTGACCTCAGAGGTGAGGAAGTGAGGTCCCAGAACCGCCCATCTCCCTCTACTAAGAGGAAAAATAAAATTAGTGTTTTTAAAAAAATAGTTCAAATAAAAGTTATATACATATATAATTTTCAATAACTTTCCTTCTACAACTTTTTTATATTTTGGTGTTTAGCGAGCGTTTTAAATAACTAATGCATAAACTTTTATCAAAAAATATTAACTATATTAAAAAAAAAGCGGCCCTAAGTCGATTTTACACATAAAACGTAAAGTACAGGATAGTCAACTAAGAATGCAAGGTAGTGTATCTGGAAAATTATTCATCGTAGAAGCTTGCGGCAAAAAAAAGTTATTACTAAAATAGCCAAGAGTAACCAACTTTTTAAAGAAGGCGCTAGGGGGCGTAACCGCAATCTTAAATCTAAAAAAGTGATGTTTTTGTGAATTCCGCTATATTAACCTAACAAAAAAATATTTAATCTTTCATCCCCGTGTACTTTCCTTCCCGAAATATTTTCCTCCCCTAGTACTTCCTTCCACGCGTACTTTCCTTCCCTCGTACTTTCTTCCCCGTGTACTTTCTTCCCCGAAATACTTTTCTTCCCACCTAGTTACTTCCCCGCATACTTTCCTTCCTGCTTATAATAAAAAATTATGAAAATAAATAAACGCACAAAAATTTCTTGCATCGTGTTATCTGTGTTAAGAGAGATTATTTGTTTTGTTTTAATCAATTTAAATTGTTTTCATGTGATCAAGTGTAAACGGTATTGGTTAGTAGGTTACAGTTATTACAATTTCTGTCTTTAAAAGAATTACATTCATATTTTTTCAAAAACAAATTTTTTTTCATGAAAATTTGTTTTAATCAATTTAAATTGTTTTTATGTGATCGGGGGTAAACGGTGTAGAAAACCACAAGGAGAGAGTTTTTAAAGAACCGAAAGCAGAAATCAAAGCGCCCAGATACGAAAAGATAGTAGAAACATTTCAAAGTTTCAGAAAGTTCCAGTAGAAGACAGGATACATGTTGAAATGATAATAGCAGGAGGAAGTAAAGCATGGAATAGACTACGCGGAATACTCCAAAAAATATAAGAAGAAGAAGACTACCGGAATCCCGGAAGACAGGCATACAAAACACACTATCAGAGTCACAATAACAACTGGTCTAAGACAGGGTGACTGTTTATTTACGTTACTATTTAACCTGATACTCGAAAAGGTCAAACGAATAATAGCGTTTGCTGACGATGTAGGTGTGGTAGGAAGGAATACAAGCAGTAAAGGAATTTTTTGTGGAAAAAAGAACAAGCTTGACTAGTGGGAGAAAAAAAACAAATTTTTGAAAAGGACAAAAGGTGAAAGAAGAAGGATTCGACAAAACATAACTTTAGGAGACTTCAATTTCGAGGCGGTGCAGTCCTTTAAATATTTGGGATCTGTAGTAAACGAAAATAATGTTATAGAGGAAGAAATACGAACACGAATATTGCGGCAATAAATGCTATTTCGCTATAACAGACATATTTGGGTCATCAATATTATCCAAATCGATGAAAATAGACTACATAATACTATGTGCACCACATAGTACTATAGGCAGTAAAACGTGGCCAATGACAATAAAACAGGAAATAAATTGGGAGAAATGCTGGAAGGGAGAAGCATAGAGTAGCAGCAATAAAGGCAGCCAGAGTTAGATGGACGGGACACTTATGGAGGATGGCAAATAATAAAAGAGTAGAAAGAATTTTTCGAGGAAATAATAAGAAAAACGTTCACAGAGAAGTCCCAAGAAAAGATGAATTTTGATTGTGTAAAAGATGACTTAAAGAAACTAGGTAGTAGAAATGGAGAAACAGTGTCAAGGGATAGGAAAAGATGGAAAATTATTTTAGAATCAGCCAAAACCCACTTACGGTCATAGAGCTGTGATGATGATGATTCTAAATAATTTGTTATTTATAATTTGTTAATTATACACAACTTTTGTTAAAACAATTTTTGTTTGATTGAAATTAATTGTTTTAATAATATCTCCAACAATATCAATAGTAAAAAAGTTGTAGAAATTTTATTGTCTGTAACTTTTATTTAAACTATTTTTGCCTAAAATGCAATTTAATTAATTTTACTTATATTTTCAGTTTTATATGTTTTAGGAAGAACAAACAAACTGCAATCTTGAACAAGCAAGGATACCTGGACCTGTCTTAAAGATTATCCTTTCCTACTTATTTTATACCGTGCTAGCTGACCCTAGGCACACGGGAGATCAAAATAGCTGAAACGGGCAAAAACGTTTATTTCTTTATCCGCGTAAGATTCTTTTTGAATTTTAAAAATCGGTTCGAAAATAAGAGAGTTGTGGTCAAATTACGGCTCAATTTGTTTGAAATTTTGTAGACTATTTTTAACATTTTTTTAACCTCGAAAGGTGCCCTCGTACAAAAAAATTTAAATCGAAAAATAAAGACACATCTTTCGTAAACTCGAAACTTTTTTTGAAACGAAAATATCTCAAGCCGTTTTAATGCGAGACGAATTTGAAAAAAGGTCAATTTTTGCATCGAATCTGTTCCTAGCAACGTGAACAGAGAACCGAGGTGTAAGAAAAATATAAGTTAAGCTGATGTCTCACAGAAAAGCTGTCGTTGACGTTTTCTAAGTTGCATTCGAAATCAATGCATGTCTTTTTTCTGTCACAATTTGAGCAAAATATAGCAACATTAGATAGATAAATGAGAAAAAATTAATATGGTAAATACCTATGTATTTTAATAAAAAAAAATGTAAAACTTTTATAATGATTTACGACAAAAAATTCAGGTTCGATCTCAATTATTGTAATTTTTTTTATTAATAGAATTATTATGAATGTTATTATTAATACCATTTTTATGAAATAAGTTTAATCTTTTTTTCAAAATGTTAAATTTACTTTACAAAATTGTATATATTACAAATCAATAATAAAATTAATTTAAAAAATACTGCGATCGGAATTGAACCGTGGTTAGGGAGTGCAATATATTACTAGGCAACAAATTAAGCAACTCGTCTACAAAGGCTGTTTAATAAATTAAAATTTCTTCGGTTCATAAAAAACAATTATAAAAATAACTTGTTTTACTGATTTTTTAGTAAAATACTCTTTAAATACTCATTATTATCATATGAATTTGTTCAATTTTATCATAATAAGTTGTTATATTGTGTTCGAATTGTGCTAGAAAAAAGATATATAATAATAATAATAATAATGATGTTTATTAAATTAAATATTTTACAAAAACAATGTAAATTAGATTAAAAGTAAATTTAATTCAATAGGGATAAAAGCATTGCCTTTTTTCACTTTTCCCTTATGTATGTAAAACTATATTCAATGTTACAAATCTATTAATATTTTAAAATAATTTTGTTGTCATTGAGACGCTTGCGCACTTAGTAAGATGTTTTGAAATTTTTATTAAATTTTAGGCCAGTAAAGTTTTGACTAAATAGAGCATTTTTATTAATCAGTTGTGGCGCAATAGTTTTTAGTTTAACATAGTAAATGCTTAAATCAACTCTTCCGTGGGACACACACGGTATGTACGCTGTTAGACATTTATATTATTTTTCGAGAAAAATGTTTTAGTGTGTAGCGACCCTTTTGATAATCTTTTAGACGTTTGTTAGTATTGGTAGAATGCATAGTTCTGCGTGAAACGCTTGTTTTTCCTACAATAAATCGATTTCTTTTCACTTTTGTTATAAAAATTATTAATTTACCAGTTGCGACGCCGGTAGACGTTGATTTTATTTTTCGAGCTATTTTTTTTATGTTGCCGCATACTTTAAATACTATTTTACACGTTTGTTAGTATGACAATGATGTAGAGTTCTGCGTGAAGCGATTGTTATTATTCGTTTCCAAAAATACGGGTTTCGTTACTAGTTACAAAGATTATAATAGATAAACACATAGAGTTTTTTATTTTATTGTCGTAGTAAAGAAAATAATCTGTCAACACGTACTTGATAAAACTTGGCATTTATAGAGTTGATGCATCATGGAGATATTAATTGCATATGTTTTTTAAATCCTATATTAGAGAAAATAATTTTAGATTTTTTTTAATATTTTCCACAGTTTAAAAATTTTTTTGTCAGTTAAGTAATTACCGGGATATGTTAATCACGAGATCTTGATTCAACAATATCTTTAATAAAAATATTAAGTAACTTGCTGTACAAAAATTAGGTAATTACATTTTCTTTCAACCAGTATTAATTGAATGCATCGCTTGCAATCTGCAGAGTATCGACGCAAAACCGGATTAGATTCACAAATTCGTACAGCTTTTAAAATGGCAGTTTAAAATAATGCATTTTTAGTTGTTTTTTTCAAAAATATTTTATGGTAGGTATTATTTTTCACAATAATTTTGTGTGTATAATATAATAATTAATTAATGCAAACTGTAATTATAGCAAGATAATGGCGTGACTTTTGTTTAATAACTTCTTTAATCATCACATTAATTATAGAAAAAAATATGAAACAATGTTAACAATTTTTTTAAATTATTTGCAGTAAGTTAACAGTATTTCGGTTTTATAGGCCGTTTTCTACGTAATAGTTTATTTTACAGTTTATAGATGGAGCATTATATATTTACTTTTCATTTTATTCGGGAATATTTCGAAATTTCATAAGTTCTTATTTATCATTTATCATAATAAATTGTTCCCTACATAAAGTATCGAATTAGTCAATTAGTAGGTATAATAGGTATTAATGATCCTAATTATGGATTGATCATGTCTTGCAAAAGCAACATATTACAAAACGACGAGGGAAAGTGCAAACGTTACACAATTCCTATGTAAAGATGAACACAAAAATGCAGAATTCGTAAAACGTTGCCTTATGTAATACCCACAAGAAAATAAATACATAAAAATCAATATCATAAAACAAAGTATTAGCAAAAAAAAATTTATTTTGAGACTAAAGTGAAATAATTAATATCAAAAGTTACGCATTTATTAGAAACACTCAATAAACAGCTAATAAATAAAAATCATGCAACGCGCAATAACACTTAAAACTCGTGTATCTAATTTTGAAGTCATACATAATTTCACGGTCAACATAAATTATGTTGATGTAGTTTTTGGTCATAGAACCCAAAAATGTCACTTCCGTCAAATTTTTCGAAAGGCGCTGACAGTTTTAAACCTTCGGTAACTATGCGTGCGAAAGTGGAGTGAAACACCTTGAAGTTGAGGTCTAGGTCTTTTATTGTGAATACCTACACATCCACCGAGTTCTATTAAACTTTAAACAAACTTACTAAAAAAATTAATGTTCTTCGACGTCTGCTTAGTTTGAATCTGTGCGCGTCTCGGTTACCTTCGCTTCAAAAAAAAAAAACGTGTTTAACTAATGGACATTGTATTTTAAAATGCTTGTTCTTGTTAGTGCACCAGCGAATTAAAATAAACGACAATATAAAAGTAAGCATTAACAATAAAGATAAGTTTCGAAAATTTAACTTTTTTCAATTAGTACAATAAATGTTAAGAATAATTCTCACATTAAATTCTAATTTATTTGTAATTGCATAATTTATTTTGGAAATTTAAACGAGTTGTATCGGAATTTTCTTAATCATCTATCACGCAACCTCTATTGGAAAACTATTTGAAAACTGTCTTAGTTTAATTTTGTTTAAAAATCGAACAACAAACACGTAAAATTGTATCAGTTTATTTAAGAATGACGAACCACATAGAAAACGTGTCTTTGGAAGATTTACACCGCCAGAATTATTTGAATTCTTTGGATGTTAAGAAGGAACATGCCGTATGGGTGCGACACGCTTATAAAAGATATGGTTCCAAAAATAACCCCTTCGTCGTACTTGACGATCTTAACATGACCGTTCCAAAAGGATGTATGTAAGTATTGTATGATCATTGTTAAAATTCAATTTTGAAATTGATTCTTGATAGTTATGGACTCTTGGGGGCAAGTGGGTGCGGGAAAACAACTCTACTGGGTTGCATAATAGGAATAAAAAAATTAAACTCTGGAGAGATATGGGTTTTGGGAGGTACTCCGGGATCAAGAGGAAGTGGTGTACCAGGTGCAAGAATTGGATACATGCCTCAAGTACGATTGTTAATTACTATTGTTCTTTAACAGTAACTTATTTTGCATTAGGAATTGTCATTATTCGGCGAGTTTACCATCAGTGAAACTTTGCATTATTTCGCCGGCATCGCCGGATTGACGAATAAGAAAATTGATGAAAGGATTAAGTTTTTGCAATCACTCTTGAAACTACCGGATGAGAATTCGAGAGTTGATAATTGCAGTGGTGGCCAGCAACGACGTGTTTCTTTGGCATCCGCGCTGATCCACGAACCTGAGCTATTAATCTTAGACGAACCCACTGTTGGTGTGGATCCCATTTTAAGGCACATTATATGGGATCATCTATCTAATCTCGCTCAATCTAGGAACACTACAATTATCATTACCACCCATTATATTGATGAAACCAAGCAAGCACATTTGGTAAGTTTTTAATGATGTTGTTTAAAAAAAGGTGTTATCTAACGGTTATGTTAAATTTTGATTCAAATGTATTTTTTTCCCAACATTAACACACACTCTGGAGTTTGTACTTTGAAATCAATTATTTATTGCAGCTTACAATTTACAATAATTTAAAACCTTAACATTTTTAACAGACTTCAAAAAGAGGAACCGGGGTTACGTTAGATGTTGGTCATATAAATTTGGTCAACATCTGATAGTAATTTGATCCATAAGACAATTATCAAAAAAAAATTTGTCCATAAACGTGTATGAACAAAACCATTGAAATCGGTTGGTGCACATGCTTCTCCAATTTTTTTATGATTTTCTTATCGATCCTATCTTGATCAAAGTTAGGTGAGACATTTCCGAAGGTCCTTTTTTTTTAAAAAACAGTATCATCAAAATTTCAAAATATATATACCAATGTTAGTAGTTAATATATTTTGGGCGGATCTATGATCATTTCCGTAATTACCAGTATTGCGAATACTTAATTAACATTCTTTCAGTATATACAAACTTGTAAAATTATTTATTAGTCATATACCTATTAATTTGCAATTTCAGTATTACGGAATGTTATTTTGTAATTAACAACCATTAGAACAAATTTTACATTTAGTTCAACGTTTTATGAAAGTTTACTTTGATTATTAAAACTTCCCTCTGATGCTGGTCAAAATTAGATAAACATGGTGCCACCAAAGAAGATACTTGCGTCATTATTTTCCGATGTACGAAATAACGTATCGATCATTGTATGAATAAGACATAGATATGTGTAAAATAAAGAGGGAATATGTACTATATGCGTTATGAATAAAGTTACTCAATTGACTTCAATTTCATTTAAGTTGACGTTCTGTCAAATGTCGGTCGCTGTCATTCTTGGTTCATTCTGTATTTTTGGTTATAAATTGCTGTCAATTGTTACTTTTTAAAGTTAGTATTTCAACTGATAACCACATATCTTGCCAACACTGTTTTAGTTACTTTCTAATTCTAACTAGTAACTAAATAGTAAATGATCAAATTGACTCAGAAGTTTTTAATATTGATTCATATGCTTATACTTATGACGCAGGGATCTTCTTTCCTGGCAAGAAGTATATACTTATTTATGTGTAAACGTAATGGTCTATGAGAAAATCCGTGAGAAAATACTGACAATAATGTTTTCTTCTCCTTCTTTGCATTTCTCATAATTATTTCTTAATCTGGTATTCCTTTCCACATTCACATTGCACATTTTTACTTATTCTCCAATTGTTGTGTATTTACTGATAGACATTTTGAAACTGTTCAATTTTTAATATACATCCTATAAGAGGTGATTCAGTTTAGTGTTCGCGACTTTTTAAGGAAAAAGTACTGTAAACCATATATACATAGTATATATTTGTAAATGACGTGTTAAACCACATTAGATGAGCTACATAAGTCAAAATTATATTGGCGTATGCCAAAGTTACGATAGTCAACTATTTTTTTTCAAATGACACACTGTATATTTTTTGATACATTTTTGTAATGCATATATTTCTCTATACAACAAAGTAAAAAAATTATACAGTTGTAGTATACATTTTTTGAGAAAAATGGCATAAAATAATTAAATATTCCTTTTAATTCGATTTTACTATAAGAATCAGTTAGCCATAAAAACAATTAATATTAGATATTTAGAATTATGTCAAATAACAATTAGAGCTATTTGTGTCGGCAATTTGTTTTCTAATTGAATTTTGGTAACTTACACAAAAACAATTTCTTTCAAAAAAAAGAAAATTGGATATAATTTTAATCTATCGCAAGTGCCAAAGAAATAGTAAACACTCCAGGCGTGTTTACGAAGAGCAGTTTGCAAGTTTACGCAAAATGTCATTTTTCAACAACATGGTGCACCGCCATATCATGCGAGAATTGTTATCAGATAAATACTGTTTGTTCAAATAGGTGGATAGGAAATCGGAGTGAAGGGGTTAAATGGTCTTCTGAATCCTCCGATCTTACCCTCATCGAGATTTTTCTTTGACCATATTTAAAAGAAAAAGTTTGTTTTTTACCATGGCATGACGTGGAAGACTCAAATACAAGAAAGTGTGCAGGTTTGAATCTAAAAGTGTTTTTGTGCATGTATCCAGGAAGTTATAAATAGATCTAATTATATACAGTGTTAGTCAAAACTCTTAAGTAAATTCGTTAAAAAAAACTTCTTTTTTTGAAAAATTAACAATAATTTTTTTTTCATAATTGGTTGTTCAAAAATGAAAAAAACTTTTAGCAAGCATTTTTGAATACTAAATTGTTTATACATTTTAAAAAGGAAAACACAGATTAAATTAAGTGTGCAAGCTGCCTTCCCCCCACTTCTCGACAATAACCTAATCTGACTTTGAAATTCTCGAAGTATCTTTTATCAAGTTAACTTCAGTCATTAATTATTTTTGTCTTCTTTTATCTTTTTGCTTTGAAACTATAAAACAGAGATTCCTAATAATGATAGGGTGCGGTGAAAATAATAGAACGCACGCAGAGGTCCTTCGATTATTCAACAACAAATATCCAAGAACCCAGATAACACTGGGTGCAGTAGAAAGAAAATTTCAGCAACATGGGCACGTGAGGGATCTCAGAAGATCTGGCCGTCCGACAGTTGAGGAAAACACACTATTAAATGTCTTTTTGGATTTGAAAAAGAATCCTAATAGGGTAACCCGAGCTGTTGCTGCGGATCATGGAGTTATCAGACATCTGTTTTAATTTAATTTAAAAAAAGAAAAATGACACTCTTACAAAATTATCTTGTTTCACGAACTTAATGAAGATGATCCAGATCGAAGAATAGAATTCACAGAAGTAATGATGAATATGTGCAATAATAATCCCGCATTAAATAATCAAATAGTATTTTCTGATGAAGCGACTTTAAACGGAACTGTGAATAGACAGAATTGTAGATATTGGGCTCCGGCAAATCCCTATTGGTTTCAGGTACACCACACACAATATCCTCAGAAACTAAATGTATTACCTGGAATTGTTGGTGATCACGTTATCGGCCCATACTTCTTCAAAAATACATTAACGGGACCAATGCATTTAGAATGTTTACGCAATGAGTTAGTACCCGCTTTAAGCTAAATGTTTTCAAATGACAAGAACCAGATGTTCCCAGCAATTTATTGTGGTTTCAGCAAAACGGTGCGCCACCACATTTCGAAGTGGGAGTGCGACAATATTTAAACAAAACGTTTCCTAGAAGATGGATTGGACGGAGAGGACCAGTGGAATTGCCAGCAAGATCCCTAGATCTTACTCCACTTGACTTTTTCTGTGGGGATACGAAAAATTTTAAATTTATCAAGATATACCGGACAATTTAGAACAACTGAGAGATAGAATCAAAGGGACAATACGTGGAATTAGGGCGGAAACATTACACAACGTACTTCAAGAATTTCAAGCCAGGTTAGGTTATAGTCAAGAATTGGGAGGAAGGCAGTTTGAACACTTAATTTGATGTGTTTTCTTTTCTAAAATAAAACAATTTAGTATCCAAAAGTGCTTGCTAACAGTTTTTTTCATTTTTTTTCTCAAAAATTTTCTTATAAGACCTGTCAAAATTTTGACATTTCTATTTAAATGACCACTTTATCTTTCATTTTCAGTAAAAAAAAACTAAGGATACCATTTTAAAAAAATATGGTGACGTCATTGCTAGAAAACAAAAAAACATCGAAACAAAATTTTAACTGAAAAAGGTGTCTTTTTGAAAAATAAAATCGATGTGTCCGAGGATTTTGCTGAAAAATTATCCGTTTTTTTTAACAAATTTATTAAGATTTTGACTCGAGCTGTATATAGTATAATAATTATATAATTAGAATTTGAGAATAATTCTGATAACCAAAAGTTCATTAATATAGTGGTAAATACTATATACAAGAATTTTTGTATCTGAAAACCAAGGACTCATGTGTTAGAGATAATTTGGATTTTATTTTATGATTCAAAAGAATTGATTATGCTTAAGTTGGTACAGTAATTTAAACTTTTACTTCTAATACGTATCATGGCGATGTGGAGTTCTGTGATCCATAATTTTTTCTACCATACTATGCTAATTTTTTTCTTTTTTTTTGGACGATCATACCTACTCTTTCGTAACAATCCCGTAATCTGGAAATCTTATACAGTGAATTCCAAAAAATAGGCATCATATAGAAAACTTTTTTATTATTGATTACACCTTAGTAATGACTTAGAGGTTAGTTTTTGCTTGGTTTAAAAGCAAAATAACACTCATTAGCGGTGTGAAGGGGTGTTTGGTACATGTCAAATGACATGTTAATACTAAAATTTTCAATAATGGTGTTTTTTGTAAGGATATCAGAAATAGTCATTAAGAAAACTTGTTCAAAATGATATTTTAGACATATAACCCTAGATTCAATCCCATAGATCAATTCAAAAAAGAATGATTTTGAAAAAATCTACTCTTAAAGGTAATATCAAAAGTCCGCGTACAAACGGACAGGCTATAAATATATTATTATGCATTTCATATAGTAAAGACCTAATTTGTCATTCCCGTATAACTTTTGCATACGTACAGAAATTTTAAAAATGACAGTTTGATAACACTTTAAAAAAGTTTCCTTTGGAAAAGGGAGCAAGCAATGGTTTGAAGGTGCTTTTTTGTTTAATTTAACAATCGAATTTAAAAATCTTTGAATAACTTGTATTCACATGATAAGCAATTCTGTTTTGACCACCACTGTGTGTTCTGGTAGATATAATTAAAATTGAGTTTATGATTATGGACGTACAGCAAAATGTGACAGTTTATAATTTCTAAGTTAAAATAAATAATTTCTAACCGTTCTAAAGCAGAACGCGAGAACTAATTAGTTTTTGAAAATTACGAGAAAAAGTTTGCGGTTTCAATCAACACACGAGTGGTATTCGGTAAGAAAATTGCATGACATCATCACTATTTTTTGATATAGGGATAAAAATAGTTTTATTAATTCGATAGATCATGTAATTTTCAAATATAATCAAAATTCAAAAATAAAACTTTCACGTTTTGGTAACCTGAATAATCTTTCCATAGTCATAACTTACTATAAAATAATGATTAATTGTGTTCAGCAAAGCTAGTATTCTGTTTCTTTTAAACAGAAACACACAATTTTCCAAAACTATCATATCAGAAGCAGCCTTAAAAATACTCATTAACATTTTAATGCATATTGCTCCAAATTTTACTATAATGCAAGATGTAACCATTCACACAATTGTTTTACAAAAATCATAACGACGAGAGTAGGTAATAAAAAAAGGCAACGTATTACATTAATTTGAAAGGAAAATTCTTTTCTTGCATAACAGAAAGTTAAGTAAATGTTAATAATAACCACATGTTTTATAAATCATTTTCAAAATATATATGGAACTTCCTAACTGTTAAAATTTTTAATTTTTTAATGGTTTATAATTAATGTTTTACGTTTTCCGATTTCGTGAACATTTGAATCGTTAGAAGGTTTGTTTTATACGAAAGTACTACATTACAAGTTTTATTTTTGAATCACTAGTTACTAATAGTAAACAAAACAAATCCATTGATGATGTGAGAACACAAAAAAAATTTTTGAAAAATCGTATGGAGTTGCTGATTGTCCTTGGTGGTAGAAATAACAAAGTACTTTCAAGATTACTTTGAACTCAAACTGGTTGCTCGTGTACTCATTTTTACCTTAAGATCTTGACACAATTTATTATTTTGTTTACAGATATGTATGTAGTACCTATTAATAATAGGACAATGCACCTATGCGTCTCCTAATTCTTAAATCTATCAAATTGAGGGCAAAAATGGCGTTTACAGAGCGGAAGTTGGCTTGTCGCAACGCAACAATTTATTAGTGTTTCCTCTTAAGCAATAATGATTTTCTTTGACCTCACCGAAGTCGTTATAGGTCGCTCTTGATTAACAAAGTGTACCTATTGAATTAATGCAACAGTTTCAGAATTTCAAATGATTACCGAATTTATAATTGTAAGGCAATTGCAAAGGTAAACTTCAATATCAAATTAAGTAAAATATGCAAAAGTTGTAGTTAAATTTTTTTTTCTTTTATCGATTATTTAAATTATTTTAAAAGAAATGGTACTTTAGAACCAGAGGTCAAGAATTGCGTGTTCGGTGCATATTTAAATTGTGGTTAAATTCAGCAATCGCAACCGCCTTGGTGGTTTTTGAAAATATGAACCCAATACCAAAATCAATGAAGGTTACGATATAATAATCTTATGTTCAAGAACACCTTCGCAGAACTAGCAATATTTATATCACTTTGTAAAGGCCGAAGTCTTGAATTTAAAGAATAACAAAACAGTATATCACAGTAATCCAATAACAACTTACCTCCATTTCTTCACATACTTAATAATTACCAAGATATCCGCTTATTCTGTACTTCGTTTAATTATGTTAAAAAAAAGTACTGTCTCCCTACGTCTATTATAGTTCGAGACAAGTATGTACCTAACGGTTTTTTAAGTACATCCAATTAAACAATACCTTGTTCTCAAAAAAAAAACAATTATCCTAATTCATGTAGTTAAATTTAAATTATTATTAATAATAATTATCATTTTTTCCATTGCCGTTTATAAAGAATATGCATCGTATTATTTCTGTATTTCCACAACAATCAATACTTTTTGTTAGATTGGATTTTATCGAAATTTAATTTTTTAACTAAACATTTAAAAGTTGGACAGCAAAGTCGAAAATCTTAAACGTAGGTATTTCATTTTTTTAGTTATCACAGGGTGAGTAGCAGATTGTTTTACTATAAAAAAGGCACCGTCTTGAGATACCAAAAAAAATTAAAATTCGACATCAAAAGAAAAGATTTACAAATTCTTCTTTATAGCAGCCCTCACAGTCCACCCCTAGACATTTATTTATTTATTTAATCGTATGGTACATTATAAATATTGTATTTTGATGTAAGTGTTATGTATGGTGCCCCCAGAAGATCAGTATAAACATGTACAGTGTGGTGACGAAACCGTGTGCAATTGTGGATTGGTTCGTCTTGGCTTAGAGTACTTAGAGTACTCCATGGTCAACAAGAAAAACATGTTGTTCCCGAGAATCACCACTTTGGTTTCCAGACCTGGTCATCAAGACCCTCCCGGATAATTAGGAAAAAATTTACAAACAATTTCACAAAACACAATCACATACTAATATAGGGCACACAACAAATATTCTGCAAATTGGCGTTGAGGAGTTGAGTAAGGACTCCTAGAGATAGGCCTCCCTCTTACTCTTCTATAGTTTTTTATTTTGTGCTAGGTATCTGGTGCCACTTGTTTCCTACTAATCCCGTATGTCATCACCGGTAATATACAGGGAAATAGGGGGACAAACTTCAAGGGCTGATTCTAATTTTGAAAATATGAAAAAAAAAGTTCCTATAAACATAGGTCCGCAAAAGCCTTCTAAAAGAGCTACGGTTCTTAAATGTTGGTTTTTATTTAATATTTATTTAATTTTATTTAATATGCGATTTCGCTTACGATGTACTATGAGTAAGAGCTACTATTTTACAGTATTGCTCAAAACTAATTTCAACCATAGGCATGTGAAACGGAGGGGGGGGGGTAATTTATTTACCATGTTTTTATCCTTTGATTTTTTTGACAGTTTGACACCAAAATATGATTTATTATCTAAAATTACATAAAAAAGGTACTCTTCATAAATGTTGTATGACCAACCATTTAAGACATATGCCGCTTTAAATGAAACACTGCGCGGCAAAGAGCTGAAATTAAGCAATGAAACTTCCATACAATCAATACATCAATAATTATTGATGTGTTATGATGTCTCTCAATATTGTTTTTTTCCTTTTGTTAGATATAAGTAAAATATCATGGCGTCCATGCTTTACTCTCGGGAGGAACTAATTTGAATGATATAGGTGAGAAATGAATTGCCCCGTTTGCTCAATGTCAACTTAGACTTGTGATCCAATATAATGGTGTATTACACCATTATGAGTTCGAGAGTACCTTAATCATTGTATACTATACAATGGATTGGTAGAGAAGAGAAAATATTATGGCCACTGAGATCTCTAGACTTAACCCCATGCGATTACTGGGGGTTATGTAAAACATCAGATTTACCAAGAATAACCAACCAATAGAATTTAGAAAGCATTTGCAACAATTTCACCTGGAGTGCTTCAAAATGTTGATTTTAATAGTAAACACGCTATGGAATACCTTCAGATTTTTAGGACACTCCGTATATATCATAGTATATTTAACGTTAACATTCAGAAAATTATAATTAATGCTACCAACTCACAATCTATAGTTATTTTTGCAAGTACTAGGCTCAGAACTTAATATTTCCGGCGAAAATGGCTGTCAACATCTAAAAGTTTCTAGCTTTTGATCCTCGTGCAAAAGATAATTAAAACTGAGTTCTATTTAAAACAATTTGCATTGATGCAACTTTTATTTCAGAATAATTTCTAAAACAGGTCAATTATCGTATAATTACATTGACGCAGCCGCTGCTTAATTATCAGTAGTAATACGTAAGTAGTTTTTTCTGATTCCAAATTACATTTGTGATAATTAGCATATATATGTAATTTGTACTTAATGACGGTAGATGAAGAAATATTATGCCCATAATGTAATAAAAAGTAATTATTATGTATAATATGATAGAAATTACAAGGAACAACTACTATAGCTTTAGGTACAAAGTAATGTTACTAGTAATACGTATTCACATTGTAAAACAACGCAATGTGACAGTACTAAGTACTAAATGGTAGTAAATTACATTTCTGCACACGTTGCACACTATAGTATTTTTACTTCACATCTTATAAATAAGGTGTGAGTTATGCGACGGTTTCCAAACCGAAAATTTTAACACCCCTTTTACTTTTGAAACTAAAACAAGCGTTATCGCAGAACTCCACATCATCCCGATACTAATAAACGTAAAAGAACGAATGGAAACTATAGATATGTTGTAAAAAAACATAAAAAAATGTTTTTGTAAATATTTTAAAATTTCGAAAATCTATCTAGGTTAACGGCTCTTTGGAATTGAGAAAATATGCCCAATATCTAATCAGATCTGTACTATTGTACATAAAACTTATATGCCAAGTTTTATAAAAATCTGTACGGCGGTTTTCATGACATTTTATTTACAAAATGTGGTGAAAAAATCAGATACGTTGTAGAAAAAAATAGTAGTTAAACAATATAATTGTTGAGCTTAAAAGTTTGCTGGAGAAGCGTTAGCCAACTGCTAAGCCGTTATATGAACCCTACCTACGAGAGTATGTCGAACAAAACGAGTTATCGCGCACAAAAGTTCCTTAAGACAAGTTGAAAATTCTCACCCTCACAAAGCGCAAATGATTTTTGTATAATTGATATTGATATGGAGATATTGTGACAACAATTAGTGTCGCGTGAATTTTTTGGCTACATAGATTATGTCCAAAATATGTTGTGTAGATATACGGACGGACGGCCGGTCATCGGCCAATGAAACATAATAGGTGTTAAAATTTTGAGTGTGGAAACCGTCGCATAACTGCCCATCTTATTTATAAGACGTGGAGTAAATAATTTTTTCCGGTTGCGGCCTCCCGGCCGCACGCCCGTAAGTGGACATGATATCAGAAAAAGAGCCAGACAGATATTTATAAAATTTTGCATATCGGTCTTATTTATAATAGTACAGATCTGATTAGGTTTTGGGAATAATCTATGAAGCCAAAGTAGTCGTTAACCTAAATAGATTTTTGTAATATTTAAAAGAATTTTAATTTTTTTCAAATAAAAGTTTTTTATTATTTAGTTGTACACAACTTTAATTTAAATTATTTTTTGATCCAATAAGCAACTACTGAGATATGACTTTATCACGTAATACTAATTGTTTTAACAATATCTCCACCAATATTAATTATACAAGAAAGTTATGAATGAAAAGTTGAAATTTTATTGTCTATCAATTTTTTTCTAAAATACAATTTTTATTTTCTTTTCATTTTCAACTTGTCTTAAAAGGAACGTGAGCGTGAGAGGTACCTCGTTTCCCGACGCCGAAACGTTAGTAGGCAGCAGGAAGCGTTCGTATTAATGGCTTACTAGTTATACAGGGTGTTTCAGAATAAGATGCTGATCCTTAAGGGTGTCAATCCTTACGCGATTTTAAGAAGAAAAGTTCAAATAAACATATGCCCTAAACCTCTTAACTTTTGATCTACAAGGTGTTCAAGTTTTAAGAAAAAAAACGTTTTTTTATCATAACTTTAATATTCGTGTACTTAAATAACTATCTGTCAAAACTGTTTGGCATTATCTAATTGTTTCCTTGACAACAAAGTCCATAGCCTACTTTTTCAAAATGATGATAGGTACATAGCGATAATTGTGTCCATTTAATGATCTTTATTTTTTGATCGGAAACCGTTCGTCGGACGAAAAAAAACAAGAAATCAAATTTACCTTAAAATGAATGGAGATTTTAAAAATAATATTTTATTTAAAAAAAGCAGTGGCTTACATAATATTTCTCTAAAAATATCTAGTCCTCATCCTGTACGGACGCCAATGAATAAAAAATTAAAAATTTCTAAATCAAAAATAGCTGTTGTAGCTTAAAAGGCATATGCCAAATTTTATTAAAATATCTATAAAGATATTAAAGTTATGATAAAAAAACGTTTTTTTTTCTTAAAACTTGAACACCTTGTAGATCAAAAGTTAAGAGGTTTAGGACATATGTTTATTTGAACTTTTCTTCTTAAAATCGCGTAAGGATTGACACCCTTAAGGATCAGCATCTTATTCTGAAACACCCTGTATACATTTAACAATTGTTGACCGTTACTGAATAATTACATTTTGAAATTGCTTCGTGGTACACTTTATCTTCTTTCTTAAACGTCGATTTTTTTCCTGCAACGAATTTTTTTCACTTTTTATCAAAATTATTAAGTTGCAAGTTGCGAAGTTTACTGTTTTCAAAATAGATGTCGAAACATTCTAACAAGTGAGGAATAGATCGTTTTGACCCTTAATGATTATGAAAAATGTCACTTGATATGCCAAAATTAGAAAAAAAGTTTATGCACGAATTGCGAAGTTTGAAATTAGGACGTACGCGAACTAGCACCGTCTAGATTCGGGTGGTTGATAAGAATTTCTTCCTAAAGTTTCGCTATAACACATAACACTAGTTGATGTCTCATCGGAGATGGAAGAACCTCTGAAGAAGCTGACCACTCCATTAGCGAAACGTTAGTAAGAAAATCTAGATCGTATGTGGTTTTATTTTTTTATCTATATTAATGTAGGTGAGCATTCCCAGGGCTGAAAATTTACTAACATGACTAAAATTTTACGAGGAGTAACATAGGCTAGGTCGCATCCCTCCCTCGCCTCTCTAAGTAGAACTACAAGCAAAAAGTAGGCCTACATGGGCCTGAAAAACCCTGACAACGCTAGGTATCAATGCTGGTTTAGTTCCATAATTACATTGTACTTTTCGACACGATTTTATTTTTTCAAACCCTTAACACCTAATTATTTATTAATTAACATGTTGATCATAGGACAGACGTAGATAAACTAGTTGTATTATTTTTTTTATCATCAAATGTGAAATGCTTTGACATTGACATTGTTGAAACGAGACATATGAAAAATGTACTAATTTATGCATGACCAACAATAAAAAAACTTGCGTAAGTAATATATTTATTTTTGGTGCCTGTAAAAAAACAGTTATGAATGTGTAATATTTCGTAACAATTTGTAAAAAACCTCGTTTTAATTACAGTGTAAATATTGGTGCTCTATAGTAAACATGGCACGTATTGTTTAATACAGGTAAATAAAAGCAAAGTTCACAAAGTGCGTAGATCTATTATTCCAAGAAACAAGTGTCATCAGAAAAGAAAAAAATTAAAAAAAACTAATTAGTCAATACTGGTTATATACCTAAAATAAAATCTAATATGTTGAATGTTATTACAACAAAATACTTCGTATAGTAAAACTTCAATATTGAAGACATACCGTATCTTTTACACCAGCTCATCGAACATTTACAAATCTCACTAGACCATGTGTTCTAATAATTTATTTATACCCACACAATACATATACCTAAAATACTTAATCAAAAGATATTACAATTGTGTCAATGTTCCTTTAATTTATTTAATTACTCCCATCTACTCAACCTCAACTACTGTATAAATTATAAACCTCTCATTTTGTAAGCTTAGGTATATTTTTAAATGTGTTAATTACATTATTCTGTAACCAAGTGATTAACAAGATACAAATATTAGTTTAGAACCCAGTATAACCTACATATATTGAAAAACAATTCCTATAGGCTCGTACTTAAAAAAGTGTTGCCGAAACAAACTTTCAATTACAAGGTGTAATTAATTAGAGTATATTCTGTAACAAGAATAGAATTAAAATTTGATGCGAATGAAAGGTTTCGAGCGATAACAGTCAAGACTGAAGCTATGTTCTTGCGCCAATGTGAGGAAAATTTTCTACCTCAAGAGCTAGAAAGTAATGCATTTAAATCACACACGCGATACTAAGAGTAAGAATGTTAGCATTTAAAATTCAATTTAATTTCAAAATTGTGAAATTCTATAATGGTTGTGAAGAAAACTATTTATGTAATCATCGACGAAATGGATGATTTTTTTGTAAAAATGTAATAATAGTTTCATTATGTGTTACAGTTTTTCTAATTTTGAAAAGGAGCATAAAAATGGAATTACTAAACGTATTTCAGATTCAAATTTGAAACGAGTGTGACCAGAGTTCGTATTGTTAACATTTTCAAAACGAATGTCATTTAGTTTTGCATTTTGACACTTATATTAAATGGCAAAACTAGATATAAACAATTTAAGTCATACAATTTTTAGGAATAACTAGGTAAGTACTATCAGAAATACATCATCTCTCTCGGAATGTAGAACGTCCCATAGATACAAGCAGTAGATTATATATACGTTTCCTTCAGTCACCGATAGATGGCGTTATGCGTTGGCTTTCCGGTTTTGCATTGATTGAATATCGCGAAATAATGTTACCACACGACGGAACAATAACTGAATAGTTATACTATAACATTATAATAACGTAACACGTATCGCCACCTATCGGCAAATTCGGGAAGTTCATATGTAAATATAGAATCATTTGGGCGTTATACATATCGGGAGAGATAATGTATTTCTGGTACTATGCATTATATTTATTAATAATATTGTGAAATTCCAATTCAGGGTTATTCGCCCAACGAGTTCATTAAAAGTTTATTGGGATATAATTTAGAAACGTTTTTAAAATTTGAGGTTAAGTTTGGTTTCAGATTGGTTTTTCTAAAATATTGCCACTTCCTGTTTAACCGGAAGATGCTGTCAAGTTGTTTATTTTAAATAGAACGTCCCGTATATTATTTTACTTTTAGATTCGGCGTGGAATTCTAAACGCATTTTATATATAATGTCCTAACCCTATATCTAACCGTTTAAAGATTTTCGACTGAATAAAAAACGTGCCTCCTGCGTTATTAGTTTTAGAATAACATATATTTCTTTAGTTTTAAAAATTTGTTTTTCATAGTTGGCAAAATGTTGAAAAATAGTCCTAAGTTTACATTTTTTTTATTTTTGCAGTCTACTTTTATACAGAATTTTCAACATTTCATGGCAAACAGTTGAATTTTCAATGTCGGTAAAGTATTTTTTTTTTAATGGGACACCCTGCAACTTTAAGAGTTGTCAAGTGCAGGGGTTAATTCTGTATCAAACTGTATTAAGGTTACCTATTTTTGACCATTTTCTGTGTACTGTAATTAGGTCTTTTTGAAACGATCGAATTTATGCGGCAAAACTTTTTATCTTCGTGATGCCGACATACAATACATACCTACTAATTATCTGTCATTTATTTATTCGTAGGATACATTTTCATTATTGTATCAGTATCAACTTTTTTCAAACTATTTGTAAAAGGTTTTTAATATTATGTTAATTTAGTTTAAATCTAAAGAGGAAACCATACAAATTTTCAAAAATTCTATTCTTTGCGATTATGTCTGAAAACGCCATCTGGTAGTAAGGTAAGAGATTGCAATCACATCACTCATAACACGACTGATAGCCTTAGGAAAGACCCTTTTAACGATACCAATTTTATTAAAATATGTTAAGCCTTTTTAGAGTTATCGACATTTATATCCGAAAATGTTTAAACAGTATGTAACAAAAAAGATTTGAGTTTGTCTCAATCTTAGAACAACATAGACTCAAAATATCGGTAATATAAGAATTTTTTTCAAAAAACGGGTTTTAAAATTGAAGATGGCAATTACGCCCCCTGGTGGTCATTTTAGGAACTCGAAAATAATTTCCAGCACTTTCTCTTAATTGCTCTTATTATATATTTTTTTATCGCAAGTCGATACAATAAGTGGTTTCAGAGATACAACCGCTTACCTCGCTTATTGGCCCACCCTGTACATAATAAAACGTGTCATTTTTACTCCACATAGTATGAAATAAGATTGGGAGTTATGCGGCGGTTTCAAAACCAAAAATTTTAACACCCCTTTTATTCACTTTTTCCTACAAATTAGAGTTAGTACGTTATAATGAAGCAAAAAAAAATTATGTCCAACGACGCGACGGCCGGCCGTCTGTCATTATGTAAACGAGATATAGAGAAAACCACCAGTCCGATTGTTATGAAACTTTGAACAATGATCTGATTTATAATTCCGAAGATTGTATTAGTTTTTGGGCAGAATCTATATAGCCAAATGGGCCGTTAACCTAACAGATTTTCCAATTTTTAAATATTTAAAAAAACATTTATTTTACGCATTTTGCTTCAAATAAAAGTTGTTTACAATTTAATTATACACATTTTTTTAAACTATTTTTTGATCCGATAAGGAATTACTCAGATGTAACAATCACGTGACCAATATCAATTTTACAAAAAAAGTCGAGGAAGAAAGATTGTTGGAAATTCTATTGTCTATAGCTTTTGTTTAAAACATTTTTTTTCTAAAAAGCAATTTTATTTTCGTTTATCGGGCGATGTGAAGTTCTGCGGTAAACGCTTGTTTAATACATTTTTCTCGAAATTGGTGCGTCTAAGCAATGTAAATAAAGTAGATGTTTTTCGTAGAAAGCTCTAAATTTTATTACAATGAGAGAACTTGTTACCTAAAGTATAAATGGTGGACGAGTTGATAAAAGATTTATACGACAACACCCCGGGTCGATTTCGACTGCCGTAACTTTAATTTTTCATTTTCCGTTGTTGTTGTAATTCAATTTTTATAAAATTAGTTGAAAATTTCAAGTCCTAATCGTCATTAAAAATTTATAGTGTTTTACTTTCACAAATTTCTGATCCGACAAAGTTAAAAAACAAAAATGAAAACAATTATAGCAATAGGAATCCTACCCGGGTTTTAAGCGCAAATCACTAACCCCACAACCATTTACTTAACTCGTCCACAAGAGCGTTTTTATTAACTGCACCATAGCAGTTAATAAATTAAAATTCATAAATAATAACCTATTTTACAGATTTTTTTATTAAATATTATCACATAAACTTGTTTTATTTGATCTGTCTACCAAAGTATGTTGCTTGAATTGGACCAGAAAAAAGATGTGCATTAATTTTGAATTTAACATAGTAAACGCATATGTCAACTTTTCCGTGGAACACACGGTATAGTCAAGGTACTTATTACAAATTAATAATATTATATTATAAATATCCATTAGTTATAAATAGGTCCAACATTCACTTTTAAAATAATTTTATTATTAATGTTATCTACTATTGTTATAAGATTTAAAAACGTTTGTAAAGAAACAATATTTATTGATAAAAAAAATCGGTTTTTGAACATCAATTTGTTCTAAATCATGATCTAAAGTTCAATAACAGTTTTAATTTGTTGTTTAGAAGTTAACCTTACTCCATTTTTAGGGCATGAATGTTCGGTTGCCCGGCATTGTTGTCAACAAAATCATCGTTTAACAATGAAAATCTCATTTAATTTACATTGTACTTTTACACACAATTTTATTATTTTACACATAATTTATTTAGCCATTCACACACACAATTAATTATAATTAATGTGCTGGGTATAAATTAGACGTACATAAACAAATATTTCTAATTGATCCAATCTTTTACTAAATGAAACCAAAATACAGGTAGTAAATCAATGTTAATCGAATTAATTAAACAGTATAAACTGCAACATCAGTGGAACGTCTATATCTGTAGGAAAAGGATACACCAAAAACTGCACCAACATTTTATTTTGGAAATATTCAAAAATTATTTGACAAAGTTATAGATTGCGAGAGGTAAAATAATCTTAAAACATACGTTTTATTTGAATGATCTAAATTATTTACGAAATTTGAGATGCAGCACATCGATTGTTCAAAAGATGAGCCAATGTGTGCAAAATTCTATGTTAAACGAGCATTTTTTATATCTTTTTAAATAAATGCAAATTATTTACATTATAGCTATGAACATGTTAATATTAATTTTTTTATTCAATTAATTGAACACTCACATTTGGATTTTTCTAATTCTTTTGAATTGGAATCGGTTAAATTTTATAATAATAGTTATTTATGATACAAGAGTGTATGAAGTAATGTTTTTATGCAAAGTTTAAAACACTTTAGAAACGTGTGTCCTACAATACTTACTACAACGTATACTAAGTGACATAGAAAGAAGAACACCCAGTAATAATGAATTTATTTGAACAATTTTTGGTATACTAGTGTATACAATTAGATTAGTAAACGATCACAATTTGATAAAAATTAAACTGTTAACTTCTTCAAAAACTTAATAATGTGTTGCTCCACCACGATGTCTTGTGCACTCATTAACACGTCTGGGCATACTTCTAATGAGGTGATCGATTTCTTCTTGAGGTATCTCATCCCATGCTATCTGTAACTGATGCTGCAAAGCCGCTAGAGTTTGTGCAGGGTGAGGTAAATTGAGTAATCTTCTTCCCATAATATCCCAGACGTGCTCGATGGGCGAAAGATCGGGAGATCTTGGTGGCCAAGGCAACAAAGCAATTTGATTGGCCTCAAAATGAGCCAAAGAAACCCTAGCAACATGAGGTCGTGCGTTGTCTTGTTGGAATGTGCTGTTGGGGATGGTCTGAACATAAGGTACAATATGGGGGTCTACGACCTCCTGGATGTAGCGCAGCAGTCATGTTACCTCTAATGAAGACCAAAGGTGACCTACTTCCAATAGCAATAGCTCCCCATACCATAACTCCAACTGTGTGGTGCACATGCCTATTCACAGAAAATTGGGGATCTTGTCTTTCACCGCGCCGTCTTCTCACCCTTGCACGACCGTCATGCATACCCAAACAGAATCTGGATTCATCACTAAAGACAATTGAATTCCATTCTTGGTCCCAATTTGCCCGTTCTCTACACCACGCTAGACGATAACGTCGATGCTCTGGAGTCAGTGGTAGCACAAAAGGGACGGTATGAAAAGAGCCCAAAGGTTCTTATCCGTCTATAAACGGTTCGCATCCCAATCGGTCTTCCATGTTCTTCAAACCACTGGTCCGCAATCGCCCGTGTAGAAGAAAGCGGTCCCGTAAAGCCAATAGTCTAAGACGGCGATCTTCGCGTTCTGTGGTTCTTCGACGACGTCCTGTACCTCTCGCTCTTCGTGTACGGCCCTCTTGGTTCCATGCCCGAACACAGACTGCCACAGTGTTTAAACTCCGTTGCGTTCTAGCGGCTATATCTCTCATAGACAAACCAGCCTCACGCAATCCCACAATTCTACCCCTATCAAACTCGCTTAATTGCCGAAAATTATGGCGTCTTCGCACTGGAGGCATTGTGATTGAATTAAAGCTCTTTGAAATGCAATTTAAATCGCTTAAATGACAACTGTACTTACAAATGCTTAATTCATTGTTTTAGGGCTACTTAATCGTAAGTGTTTTTGAATGAGGTTAACAAAACAACCGCTAGGGCAATATGGCTGAAAAACTGATCGTTTTTATCTTAATATAAACAAATATATTCCCAAAAAAATTTACAAAATATTCATTATTACTGGGTGTTCTTCTTTCTATGTCACTTAGTATATAAACGCATAAGGTTTTATTACAATCCAATAAAAAATAATATTTTTATCAATTTTACAATAAATAATATGTATTATTATTCATTTATTTATTTTATAAATATGTAATTTTATATCAATTTGTTGCTGTATATTATTATTTTTCTGGTTTACTTCGAAAATTTTTGGTAAATATCGGAGTAGGATCTACATCTCTTAGTCCTCCTCAAAAGTTTTGGAAGCGCGTAAAATTAGGCTGATGGTTTAATGAATATATCAACTTTCGAATTTTTAGAAACTGTATCAATCACAATTTTCACAAAATCTATTAGTACTTATCAATCCAGACGTATAACATTTATTCTCAGTAAATTCATAAGCTCCGAAGTTATTACTCAGATATTTTCTGACCAATTTTGACTTACTCCACATCAACTTCTTCATTCTCAGATACTTTTCCAGTCAATTCATCATCTTCGTGTCTTATACCCTTTTTGTCGAGTTGGTAAAAGATTTTCCGTTTAAATCCCTGTTATTTTCGCATGTATGTGTATATTATATATATAATTTGACTACTTTACATCTTCTAACTATAATCCATTCTTAATTAGTTTGTTTGTTGCTTCTTTTTTTCATCTATTATTCATTTGTACTTTTATTTTGTTTAAGGTAACACATTAATGTCATAGCGGTTTTGATTTCATCGTTTCTGAAAATGTTGATCTTCACCGTTCTTTAGGCTTGGACATCCGCAGAAGTTTTTTTGTTTCACAACAATGCTCGTCCTCATCGCAGTCGACAAACATATATAAAGTCTGACAAACTAAAAGTTTTCTATTCTCTCAACAGAGTACTACATAAAATAAAAAACAGTGCGATCATGATAAAAAAGGAAACATTAAATTTTTCACCAACGGTTAAAGAAATTCACGTTTAAAGAAATCTAAATTTTTTTATCTCGCTGGTATTTACTTTAAATTTATTTAAAAAAATAAACATCAACAAGTTGAGGTGACATTAGCAATATATTATGTAAGTTTGTATTATTCTTTGCCACAGACGAATCCTGTGGCGAGATATCATCTCTAATAAAGCATATCAATTTAATCCGACAATACTGGTTATGCTATGTAAAACAATGAGGGGACCTTTTCGAAATGTAATCCATTAAAGGTCACCCAAATTTTAAACCGGTTTCAATCTTTTGTCTGCACTCCGATATTAAAAATATTATGTAATGCAAAAGTAAGATGATTTTAAGCATAGTTTGTCCATAGTGAAAGTTAGCTTATCTAAATATTACCAGATAGAACGTAACCGATTGGTTTATTTAATGCCATCATAATTCAATTGCGTTTGTGTTAGAAAACTTCTATTGTAGAACACGAACTTACTGACCTTCGTCACGCTCATAGTAGTTTTAAAAAATTCTTAATTTAAACAGTTTTAACAATTTAATATAGCAACGTAACACTTTGCATGAAAAAAGATTAACGTTTGCGCAAGAATTAACAACTTGCAGATATGAATCATCGAGTGTTTTTTTTCCTTTTTTACGCACAATTATGTTTGGTGTTCGCGGCCTTTATTATTTTTTTATTTTAAAGAAAATATACTATAAACCGTTATGTATGTATTTGTAAATGAGTTCAGAATTATATTGACGTATGCCACAGTTATTGCGATAGTAAATTTTTTTTTTTTTCAAATGACACCCTGTATATTTTGTGATGGATTCCTGTACCATCGTTGTTCAGCATTTTTTCTTTATGTAACAATATAAAAAATTAGACAGTTACATAATATTTATTTTTAAATATATCTGCATACTTTTTTAGATTGTTGCATGAACAAAAAATGCCTTAAAATCCATCACACATATTGCATGTTAACTATCGTAACTTTTGCATACGTCAATATTTATATCTCATCCAATGTGGATTAACACGTCATTTACAAATGTATAGAGTTTATAGTACTTTTTCCTTAAAATAAAAAGAAATAAAATAAAAGGCCCCGAACATCAAACTTATATAATCACCCGGTATAAATTTAATTATTGATCAGCTTATATTATTGTTACCTTAGTATACAAATTAGCAATGAATATCCAATATCCGGTTTAGTAAAAAAAAACAGCAGACGGACTTCCCCAAACAAAAACACAAAATCTTATTAGTAAGATCATAAATCTAAATTACTGATATTTATTATAATAACTTTAGGTATAACCCGAAGTTATAATCAATGGTATAACGCAGTAATTTATGTTAAACTAAATAAAACAAGGTCACGACAATAAAGAATGTTTTGAAGAAAAATTTAGTATGATGGACATGTTCCAAAACAAACACTTGATATATGAGATAAAAAATAAATATTTTTTTATTAAAATTAGGTATTGCGAAAAAATGTACCAGGTGTCTGATTAAGAGAGGTAACCGCTATATCTCAGAAACCATTTATCTACAATAGGGGAAAAACAAAGTTGCACAAGAAAAACTATTAGAAATTCTGCAGTTTCTCTTATGTGACTTTGTTATACAGATTTTTTGCCCTAAGTTGTACGATAAATAGTTTTTCAGATACAAGCAGGTTACCTCCTTATTGATTAAACCAGAGTTAAAAGTTTATTTTAATCAAACTATAGTAGGCACCTTAATTAATAATTACAGAATAAATACAATGTACGCCCATGGTCAACGGAAATGTCCATACCCGAGGAGTTTTAAAAGTTATCGTTTCTGAGATCTCCATAGTAAGAATCGTTATCCTAGACAGATTGAATAGTCATTGAAAGAGAGAGCGTTATGGTAAACCTTTTCTGTTGATACAAATAAGTCTAAAGGAGCACTTGTGTTGTCATTAGTGAAAAAATATTACATACGTATGTAGCTTACCGTTGAAAACTAATTGACAAATCAAATTTATTCATTTTGATAATTGCAGTTTATTGAACTATTATACATGTTTATGAACTTTTTTTTGTTTCTGAGCCTATAAAAAGTATGGTACATAATTTTAGCAATAAACATTTATCTTTCTTACTTGATTTAGTACACAAATCTATGGCTCAAACGAAAAATGTAATTGAATTGGCTGCAACATGATCCGAATTTATTATACATCTGAAAAAATGAGCTAAAACGCCTTGTTACTCAGTGTTTTGGCTGATATAATAACAAAGAAAGATACATTTCGGGTGAAGTTTTGTTTTATGTTAGTAATTTTCATTGCCACTGAAATAAAAAATAAATCTTCATAAAAAAGCATTTATCGTTTCTATAGTAACACTGACAAGTAGGTATTTTTGAATTGGCATTAGAGAGACCTTTACAGTCTGTTCTGTCTTGAAAATATCCTTAGAAAAATGGTATGGAACTGCTATTGCCAAAACTAAGAAAACTAATAGGGTGCAAAATACTAGCTTAAAAAAATTACTTACTTTTGAATCTGTTATCTGGTAGGATAACTCGGAGAAAACTGACTGATCTTGGTATTGGCACATAGATGCCAAGAGGCCAAAACTGAGCTTGGGGAATAGAAAAAGATGACCAATGTAAAACCACTTAGCAAAACTGTTGTTAAACATTTTACTCAGAAAGAGAGCTAAAGTACCATTCTGTAGATAGATGGGAAATATTCTATCATACCAAGAGCTGTGTATCAGTTTTGTAATTTGTCTGGTTTCACTTCAAATGGTGTTGGAGGCCTTCCAGTCAACATCTACTGATTTTCTTTCAATGTCTTGATGATCACTTACTTATGAAGGGTTTATAATCAATGCTAGCAACTAGGGAACTCTCTTTCAGAAGAACTTGATTTCTTTGCTCAACATGTCTCTTAGACAAATGTAAATCTCTTTATAGTTGCCAACCAAGACTTTATGGTTTCTTGCTGCTTTTGAAAAAAAAGGTTCGATAACTGTTAACGTTAGCACTTCTAATTTTGTCATTTTAGGATGCCAAATTGATCTTAACTTCTTCCAGTTTTCGCTAAATTATGGCTATCTTTTTGTTTCCTGGCTCTTTTTGTTACTAAACCGTCTTCTGACTTGTGGTGGTTTTCTAAGTACACCAGCTCAACTCACCGCATTATCACTGTATTGTATCCATGTTTCCGATTTCTAATTAGAATGTCAGCTTGGCCCATACTCCATACGAATTATCGTATAGACTGTTTAGTGTTTTTACTGTTGAAAAAATCTCAATTTCAGTCTCATCTAATTTTAAATTAAAAAAAAGTACAAAACATTGAACCGATATTTATAAAAAAAGTAATCTAAGAGTGTATAGATTCGAAACAACAATGAAAACTGTCTTACAATTTCGACAACATATTGCAATATCAGGAACTGCAGTAAAGCAACTTTGTCGACAGACAAGTAAGCAAAAGTGCCAACTAAGCGTAAAACAATCTAGAATGACCTGCTGTAATTTTGCTAGAAATAGTACAATTACAAACAAACACCGAGAATCACCAACAGTTGTATCGTCCTTTTAGAATTCTTCAGGAGTGACTCGAGTATAAGTTCACAAATAGTAGAAGATGCGGCTGTCGACTTATTACCCAAAAGTAGGTATGTACACTCATGAAATTTAAAACTTGGACACCACAATTTCTGTAAACAAAAGTTTGCACATTGTGAAGCGGGTTTATGGGTATCATTTACAATTCTAACAGAAGGTAGTCTCAGCAGGGGTTATCTTATAGAAGGACTGTAGAATGAATCATTACACTAAGCACGTTTTAGAAAATAGGTAATTTACGTTGCTTACTTAATTTTTTCTTTAAAGAATATATTTGAAGGTATCGCTAATTAAACACCATAGCTCGATTAATTATCGAATCAAAATTTTGTTTAGGAAATGTTTACAAAATAAAATTAGAAATAATTTTGATTTAAAAACGTCTACAAGCAATAACTTTTAAATTAAATCAAAAACTAAACATGGTTATTTGGGTTGACTGATTATTACTTATTTTTAAATAAATCTAACCTACTAATTATTGTAAGTTATTAAAAAAAATCATTAAACTCTCTATTCATAATATTTAGTCCTTACAAAATGTATATTTTATGACGTTTCATTTTTTTCTGTAGTTAATGTCAACGTATATATTTAGTTTTTTGACAAGAATTTATTACATAATTATAATTAAGATACCAAGTTATAGTTTAAAATTAAATGAAAACTTTTTTTTAAATAAAGGTATTACTATATAAATAAATATAAGAAATCAATAATGGGTGTGACCTCCATTATTATTGATACATTCTTGGAGGCGTCTGCTCATTGACGCTATCAAGGTATCAATATAATTAATATTAATCGTTTCCCATGCGGTATCAATGGCTGCAATTAGTGCATTACGGTTTACTGGTATAAAATTTGGCCCTTGTTGTCTTCGGATAACAGCAAGTATTCGAGCCCAAACATTTTCGATAATGTTAAAATCTGGGCTTTTGCTGGCCAGGGTAACAGCTCCAAGTTATTTTCTCGTATCCAATTGCGCACAACCCGCGAAGTATGAATAGGGGCGTTGTCCTTTAACAACAAAAATACATTATGAAAATGTTAATTCAACAGATCCCGAACTATTTTTTGGAGAAAGTATAGTGAAATAAGAATACTTACTTGTTGGAAAATATAATCTTCGTCTGGATAAAACACTTCGACTGAAGGTTTCATAATAGTTTCCAAAATATCTAAATACGCAGCAGAATCAAGACGTCCATCGATAGCCCAACAAACTCCTGGACCCCGCGCGCTAACCCAACCCCACACATTCACAGAAAAATAACCACTTCGTTTTTAGGACATATGTGATTATTTTCGTAACGAGTTCCTTCCATTCTAAAAACTTTTTGTGGTCCATCGTTGCGGCTATTGAAGGTTTTTTCGTCGCTAAAAATCACTCGATTCCAAAATTCCAAAGGTTCGTTCACATATCGCCTTGCAAATTCCAGACGACGTCTCATATTTTCGTCACTGAGAACTTCTTTCGCAGCAGCATTATACTTCTTTATTCCCATCTCCTTTAATCTTTTTTGTGCAGTTATACGGCATCCGGGAAAATTTTGATTCGATAATTAATCGAGCTATGGTGTTTAATTAGCGATACCTTCAAATATATTTTTTAAAGAAAAAAATTAAGTAAGCAACGTAAATTACCTATTTTCTAAAACGTGCTTAGTGTAATGATTCATTCTACAGTCCTTCTATAAGATAACCCCTGCTGAGACTACCTGCTGTTAGAATTGTAAATGATACCCTTAAGCCCGCTTCACAATGTGCAAACTTTTGTTTACAGAAATTGTGGTGTCCAAGTTTTAAATTTCATGAGTGTACATCTAGGACTTAATTTAATTTATGTTTGTGAGTTTTAATATTTAAAGGAGAGAAGCGACATCAGCGCTGCACTCAAATTTGGGAAAGTACAAGCAAACCAATGCTCTCAAAATGCTACTGACGTCATGTATTTGAATACAGGAAAGATGACAATTGCACCATGATTTATGTTCTTATAAATGAATGCAATGTAAAAGACAATCTTTATTTTTTTCTGAGATATAAGAGCCAAGAGGTAGTCTTTATTAATTACATAAAAGAATGATGCAAGTTTCTTCTTTCCTGAATATGCGATTTTATTATATAACAAAACACATTGGTTATGACTTAATAGTCATGTTAATATAATTAATTCCTATACATGCCACACATATGAATGTCACAAATCTAAAAATTTTGATGTTATTATTGTTCCACTGAACCAAGACAAACAACTACTTTGCAGAAGAATGTGGTAAACTATTAATTCCACACAACCATAAATAATGAATAATACACATATAATTTTATGTAAACAAAAATAAATAAATAAATAAACAAAATTTAAATTTCAAATGCAAATAAAAGCTGTTAACTAAAATTTACAAATTTTTTTGATTAAAATTTTTTGTACGACAAATAATTAGACACGTGACCTCTTTGTTTTATACAGAAAAATTATAAAGTAGAAGTTGTTATTGAAATGTAGTTTTATAAAACGTAAAATGTTTACAAAATGTGGCACGTGTTACTTCACATCTTATAAACAAGATGGGGAGTTAAAAATCGAATTAGAGTGAGTACGTGACAATGAAGAAAAAAAAATTCTCTTCGGAGGCCGGCCGTATGTCCCTGTGTAAATTGATATCTAAAAATCTGGTAAAAAGAACCGTCTCAGCTGCTTAAGTTCATTGTTAAACAGTTTTTACGGTACTTCCAGAAATTTAAGATAAATAATAAATTACCTAACATTTTAGAAAACAGCTATTTAAATGTTTTTCTATTCACTTTTTCTATTAAAATTAGATACAGAGTTCTGCGGAAAACGCTTGTTTAGTATGGTAACACCATTTACATAAATTCAATTATTCACAGTTGTATATGGGTGTAAAAAATAGTGTTTTATGGCACGGCTAAATGTTCTAAATTGCAATTTTGGGAAGACTTATTTTTTCAAGGAGTCAGTTTACTTTACAGAACAGCGTGTATTAACTTTCTTAAAAATGTTATTATTTACTAAATTTTAGTAAAATTTAGATCAGTAGTTTTCAAAAGAATCTTGTTCTAAACAATCTTGCACAATCACCTTTTATTATGACCAAAATTGTACGAGAATTATTATTTTACTAGATAAAACGGTAACCTTATTTAAAATTTTTCGATTTTTTTGTTCATAAGCCCTAAGTGCTGTATTTCGATTATTGCTAAATTCACTATCACGGGCTTCTGGAAAATTCAAATGCAATTTTAATTCCTGAATAAATTTGGATTTTCCTCGGATCGTTGGAGAAGTTTTTTTTCAGCATCTTTTACACTAAACTTTATAAACTATGGCAATTTAAGCAGTTAGTAGTACTCGGATTGTTGGATTGTATGTTTTAGAGAGCTTTGTGCTAAATAAACAAGCCTGCTTAGATGTCTGAGTGACAATACTGGAAACATATCCTTGCAAAAAAACCCGAAAATTTTTATCAGCTGATATGATTTCTCTTAAAGAACAACAAGTTTGAACCCTTTCTTGGAAACCAAGTGTAAAGACAGGCAGTAACCTAGTTGTTAAAGTTCTACTCTGCTACAAAACAAATAACTTCCTCTTGCACCGTTACGTGTCTAGACTGTATGGCTTAATAAATGTTGTAGTAGGTATAATAAAAACTACATCAGTTCGACAAAAAATTTGGAACACGTCATTATAACACTGACGCTCAAGTCAGGGTCAATAATATGCCTTAATAGATTTTTTGGTAACGCGATTTGAACTTTTTGTTCATTTCTTCAAAATAACCTTCATCGGTTTCTTCAGCCTTCAGCTGAGCACCTCCATCTTTCTCGTAGTTGCGTTGTAATATTTCATCCAGAGGTGGATGACAGAGTAGGAGCATATCCTAGCGGTAAAAGCGCCAGTTTAGTAAACTGGTCACCTCCGGCGCGCTGGTTCGATTCCAGTGACTGCGAGAGATTTTCACGAACCAATTTAGAAGATCTGCCCGCCGTGGTTCAGAGGGCATGTTAAGCCGTCGACCCTGGTTACCATACTTAACACCTTTGGAACCGTTAAAAATATATCGCAACCACTTTCAACCCGTCTGATCAGCGTGGAAAGGTAAGGCCAAATTCCTTTAATATAGAGAGGCTATGCTCCTACACAAGAGCGATAAAGCTGTAGAGAGGACTGGATCGCTGCACTTGAGTGGCAAGACGAAGTTTCATTCTTCCTCTTTTCTCGCGCTAAGTCACTTGAAGCTTGGCATAACGTAGCAAGATAGAGCGAGTCTGAATATGCTTGGACACAGACCCGGATTTTTTTTACTGTCGTTGCCTTCTTACAGCTGTTCGCTCCTCTGTATTCATTTTGTTAAGAAGACGTATAGCATTGTGTAATGTTTAAAATGGCTTTGCGTCAATAACAAACTTAAATAGAGATCTTGCGAATACCGTGTTTAGTTTATTTGAAAGTTTTTGGCTTACGTTACCAGACCCCTCAAAGGTATTTTTTAATTTTTTGCTTGACGTTAATATAAACTAAACGTGAGCACTTTGGTTACATTGTTTCTTATGTCTCACTTGCTTAGGTACCTACTAGTAAATCTAGACGCAATTTTACCAGAACTAAACCAGAAATGTTCAACAAAGCATTGCATTAAGAACAGGTTCGTGACCCTTGGTCACTAAATCTTGTAACGTCTGGCCCCTTCGATAGCCGTGTTAATTTTTCACACTGACATCGATTACTGCTGCGCTCACCAAATTGTCAATACTAATTATGCACAATGCTTAATACATTTAAATGGGGTAGAATTGGAAAGGAGAAAATGGTGGGGGCATCAGTATAGAAAATCAGTGTCGTTGCTAACTGGAACAATTTATTTTCGTGTTTTGAGCAACTTGTGAAAGTTGCTAAATAATATCCACTTTTTCCATTATTTTCATATATGTCGCATAAATTCCTATGTCACTTTCGCGTCACGGTCGAAATCGGAGCATAAATCTGCATACAACAAGAAGGCAGGTTTGGTTCGGAAGGGAGAATTTAAGAACAATAATAAAAAACCAAAAGACAAAGGGCGCTGTATGTTTTAAAGAAGAGGGAGCTAAGACAAGTGTGTAAAACAGTTTCCAAACACAACCTTCTCTCATTATTCCCAAAAATGAAATCAACTTTGTAATGAAGGTAGCTTCTTTGCATGGTCAAAAAGAAGATTATGATAATCCGGCTATGGTACTGGTGGAAAGAACAACTGGCTCATAAATCTAGAATTCATGAATTGTGAGTAAACCTATTCCTACCACCCGGAAGATGATTCTGATCTCAGCGTCAACGAATTATTAGTTTAGGTGCTTTTTGTTAGAGAAAATACATACCAACAAGTCCAAGCACTGTGCACCACGCTGCAAATCAAGAACGTTCCAAAAATCGGAAGATAAGTTTTTCACCTTCCTGCAAGAAGCTGCACATGCTGAAGAAGAATAGAGAAGAGGAACGGAAGTTGGCTATGGAGAGAAGGAAATTTGTGGTAATTAAGGGTGAAAAGATAGCGACCATTACTGTGGTGGTAGATGGAAGATGTCTATGGCGTATGGTCACACCAACGACTCTAACACTTACATGTCTGTCATCATATAGGGAAGCGACAGGAAAAGTGCTGTAGTTTGAAATCAGAAATAAAAACTGCGAACAGTGCAAAGTAAACAAGAACAATCGCATTGAAAAAGAACACGGTTGAGTGAAGAATCATGATGGTTCTTCTCAATTAGTAGAAAGTGCCATAATAGTAGAAAGTTTTCAAGAAAACATAGTTTGGTCTATAAGAATATGATTGTGAAATCAGTGTTTTCATGAAGTGTGTTATTCTGGTGCCACAATTAGAAAAATAGAATGTGCTAACCATGTAGTAAAGTGTCTCCATAAGGCATTGGTCAATCTCACATCTTAAGTGAAGTATTCTTTGGAACACAGGAAGATTGTGAAAGGAAAGATAGTAAAGATGTGCACTGCTTTAGCGTCAGCAATAATACACAATAATCAGAATCAAAACAATGCCAGCAATCCAACAACGTGGGTCACCTTGAGACAAGATATCTTGAACATAAGCAATCATGAACTTGAAGACCATCATTGTTGTAAGGTCTACTTTTGCGAGTGGAGCAAGAAAAAACTGAATCCCAAATTGAATATCAAGCCAAATCATCACAAGCTTTTCAACTGCAAGGCTCTCAATTATGGTGGGATCTCAAACAGATTTTTGATAATGTTGCCAACAAAGTTTACTCTTCTCCAACAAAACTAGTAATGTCTGCAAACAGAGTTGCAAAATATCTTCAGGACAAAAGGCTTAATGTTTCACAGAAAAATGGTTACAATATCCGTGTTCTTTCTTTTCAATTTGGTCCATACTGGTTGCCTGATTTGTACCGTCTCATTTACCACAAGTAGGTTCCAAAAGAGTAGAATCGCCTTAAAGGAAAAGACACGTGACTCTGATAGCACTGAGAAGCTTGCAGTAAAGAATAATTAATACGGCTCAAAAACGTCGGACATTGATCTGGAGATAGAAAATCCTGATCTTTGCAAGAAGAAGTGTAAGGAATTTCTCAGTACTCTGTCTGTACACCCACAAGATAGACATTCAATTGAGGATGAAACGCATGAACAAGCCGATTCTACTAGTGACACTTGGTTTTTGCACCAAAAATACGGGATAACTGGGACAAAAGTCGGTAACATCTACAAATTGCTCTCATCCACCGATTACACTGCTCTTTTATCAGAACTGCTCTACACTGAAAAGTCCAGCAGTAATAATACAATTAGCCCTGATTGTGCTAGAGAAATTCGTTTAGACGACAAAGAGAGAAAAAGGTATTTAGGTTTGACCGACACTACGGCTTGCAAAATGGTATTTTTACAGCATTTTCTGATGGTGTGGTTGGAAGTGACGAGTTTGTTGAGATAAAATGCGCCAGCGTCAAAGTTGCAAAAATTCCATTAAGAAAGAATGATAAGTTCTTGGAGTTGACGTCCAATGGACTCAGGCTGAAGCGGAACTACAATTACTTTTTCCAATGTTGTCCTGCCCTCTATTGCACTGGAAGGGAATGATAGGTTTTGTCGTCTACTTCAATAATGAAAATGACAAGAGCCTCGATATAGACATTTGGATCAAGCGCATTCACAAGGATGAAGCGTTAGCTATTTGAGATCTAGTGGAACCAAAACTGACAAAATTTTACTTGGAATACTATATAAATGAAGTGTATAAAAAAATTAGAGAAAAAAAATAGTGACAATTTTTAAAAAATTGGTAAGTATTGCCTGAAATCATTCATGGAAGGAAAAATAGAAAGATGCCCATCCGACAACCAATGTTCGGAGAAGAAACCACAGGTAAACGGAAAAGACGACAAAATTGAGGAATTAAATGAATGGTACCTACTAAAAATGATGGACTGATGGTGCTACATAGCCTGAATGGAATCAGGATGTGATAATGCTATGTTCTGAAATGGTCATTGATGACCAATAATTATTTGAAAATGTGTTTATTTATCTCATTCATTGTGATTTGTATTGTTTGTTGAATATAGTACTCAAAAATTGTATTGGGATCGAATTTATTTATTTATTTATTTGGATTACTGCCCAACAGCCTAAGCCAATTACAGGGCATTTACAAAACAAAATAAATTCTAAGAAACCGTACCGTTAAACTAAAAATTTTACACAAAACAATTTAAATATTTACAAACTTCATTTTTGAAATGACTTTCATTGTGAAAAATATTTACTACAAGACACATTCGGTTGTAATTACTGCACATAATTACTAAAGGTGATTTAATTATACAACATGTTGCTCTTTGCTATTGATATGTGATAGTTGTAATACGTCTTAAAGCTCTTGTTGGTACCCTAAATTGTAATTTTTCTAACAAACACTGATCGTCAATAACACCATGAGTAAGTTTATGAAGAAACATCTAGTGTTGTCATATCAAATTCCTTTAGTAGGTAACATAGAGTTGGGATACCCTCTGTTTGGGTAGTGACCATATTTTTTCATCCATAGAAATATTAAAAATTGTCTCTGAACCTTTTCCAGCAGTTGTTTATGATAATTATACACGGGATTCCACACAATTGAACAATATTCCAGTTTAGATCTAACTATTGTGAAAAATAGTTTTTTAAAGTATTAATGTCTCTAAACTCGGCACAGTTGCGAATTACAAACCTACCATTTTATTCGTGGATGAGGAAATATTTGCAATATGTTGATAAAAGCTTAGTGTTTCATCAAAAGTTACACCCAGGTCTTTAACACAGAATTGTCGCAATAGTGTTTTAGACTTTATTTTATATTTATGCAAGATAGGATTTGAAACTCGCGTATACGTAACTACATGGTATTTCTTTGTATTTAGGTATAATTGATGGTGTTCAGACCATTTTACTATCTTATCTAGACTACGTTGTAATATGGTACAGTCTATAACGCTATTAATTGTTTTATATAACTTGATGTCGTCTGCAAATATTGTTATCTGACAGTCAACCTCTTTATATATATCATCAATGTATAAAAGAAAAAGTAAAGGCCCCAAGTTTAAACCTTGAGGTACTCCTGACTTTACAACGTAGCGGTAAGATTGATAACCGTTACATGTAACATATTGTATTCTATCATTTAAACACTAACAAATATTGCTTATGCCAAAATTTTTGATTTTTTGCAACAACTAACTATGCGCTACTCGATCAAACGCCTTGTAAAGGTCCATATATAGTACATCTACCGGTTTTCTATTGTTTAATTAATGCATCAGATATAATGTGTTAGTGCAACAAGATTTGTAACTGTAGAGCGGTTTTTATAAAAATGATGTTGAATAGGCGACAGTTGATGTCTTATATGATTGTAGACCCGTATTTCGAATATTTTTGCGATGTTATTTAGTAGAAGCCGATTGAAATGTAAAGAACCTGTCACGTCACCTGCGCCGTGAACGAAAATGAAACGGGCGAGTCTACTGTTCACATTAAGAGGAAGAACGAATTGTAAAAAGGCAGGTTATGTTATTGTTACGTTTAAAAAAATGTTTACGACGCTACTGACTTAAAGGTCAAATTAATCGTTCGCGCAGATTGACTCACGTGACAGGTTCTTTACATTTCAATCGTCCTCTACTGATATCGACCTGTAGTTTTCTATATGGCTTACATCTCCGATTTTATAGGTATATAGGGCACACGCGAGCAATTTTCCAATCATTTGGAAAAGTTGATGTTTTGATACTCAAATTAAATATGTAGGTTAACGGTTCTGCAAAAACATCTGTGACAATTTTGGCATACATTGGTTGCTATTCAAAGGATTATCAGGAAATTAGAAAATTTTGCTGCTCGACCTCCAACCTGTCCTTAAACAATAACAATTAGATGCATTAAATAAATCGCCACTGCAAATTCTATTTAAAAAAAGAAAGCGTTGTTTTATTACAAAAACCCATAATCCGTTAAAAATGTAAATTAATTTCCTGTATTATAAAAAAAACAATTTTCGTGATGACTAACAAGTTCTTGAAATTAAGAAAACTTTTACATTATTGCTACATTTATTACTATGTCATAACATCATATGAAATTCGATGGATTGTAATAAAAATGAAAGCGCGTTTAATAGCAACTCGTGTAATGATAATTCATTATGCAATTTTAATCTTAAAGAAAAATAAAATTGTAATTTAATTGAAGGTAAAGCGAAATGCTAGCAGTACCTTCCTAACTGAATTTTTTTCGAGTCCTTGTCAAGTAGTGGCAGGAAAAAAACATTCTCCAATAGTGGGGTTTTTGTGTTGCAGACGTTCATGCGGTTGCATTTTTAAGCACGATTTTTGCGAATGCCTAATAATTTTTGGTATTTCCTTTGTTAATCAAACCTATACATTTGTTAAATGTGTAGTAGATATAAGTACATGAATGCATGATTCATCTGTTGTTTTGGTTGAAAGCTGGTTGAAACAATATAAATTGAATTTACAATAAAGAAGGTGATGCTAATCATTTATATTTTATTTTATGATGCTAGTAATTAATAATTTCCATCTTTGTTCTTTCGAAATATGTTTAGCGTTGTTTGTTGTATATTGGACTTAATGAAAAATATTTTCGAGAAACGGAAAAGGCCACTATTTAAAAACCACAGGTAGTTATTAATTGAGTGAATAGAACATGTATAATTATGGTACCGGCAGCTTTGACCCATTACTGCTTTGTTAACGAGTCAATAACTAATATGAATAATTACATTTGTTTCTCTCCAACTTCGTCGCAACAAATTTTATTATTGAAAAATTATAAATACAAGAAAAGATAGCCCTGTTCTAGACAAACAATAAAACAACCACTGGTTTAAAAGTTATTTAACTTTGAAATCTTCAAATAATCGCCAAATTGCCAGGGGTAATGATATTATTTTAAAATTTTTATTTTTACAACCAATAGACCTGATTAGTGTGACGTCACGTACAAACCGCTAAATTCAAAATTCGGTACTTTGCAAAATTGTGGACGAAAAGTGAACCTTAAGTACAAGGACTTAAGGGTTATATTCAAATAGATCAATAGAAGTTGGTTGGTTTTCCAATATATACGCATAAATAAGAGAAATCGTTGTCATATTCACTAATTCTGAACCTTTATCTTCATCTAGTATCAATATTACATTTTCAAATAGCATATTTTTATTATAAATTAAAATTAATTTTATACTACAAATACATGCGCAGAAATCAGCTGGCGGGAACAGTAATTTTAGAAATACGCACCGGGTTAACCATAACCTAATTACTATGAAGTACTATTAAATTAAACTATAAATCACGTATTATAAAGAACAAACTAATGAAGTAAACGAGTAAATAAGCTAATAAAGAAACAAGAGTAACGCCAGGAACAACAAAGGAAAACAGCAATTACAAAGTATAAGGTTAACCCGGTGCGTATTTTTAACATTACTGTTCCCGCCAGCTGGTTTTTTGCGCATGTATTTGTAGTATATAAGTTAATTTTAATTTATAATAAAAATATGCTATTTGAAAATGTAATATTGATACTAGATGAAAGATAAAGGTTCAGAATTAGTGAATATGAAAACGATTTCCTTATTTATGTGTGTATATTGGAAAACCAACCACTTTTTATTGACCTATTTTATTATCACCCTTAAGTCCATGTACTTAAGGTTCACTTTTTCGACCACAATTTTGCCAAGTACCGAATTTTGATTTTAGCGGTTTAATTTGACGTCACCACTGATCGGGTCTATACACCTACGAAGTTTGGGTTTCATGTCTTCAACCATTATGGAGAGGGAAATTATTTTCTAAAAATCACAACAGACAGATAGACGGACAACTAAGCAAGATGGGACTATCCATTATATAATAAAAATTATTTTTCTCGACCTACAGTATAACCTGGTAAAATCTTGGGCATTTATTACGGGACACCCTGTATATCAATCCTCCCCTCTTATTTGCGTTTATCTGATTTTGTCAACATGTCGCCTCCAGATGTTTCCCTTGCCGTCAACCTTAACATTGTAATATAAGAACCCATTTTTCTCCATAACCAACGCGGGGGGCCAGAAAGTTTTCTTGCCACGGTAATCCCTAGCAACCACGCGATCGCCTACCTTAAATTTCCGGATCACTGCCAATTGTGTTGTAGTCTGTAAGGTATGCTCGAATGGTCTTATTAGTCCAATGTAGTTCGAATGTCTCGACCAAACATTTTTCTGTCGCCGAGTCTCCGGTAGCGTTGGGTGCTTTCTTCAACGCATGTAATAAATTAAAAATTTTGTCCGTCATGTTTCCTGGTTCATTTTTGCAAGCAGCTATGCCATTTTTAGCTGTTTGAACGAAACGTTCCGCCTGACCGTTAGTAGATGGGTGAAAAGGAGCTGTCAGTTTGCGTCCAATACAAGAACGGTCGGAAACCCGAACGTAATGATTAGCCTTTTAGTTGTCGTACGCACCAAGTTGCAGTTGTATTTTTTGTCTCAATGATTTCCACCCACCTACTAAATGCATCCACTATTGTAAAATAAGAAACGCCCCGTACGGGACCCACGGATCTACAACGAGGCGCTGCCAAGTTTTCACTGATTCCTCCCAATGATGGAAGCGTTCCTTAGGTAGAGCAATCAGCTCGTTATTGTCCCTATCTATGTTCAACCAGTAGCAGTTACTTTTCGCAAGCGCCTTCAGTTTCACGATCCCTAAATGTCCAGAATGCAGTTCCTTTAAAACAGCAGTTTGCAAGGTAGTCGGTATCACAGTTCTAATGCCCTTTAAAATATACCCACCCTGTGAAATGTACTCATTATCTCTGTAACCAAGGCATTCCTTAAATACTCTACCATCTCTCTTAAGTTCACCTCCTTCTTAGTTTCCCTAGCAATATTATCACATGTTATTGGTAGTGTGTTTATCTGATTTATCTGAAAGATAGAAATGTTGTCATGTCTCTTTGTTGGAGAATGGTCTACAGGGTTTCTAGGCGTTCTGCTCTGTTTGTTTGAACTCGAATATTTTGTAGGCAATGTCTTACTCGGATGGAAAATAGAAACGAATGGTGTATGATCCGTAATTAAGGTAAAAGGCCGTCCGTAAATGTAAAAATAGAAGTTCTTAAGACCCCAGTAAATACTGGTGGCTTCCTTATCTACTTGACTAGTACAGTTATGTGGCCGTAAAGGCGCGCGAGGCAAATGCAATTGACTTTTCCCTTCCATCCGGAAATCTATGGGACAGCACAGCCCCTAGCCCAACGGGCGAAGCGTCGGTCGCGGGAAGTACAGGTAGATCCGAGTTGTAATGTAACTAATGAGGACTTTGCGGATAGTCTGGAATGCGACCTCGCACGAATTATTCCAAGTAAAATGTACTCCTTTTTTTAAGAGATTTGTCAATAGCCCGATTTTTTGTTGATAAATTTGGGATAAATTTATTATAGTAATTCACCATTCCTAAGAACGTACAAAGTTTGTTTATATTTTTCGGAGCTGAAGTGTTTAATATTGCCGTAACCTTATCTTTGTTGGTCCTTAGGTCTTCATTGCCAATAACGTGCCCGAGATATGAAATTGATTTAGAGAAGAATTTACATTTATCCTAATGTTGTTCTCCTTCAGTCGGCAGAGTACTACAGTCAATCTGTCGTAGTATTCTTCCCACGATTTCCCTTGTATTATCAAATCATCAAAGTAACGTGTAACTCGTGTAAGTCCAGTTAATATTTTGTACATTAGTTCGTTCCAAATAGAAGGTGCCGTCTTGACTCAAAACCGATGGTGTTGATGGTTTGCATAGTTGCGCTTTTTTCGTTCATTCGGACGTGTAGAAAAGCATTGCTAACATCGAGAGTACAGAAATGTTTTCCGCCGCACATTTTTGATAGGTTGTTATCAATCCTTGGAATAGGGAAATGTTCGTCTTTAATAGCTTGGTTCAATGTGATTTTGTAATCTGCACAAATTCTTATTGTGCCATTAGGTTTCTTCACTGGCACAATCTCTCTGTCTCAATTGGTTTTTTAAGAACAAGTGAAACTTTATGCGTCTTGACGCATTTGGGTGTTGCAACTTCTCAAAGAATCCATTTTCCGCGAAATTTTGGAATTTTACCAATGCCCGGTCGGAAAACTTCCTCGTAGCGAGTAAGTAGTGTGTCCAGTTTTCGCATCGTTTTTATGAAGTTCAATTGCCCCAACCAATTTGCAGCTCCCTCATCCAGTCCCTTCCGATTAAGGAATCATATTCCCCATTCATGATGAATAGTTTTCAGTGGAAACTTTTGTAATTTTTGTACCGGCATTGTACAAAGATTACTTCTATAGGTGAAAGTGGTTCTCCAGTGTAGGTTTTCATTCGTGAATTGTATGGAAAATTCGATTGCTTAGCCCCAATCGTTTGTATTATTTATAAGACATCACCGAGCATGCAGTGCCGCTATCGAGCTCCATTTGAGAGGTACGTCCTTCAATCAAAAGGTTGACGCCACAACGATAACAGCGTCCTCTCAAATTCCTTAAATGTTTGAGGTTGGTCTATTCTGTCTGTTCTGGAAGGAATTCGCGGCTTCCAGTTACGGTGTTTCGAGGGTGTTTATAATCGGTTTAAGCTTGCCTTTTGTAGTTGATGCACTAATTCCACAAACTTTAAAAAAATGCCCATTTGTGTCTGATTGTAGTAATTATGTCCTGATCGCACTGTCCCCTAAGCCTCTGATAAATTGCAAACGCAACAACATATCAGCCACAGACTTGCCACACTCGCACTTAAATTTACAATTGGTGGCCAGATTTTTTAATTGAATACGAAAGTCGTTAATTTTTTCTGTTGGATGCTGCGATCGCATGATGAACGCGTGTTGCCTGGCTCAAACGGATGTAAGTGGTTTGAAGTACTTTTTTAATTTGTGTTTAAGCTCGTCATAATTGAAATTTGTAGTGTGTTCAGGCGCCAGAAACTCATAGACCTGTTGGTGTACTTGAGAGTTCGAGTTATGCATTAAATGCAGTATTTTAGCGGCTGATTTTGTAATGCTTTGTAACTGAAACACTATCTCAAGTCGTGATCGGTAGTTACTAAAAGATTCTGTTCCATTAAAAGGCAATCACAGCCCATTGGGTTGTTTGTCCTTTTTACCTTCAAAGAAGGGGTCCTATGGTTTAATACATTAATTTTTGGAGGAATACTTACCTGAATTATATATATTGTTTCCATTTGTTTTCTGAATCCCGACCGATTATCTCTTTGCCTTCCATTTATTTTATTCATCTTTTGCTACAAATCGATGCCTATATTTTGTATCTATAGTTTTTCTTATCGTTTCTCTTTTGTATACTGGTCATATTAAAGCCTTCCCCGATTTTCCTTCACCCTTTTAAATCTTATATTTTCTCTGCTATTTTATCAGTAAATTTCCATTGTTCTCTTTGTATTCCATTAGACCCCGTTGCTTTTCCTATCTTTACTTTTGTTATCGGCTTCACCATTTCATCTTTTGCTGTTATTTATACTACAGCGGACTGATTCGATTTTGGGTTGATACGTCGAGACAAACAGTTTTTTACCTACACAGATTTTCATATTTTTGGAATATTAACAAAAATATTCATTTTATACATTTTTCTTTAAATAGAAGGGTTGAAAATCTTGTAACACTAATGGTATTAACAATATAAATTTTGAAAAAAAAATTGTTGGAAATTTTATTTTCTATAAATTTTATTTGAACTATTTTTTCTAAAACGCATTTTTTAGTCACGTTTATTAGTATCATGTTGGGAGTTCATAATTTGTTCCAAATAATCCCTTTGTGCAAGCAACTAAGTTTTTTTATTTCATTACAGATAGGTTTGATGCGCGGCGGATACTTTTTAGCTGAAGAATCGCCTTCAAATCTGTTAGCCGCACACAATACTCCAAGCTTAGAAGACGTGTTCCTTAAATTAAGCGTGCAACAGAACAAGAACAAGTACACTAACGACGGATTAGGAGTAGTCAACCATTCAGCAACCGTTAACGAAGCAAATGGCGAACCTGCGAGAGGTTTTGGAGACACTGTTCCTTCAAGAAAGTCATTCTCAAAAACCGAACCAATCATATTAAACGTACAAAAACCCATTTCGAAACCAAAAATAACGGACTATGTTCCAGTTATAAAGAAAAGACATATGAGGGCTTTATTATGGATGAACACGTTGTGGATGTTGAGAAATTATCCAGTTTTACTTTTTGTGATCCTTTTACCACTGGTACAAATGACTATATTTTGCAGTTCAATCGGTCGAAATCCTTCAGGCTTAGAAGTAGCTGTAGTTAATTATGAAACTGATAATTCCCCGAATTGTGATACTACACTATCGTGCAATTCTACAACTTTAAGTTGTATATACTTAGAATATTTGAGTAAACGAGGTCTAAATTTGGTAAATCAGTCTTCAAAAATCGATTTGACGTATTAATCTCTTCAATCTATTAGGTTGCATACGAATCCGATTTGAAAGCAGTGGAGTCGGTTTTAAAAGGAAAAACGTACGCTTCCATAGTGATTAGAAAAAACTACACGCAAGCTTTCCAAACAAGAATTAACGATGGGAAGGACGCTTCCTCTTGGGATATTAAAGCCAGCGAAATAGATATATTGAGAGACGTAACTAGTAAGTCGATTGATGGAATTTTTTACACTTCTCTAAGATTAGATCATTCTTTCAGGTAAAGATATTGCCACGTTTTTAAAAATCTACTTTTACGAAAGCTTCCAAGATTTTATTCAGGACTACCTACAGTCGTGCGATTTTAATCCTCGCGTAGTATCTTTACCCATTCAGGTAATGTAGTATATTTTTTGATTTTTCGGTTGTTCAGATCAATACTTTCAGTGGAAAGCACCAATTTATGGGTCGAAACACACCAACTTTACCGATTTTGTAAATCCTGGCATGATTCTAACGTAAGTTGACAAAGCGGTAAATATAAGAGTAATTCAATTAGAAGTTTCAGGACAATTTTTTTCTTGTCGGTAGCCTTAACGGCTGGCGCAATGATAATTCAAAGAAATCAAGGCACTATTGAACGAGCCAATGTTATTGGCGTAACACCTTTGGAATTACTGGTAACGCATATTATAACCCAATTTGTAATTATGACTTGGCAAATGTCTATTGTTTTAATCATGTCGTTTGTAGTCTTTAAAATGACTATGAACGGATCATACGTAATCGTAGTTTGTTTATCCGTCTTAACAGGATTTTGTGGAATGTGTTTTGGTAATGTATAAATAATGATTACGCGCTTTCTAATTACATCTAATTTTAGGATTTGCCATTTCGTGTGCTGTTGATTCTGAAAGAATGGCAACATACCTTGCGATGGGCAGCTTTCTACCGTTTGTTATGTTGAGTGGTATCGTGTGGCCAATTGAAGGGATGCATTACATTTTGCAACTGTGTTCTTTCTTTCTACCACTTACAAAAGCGACAGAAGGTTTGAGGAGTATCTTACAACGTGGGTGGGGTTTCTGTTCAAAAGACGTCTACTTAGGTTTTATCTCTCTATCGATGTGGGCTGTTATATTTTTACTCCTTAGTATACTCTTACTTAAATTTAAAAAAGGATAATTTATGTTTAATTATTTTTGTAAAGTTTTAAAATAAGAATTTAATATAATAAAAGAGAAGTTGATCAAGTTTTTCTTCTATAACTTTTACTCCCTTACTATATTTTGCTGTGCTGTACCGAAGAAAAGAGTTGAATCATGGTCATTCTGTTACATTCCAGGGAAATCGAAAGTTTCTACAACTATTTCTTGTACCTAATCATAAATAGAGATTACCTACGCGATGTAAGGTTAAAATAAAGAACATTGATGCTACTTCTAATTGAAACACTTTCTAAGAAGTGGGACATAGGTTAATTCTAGAAAATATACGACATGATCGAATCGATTTAATCAAATATATTTTATAATTACCTATTTAAAATTCAGTCTATGATAATTAAATATACTCAATGGTATAATATTGCAAGTCGCAAATTATGGTCACAAGAGAGCCTTCAGAATCATGCACAATTTAGTGTTTTCTTATTCTTAAAATCATTTGGCACATTTTTAACGATTTTGTTTTAAAACCAATAATTTCTTTATAAAAATTCGGTCAAATATTCATATACCTATTATAGGTTGACAATCGTCTCAGAATTAACAGTGTGACAGTACCTACTCCCATTTTTCTTTTAATTTAATTGAAATTAATAAATTTAATAGGTTATGCCCATGATTTCAGTTAGATAGTGTAATATGTTACAAGCGCGGATAGGAGTAGGAAGAAAAGCAGCAGCACGATAAAATGAATGCTGCTTTAATCTTTATGGAATTAAGATCGAGTTTAATAAAACTAATAAAAATGAAAAGACCAAAAAGTGACGTAACAATTGAGGCGAACAAAGATTGTGATGATAGCAAAGTGGAAAAACTCAACAGCAAAATGAAGAACTTAACACAGTGTGCGCTGACGACACACATGGCCCTCTGAGTCAGCTTTGGCGTTGTATTTGCGTTCATAAGATATGTGTGTGTTTATGTACACACGCAAGTGTATTACAATTGCTCCATTCGCGCACGGTTAGAATAGTATTTTTGTTTCAGATTGAAACATTCATTTTGAAGATAATGCGATGTGTTTGTGATCAATAAACTTAAACATATAGTCATAAAAACGAACTAATAATCTTTCAAGATGGATTACTCCAGCGATGACTCTCAGATGGACCTGAATTTTTCCGTTGATAATATGTCTGAGTCAGAGTCTCTAGACACATCTGTATATGACTAAAGATGAAGAGTTCACCTACGTAAGGCTGGTTGATAGTCCACAAGGTGATTTAGATAATAGATCCAATACTTCTGGAACTACTCATCCAACGACTGAAACCGTAAATGTGAACCAGAAACTTAGTCTGGAAAACTTGTAAACCAGAACAGAATATTTACAGCTGACTATATTAGTGGCATGAAGAACATATACCAAGAAATATTTGCAACCGTGGAGCCACTCGATTATTTTGAAATGTTTCTGAGTACCTAATGATATTACAGACGTTACAAAGTGTGCCAGAGTACATGCTTGGGTGCCGGTTGATGTACCAGAAATGATGAGGTTCTTAGCTCTAATACGATGAATGAAGCTTCCTTCTCTTCGGGACTATTGACGTACCGATGAATTATATGGTATTCCTTTAGCTAAATCTATTATGCTAAGAAACAGGTTTGAGCCACTTCTCAAATTTTTACAGCAGCCCTCCAGTTGACCGTTTGTTCAAAATTCGAAATATGATAAACAAATTTGTTCATAATTATGAAGTGGCTTACACTCCTGAAAAGAGAATTTTCACAAACGATAGTCTGATACCGTGGCGTGTTCGTCTAATATTTAAGCAATATATCCCAATTAAACAGCATAAGTAAGGGATCAAACTTTTCTAATTATGTACCGATCGAGGATACAGATGGAATCTGATGGTGTACTCTGGAAAATCCGACACAGCAAACAGCGTGGCTGAGAAGGTTGTCATGGAGTTAGTTGATAGATTACTGGATGAGGGAAGGGTCCTTATACACAGATAACTGGTACACCAGTGTACCTTTAGCGTATCGAATAATCGAAAGAAAAACCCACTTAGTTGGCACACTTCGTCTGAATAGAAAGATGTAATAGGTACAATATTGCGGAAAGGGGAATTTGTTGCCAAAGAAACTTGATAGCGTAGTAGTGTTGAAGTGGAGAGACAAAATAATTATGTCTGCACTCACAACCAAGCACACTGGTTTAGATACTGTCACCACAAACAATCGTAGAGGACAGAGGAGTATCAAACCTGCGTGCATTGTCGATTATAATACAGGTAAATCCAACATTGACCTAAGCGACCAGATGGCATCATATGAAACTGCTCTGAGACACAGCACCAATTGATATAGGAAGCTGTTTATTGAAATTCTTTGGGGACTAGTGCTGTAAATGCTCACTATAAAAATTACTGAACTCCGCGAAAAGATTATACTCGTACAAGGAATGCTATGTAAATATGCTCGTCCAAGCGGGTAAATTGCTCGAACAGTCGATACGATAGCTGCTGTAAGAAAAGGGTCGCCAAAATCCAGTAATAAGCATAAGCTAGTAGTGAAGTTAATAGGAGACCCAGCCAGAAAACACAAAAAGCCGCTGTGTAAAATGCTACAAAGTTTATGTGCGCAAAGGAACAGGAAGTCAACGGTAACCGTGTGTATGCAAGGCAAACTCAGAAGATTTGTTCAGTTTGTGAAGTTATTTTGTGTTGGGAGTGCTTCAATAAGATTTACTATAACATTAGAGTTTGTAGATTTCATTGTAGAATCCAATTTTATTTTAGTTTATGATTAAAACAATGTATTAGTATATGTTGGATAATTATTTTTACAGCGCTTAATAAATTTATTTAGTGCTGTAAAATTTAATTTTCCGCACGCGAATCTAAATAACTATTACCTAGCGCTGGTGTGGATACAACGTTTTGTTTATGCACGCTTTTGCGTTCTTTTAAATATGATTAAAAATTAAAAAAAAAATATTTCATTATAATTTTTAAAAAATAGTGTTTATGTACCTAATCAAATAATATGTACATTATTATTTATACTGTCGATTTTCAAAGGTTTCCTAAAAAGTTTTCAATAGAAATGGTCGGAATATTTATTAAAATTTTCTTTCATTTTAAATTCGGGCACGCAGGTCAAACTTTTGTGTTGATGAGTTTCTCATTTATTTATTTAATCGTATGGTACATTTTAAACATTGTATTGTGATGTAAGTGTTATGTATGGTGCCCCAGAAGATCAGTATAAACCTGTACAGTGTGGTGACGAAACCGTGTGCAATTGTGGATTGGTTCGTCTTGGCAAAGCATTTGCTTCAAGGTTTAGGAAAACCACTAAAACCTAACAAATTTAAATACAAGTTATCGTAGGTTTTCATATGTCAAATAAGACTTATTTTATTGTACTTTTCTCTTTTAATACAAAAATCAAAAACTATTTCGCGCAAATTTATTGTTACTTATTATGTCATCTGTCACCTGTAGAATTTTATCGGTCAATTTGAATAACTAAAGTATAAGCAGTAACGCAGGTTACAACTTGTAACTTCTCTTCTCGGCTGGTTGTAATTTATTGCCCGTTTTTGGAATTATGATGTGTTAATTCAAAATAATAATTCTGCTTCAAATAAAACAATAGGAGAAAACTTGACCGAAATTACGTCATCTAATCTTAAATATAAAGTCTCTGATTAAAGAGGGATTACTTATTGTTACACATTGGTTGCATCTGAAACCATAATGTTAGTTTCTCAATAAATTCAATGAAGAAGTTAAAACGGTTTAAAATTGGTGAAGCAAAAGAGTACCAACTTCTCAATTTGTTCTCTAAATTCATGCAACTTGCAAAAGGTACACATATCGAACGGACAGGATAAAACCGAAAAAATGCATAAATACAATTTATTAATTCCGTTTTGATTAAGAATAGTGAAGAAGTCGGATTTTCAAAATTTTAAGTTCTGTAATCATCTCTTTTCAGGTAGATGTAGTATTATATTGTTTTAAAAAAATATGAATAGTCTATGGTCTGACAACACTGTTAACGTACGTATGACAAGTAAAGTTTGTATCTCTCTCTTACAGTAGGTTGTTAACAGCTGTTTCTTTTCACACAAACTGTCGGTTCTTCTAAAATTGTTTATTTGTTGCTAGGCAACACACAATACACAACTATTTTTTATTCCAGTACTTTGCTTCTCTTCCCCAATTATACAGGGTCATTGATGGTCGATGGTAGGTTAGACGTTTATGGAAAACGAGGCATAGGAGTAATCTGAAAATTTGGTTATTGTTATAAATAGACACGATCTATCTTTCTAAAATATTTTCATTTTGGCGGTGTTGCCGCTTCTACCCAAAAGTAGTAACAACTTGTTAATTTTAAATGAAATACCCTATATATTATTCAATTTTTAGAATCGCAATTTCTTACTGATAATTTTTTCTGAATAGTTCCCTATACCTATCTACACCAGTTTTCGAGATAATAATTATTTTAGGTTATTTTTTTTCAAAATATGATCCCACCAAAATTTAAATTTAGCTGCTATTTGAACCCATATAAGACTGAAATTTTAGATGCAGTTTGTTAAAGCCTTGTATTTAACAGCTACCTAAATAAATTTATTTTATTTTATACAGGGCGGTTTAAAATTAATGATTTTGACGTGACATACAAAAAGGTCAAAACTTTATTTTTAAATGGAACACTCGAGTTCTTTCGTTCATTGGCTGCAAATCTGAATACATTTCATTGAATTTGCTACATGTTCTTGCCACAATTTTGTCACATTGTCCATGAAGAATAAATAGTTTCATCGAAACTTCGTGCGAGTAATTATTTCGCCTCATTGTAATTTGTTTTTGAATAAGTATTAAGTAGTAAATCACAATCACAATCTCAAAACTTCGACGTCTGTCAAATACAATGAATAATTGAGGAATTGTCAAATCACATGGCGTTCCATGGCTAACCAATGCAAATTACGCGAAGACAATGTGATTTTTAATCATTATTGCGATTATTTCAAAAAGTTGATGAGGCATTTTAATTGTTTATCAGAACTTCAAGTAATATACAGGGTGTTCCATTAGAAAAAATTAATTTTTGACCTTTTTTGTATGTCACGTCAAAATCATTAATTTTAAACGGCCCTGTATAAGATAAAATAAATTTATTTAGGTAGCTGTTAAATACAAGGCTTTTCTAAACTGCATCTAAAATTTCAGCCTTATATGGGTTTAAATAGCAGCAAAATTTAAATTTTGGTGGGATCATATTTTGAAAAAAAAATAACTTAAAATAATTATTATCTCAAAAACTGGTGTAAAAAATATCAGTACGAAATTGCAATTTTAAAAATTAAATAATATATAGGGTGTTTCATTTAAAATTAACAAGTTGTTACTACTTTTGGGTAGAAACAGCAACACCGCCAAAATGAAAATATTTTAGAAAGATAGATTGTGTCTATTTATGGCAATAGCCAAATTTTCAGATTATTTCTATGTCCGTTTTCCATAAACGTCTAACCTACCATCGACCATAAATGACCCTGTATACTATTTGGTTTTACGATGTTTACTGTGGTTTTACTATCTGTAGGATATAATCTGGCTGTAAAACTGATATATTTGGGATATGAGCATATCTGGCGCAGTAGATCTCTGAGTTGTCCTTAGTATAGAATTGTGTAATGTGGTTATATTCACGATAAAAGTTGTGACGTCAAGCCAAAGAGAGTGTTCCGTGTATTTGAAATAAATTCCGCTAAGTTTTTCTACATAACAAGTAATTGCATGTTTGTTAAAATTTAAACTTTTAATTTTAAGACTATTTTGGATTACAAACCATATAGTGCGTGTCGTCAAAGCAGCGCTGCAATATCAACAAAACGGTCGCAATGCCAAACTACAAGATTTCACAGTCAAAAATATACGTTTTATCCAGGCTTTATTACACTTATACTTAAAATACAACAAACCATTGTAACTAATAATTTATCACTAGATGAATTAATGTAGTTTACCTAAAGAAAAAAAACTTTTGAGTAAATATAGGATGTCAGTAATTAACGTCTTGCTTTTGCTATTGTGGTAGAGTGCGTATGCTTTCCTCCAGATAAAACTATATAAGGTGATTGCATTTCTTTTGCTTGGACTGAAGCATATTTAACGTTCCCAAAGGGGTATCGGTAGAACTCATTTTTTTCATAAGCTAAAAAATACAAATACATACATTTAACTTATTAACAAAGTAAAATTTACCCCTTCTTGTTGCGATTTCTTCAACCTCTTTTCGACTTTATTTTTTCCGGGTCCTTTGCCGTGAAATTTGTGGGATAGATACCTGAACGCTTCTTTAGCACTAAGCACGTGTCCTTCATCATCTATATATTCTAACTTTACGTTGGGTTTAAACAAATCCTTTTCTTTAAAATCTGTAATTGGCCCTGAATACCTCTCGCGTCGATTAGCTCCGCCACGCTCCAACTCATCCCCGTAAGTTTTATCCTCTATCGAATAATGTTGCGCTTGTAAATGAGCCAATCTCGAATTCGAAGGTCGGTTGTTTTCTTCCTTGTCTAAATAACCCTTACTCATAGCTAATTTTAAAGCGGCACCAACGCCCGAGCTAACGTCGGGTTCTTCATCCAAAATAGGAGTCTCTACAATCGTTACCTTAGAAGACTCTTTCGCAATTTTATTGGGATCTACCGCATTCCACTTTCCTCCCTCGTCAACGTCCTCTTCCTCAATAATTTCGACGTCGTCGGAATCTTCATTTTGTAATTCTTCCAAATTTTCGCTATCCTCCCTGTTTCCCGATTTACCGTAAGTGGGAATGTCTCCTAGTGTACGACAAAATTCAGCTGTCGCATTTAGAACGATATTTCCTAATTCAAGAGATTCTTCAGTTATTTCCGACTTTACAACATCTGTAATAGCCATGGTAGTTGTTACTTGCCTTTTTTGTTTTAATCTCCTAGATTTTTGCAACGCTCGTTCCAAAGAATCGTCCACTTCTTCTTCTAACTTTATTTCAGTTTTGATTGCTGAAACTTAACAATTTAGTTCTGTCAGTTAAATTAATAAAATAAAATACCTGGCACGTCGTCAAAACTTAAATGCTCCTTTTCAATTTGCATCTTACCGCTATGTTTACTGGTACTTGCTTCAACAGACCGTTCCAACGCATCGGCAGTCAATAAATTACCTTTGACCCGCGTTTTTCTAATTTTCTTTTTCGGTTTTTTAAACTTCGACATTTCTTCTTCGTTGTAATAATCGGAAGCAATTGTTAACTGAGTGGTTCCTAAATTTTCGACTATTTTATTTTGCAATTTGTTTTTAATGTTTTGCAACATCGCTTGTTTGTACGCGACCGCATTATCAATACCAATTTGAAAACCATCTTTTTTCACGCCTTCAATTTCTTCATCGTATTTTCCTAGAAGCGATTTTGGTTTTAAGTTGCCGTATTGGTCTACTTCGTCGTCGTCGTGAACTGTTTTCGTTTCTTGTTTTCGTTGCTCTGAAATTGAAAAGGAAAACAGTGTTACGGCACTGCGAGAGAAATCAGTCTTTCTTTTTTTGGTAGATAAACTCATTTTATGCTGTATAGAAATATGGCAACAACATTGAATACTCGATTGAACGATACTGTTATATAAATTTCAGGTGTAACCCATCTAGCTCAGAAATTTTAGGACCAAACCCAGGATCAAATTATGTAAAGTTGGCAATTGGAACTCTACTGTGCCAACTTCATTGATTTCCAGTAGGGAACGCTGAAGAATTTCAGAAAACCGCTGAAATTCGTATTACGCAATTGCGCATAATAAGATGTCAAATTGAAGAGAGATTAACCAAGGATCATTAATTTGATTATGAACTAATTTCTTTCGAACGGCACTAATTTAACGAAGTTACAGGTATTGCAACGGAAGCGCCGGGTATAGTTGGTCTGCCAAAGCGGTTTCCTGAAACTAATATGTCAAGGAATGGTATTTTTCTTAGCAACGTGTTGCATTAAAGAGGGATTGACAGAGCAGAAATGTAAGTACTTGCTTATGACTTATTTTCAGAACATTAGGTTTCACCAGTGCTCGGCTAAAATTCAATCTTTGGCATAGAGTCTCCTCAACTGCAAACTGCTGCTATTACATTAGTTTTAAGTTATTTGACGGTAGGTGGGAAATTTATATCTATCTGAATCACGAAAGATGAGTCCTACGTCATCACTGTTCGAAACTATCAAATACACACCTCAGAGCTTTGGTAAAAAATTGAATGTAACGCAAATGCGACTTCAATTTCTGAGATGATATATAAACAATTTAAATTCACCACTGTTTTTCTTGATAAAACGTGGATTTATTCAAAAGAAAATCCAGAAAAGTCTTGCCGAAATGAAAGCACTCAAAGTGTGACGAAACCGGAAAAGTATGATGGAAAATTATTTATTGTTCTACATGCAGGAACAAAATATGGTTTTATCGATAATGCTTCAATGATGGTAAAATCTTTTACATGGCGCCGCCACTGCTTCAAAATAAGGGTCGCTAAAACACTTACCCGAAGAGAAGAGTAGTTGAAACTAGCTAGCAATGTGTTAAGTTGAGATAAACGATGTGTTTGCATCCAAAAAGTTTACATCGTACTTGTATATAGTTGTAATTAGTGAACATAAACAATCAAGCTAAGTTTCTAATAAATTATTTTTACTGCTCTAAACCCTATATGAAAAGGACAATAACAATTGGTATTTGCTTCTAAATCACAAAATAAGGAAACGTCAGTATTTGTAAACTAAACTCGAATAATAATACATACAATTTTGTTTCCATATTTTATCTCTTAAATCGCTTTTAAACTTCTTGCCAAGAAAGAAGATCCCTGCGTCATAAGTATGTACATATGAATCAATATTAAAAACTTCTGAGTCAATTTAAGCATTAACTATTTAGTTTCTGCTTAAAATTAGAACGTAACTAAAACAGTGTTGGCAAGATATGTGGTTGTCAGTTGAAATACTAACCTTAAAAAGTAACAAGTGACAGTAATTAATAACCAAAAATACAGAATGAAGCAAGAATGACAGCGACCGACATTTGACAGAACGTCAACTTAAATGAAATAGCACGTTTCAGTCAAAACGATGTAAGAGAAAAAGTTCCGCCCTAGTGCTATCTTTTTCTGTCAGTTTTACCAACACGAATCCTATAAAATACTCTAAATTTTAAATTATCACCAAAAATCAACCCAAGCCAAGCTAACCTTAAAATTTTTGTGTTTGGGTTTGTTCTGCGTGGTTTTTATCTTCTTTTGATCGTTTTTCTGCTTTTTTTACAAACAGTCTTTTTCAAGACTAAATTGTTTACTATTACCTCTGTCTTCTGTAAGTATTTAAAATTGTTTTATTAAGTACCTGTAATGTATTTTTTATTAAGATATCAACATGGCTACAGAACAGGTTAATAATCTGTGGCTTGGGTTGACTTTTGGTGATAATTTAAAATTCAGAGTATTGTCAATAGCACGTTTCAGTCAAAGCGATGTAAGAGAAAAAAGTTCCGTCCTAGTGTTATCTTTTTTCTATCAGTTTTACCAACACGAACCTTCAAAATACTCTGAATTTTAAATTATCACCAAAAGTCAACCCAAGCCACAGATTATTAACCTTTTCTGTAGCCATGTTGATAATAAAAAATAAATTACAGGTACTTAATAAAACAATTTTAAATACTTACAGAAGACAGAGGTAATAGTAAACAATTTAGTCTTGAAAAAGACTGTTTGTAAAAAAAGCAGCAAAACGATCAAAAGAAGATAAAAATCACGCAGAACAAACCCAAACACAAAACTCAAACGGATAATTAAAAATTTTAAGGTTAGCTTGGCTTGGGTTGATTTTTGGTGATAATTTAAAATTTAGAGTATTTTAGAGGATTCGTGTTGGTGAAACTGACAGAAAAAGATAGCACTAGGGCGGAACTTTTTTCTCTTACACCGCTTTGACTGAAACGTGCTATTGAGTAGCTTTATTCATACCGCATATAGTACATCTTCCCCCTTTATTTTACACATATCTATGTCTTATTCATACAATGATCGGTACGTTATTTCGTGCATCAGAAAATAATGACGCAAGTATCTTCTTTGGTGGCACAATGTTTAGTAAATTTTAAAAAAATTCTAACCTAGAAGTGACAGTTTGTATGTTTTGATAGTTAGACTGTGACTATTCCTGTGACGTTTACACGATAGAATGGTTATAGTTTCTGATTTGACTTTAGTTTTTAATATTAAATCATACGCATTTGCTTGATGACGTAGGGTAAGAGTTATTTAAATTTTAAAAACACATTCACGATCGGAAAAGACAGGTCTTTAATTTTCGTTAAGGACTTTTTTAAATTATGAAATACCCAAGTTGAGCGCTCAAACGATATATTCGAGTTGAAATTGTTACATTTTACGTTAAACAAAAGATGCGTTAACCAAAAACTGTGAAATACAACCTCAAATGTCACGTGATTGTAATTTTAAATCGCGATAACTTATAAACGGTAAAAGATAAAAGTATTAAAAAAATTAAACAATGTTTTTACAAATAGAGGAATCATACTTTAATCGACAAATTTATCAATTGTATTTTTTTTTTAATTGTTCGTAATTAATTATATATTTATATAACGTATCCCATTAAGAAAAGTAAATGGTTCACAATGGTCGCGTGTATTGAATCGCCGTCTTTTCAAACGTGCAGTTCTCTGTTCGAATATAGTAAAATGTTCTTCTTTTTTGTTAAAATTAATAATTTAACAAAAAAATGTACCTAATGTTTTTTACAAAGTTTTACATTTCTATCAATATAGGTGATTGTGTGTCTGTCTATTTGTTATTTATGGCCGCCCAAACGCAGCATCCCCCAGACCTGAAAATTGACTTACATGACCTCTGTGAGAGGAACTACAAGCAAAAGTTGGCCTATATGGACCTACGTAACCTTAGTTACCTATAAATGTTTTCCGTTCGGTCCCGATTTAAAGAACAAGGTTATGAAAGTCACCGATTATCAAGTGTTATTTGTAAGTATTTCCTGGATTCAGATAAAATTGTTTCTATAAAAAATGATTAAAGAAACTAATAAGTGCATGCTTTTTTAAAGAAAAAATGGCGTCAAGGAATTGTTTCTAAATTACAAGAAAAATTAAAGGTAAATAACAAATCATTGCTTCAAAAATACTCTTCGAGCGGTTGTGACGGAGGCTATTTGCTTCGAGCGCATCGGTGGACTCGCCAAGCAACGAATCTTACGGGAAATAGGATTTATTCTTTAAAAGCTAAACTAAGGCATTGGTGACATTTTGCCTAACATTCAGAATCATTTTTACCCACTTTTCATCGAGTAACTGGATATCTCCATTATATCACGGAGTATCAAGCAAAAGGAGATGACAGTATGTCCATTAAGTTAGCAAAACAACTTCATATCCATAATCCATAATTTGCACTTTTTTTGCTCTTAATTAGTTGTGGGAAAACAATTATTGCTCTTTGTTTAAAAAATGTTTGGTTGTTTCGCTAACTTGATATCAACTTAAGAAGGCAACATCCTTAATAATGGCGATATTGAAAAACTACAAAGTGGAGAACTTACCGCTGTTTTACCGTTAATTAGTTGTGATAAAGAGAGTTTTGCCGCTCTGTTTAATAAAAATTTTGGTTGTTTCGCTAACTTTATATCAACTTAAGGAAGCAACTTCATTATAACTGCGATATTGAAAAACTAAAAAGTGGAGAATTTGCCGCTGTCTTGCTGTTAATTAATTGTGAGAAAAAAAATTCCCGTTCTTTGTTTAAAAAAATGTTTGGTTGTTTCGCTAACTTGATATCAACTTAAGGAGGCAACATCCTGAATAATGGCAATATTGAAAAACTACAAAGTGGAGAACTTGCCGCTGTTTTGCCGTTAATTAGTTGTGATGAAAAAAGTTTTGCCGTTCTTTGTTTAAAAAAAAAATGTTGATCGTTTCGCTAACTTGATGTCAACTTAAGGAGGCAACTTCATTATAACTGCGATTACTAATAAGTGAAGAATTTGCCGCTGTTTTGCCGTTAATTAGTTGTGAGAAAAAAAATTGTTCAAAAAACATTTTGTTGTTTCGTTAAATTAATATTAATTTAGGTTTCAGTTTAGTCCAATTTCAATGTGCTATTTTGTCAAAATGTTCTTCTTACAATTATTATTGTTTTTTCAGTACTCTCCGACAACGTAATTAGACGTTTCAGAATAATTCCTTTTTTTCCAACTTGGTACACCTGATTGGCTTCATCAGAATTTTTTATTAAGATTTCTGCGTCCAAATCGATCGGGTCACTTTTAGTAAAATTTCCTTTTGAATGATATTAAATTCACTTTCGGTAGAAGCACTACTGGCGGGTATTCGTCCAAATCCAAAAAGATCGGGGCAAATGCAAGACCAAAAGAGAAATAGTCGTCATAAAATTCTTTATTATTGCAAGAGTTGTTGGGCGTGACTGTTAATTTGAGACACTGATCTCGATGATCTAATATGTGGACTAGAAGATATGCCCTTATCAGTGCAGAAACTAAGCGGTAGCGATTCTGCCTAAGATAGTGGGTTTATCACTGATAATGTTGGTGGGCTACGATTTAGGGATTTGATTGAACGAATTGCATCACAAAGAGACTTTGAAAATAGCCCGGGGTAGCCACAAGAAGCTTATCAAGCTAGCTTGGGTATGGCTGCATTATTAAGCCAACTATAAGGTAAAAGTTAACTAATGTTCTCTTATCTAGGTTCGGGGATGATATGCGCTATGGGGAAATTCAGTAGCCAAACACGTGTTGTAAAAGTTCAAATTTGGTAGTCGAGGTTAGACTCAAACAATTCAGAATAATGTCCTAGACACACACATATATCTCAATTTTCTTTAACTACGAAAGGGGTTGTTTAATTACTTTACAAGGTGATAATTAATTATTCTCAATTATGAGTCACTGGAGCATCGTAAAATTGTCAGTTAACGCGTGAAAACACGTTGTTTCACCTGATATACGGCACTTAATAAAGCTACTGCAAAGACTTACGTTTTTTTTGCATAAAACACGACAGAACACATATTCGATGATTTCTCAGACCCCAAAGGAACTAGAGAGTTGCGGTTTTCGCTGGAACACACTTATCCAAACAGTTTATACAACACAAACACCTCGGTTTGTAACCTAACCTGACCTAATCTAACCTAACACGTTCGCAACGATACGTCGCTAGTTATCGGTTCTCGTGCAAAAAATATTCTTAATTTGGCGTTGAGTATACAACAAAGTTCAAGTTCTGACGATTTTAGTGAGAGTTCAGATGACCCAATAGCTGGCATTTTAATGACAACATAAGTGACACAGGAGAAGACAAACTTTATAAAAGTCGATCAATTCTAACACCATTAGTTGAGGCTTTTCAAAAGTACGTAATACCTGGAAAAACTATAGTAATTGATTAGTCAATGATACAATGGAGACTAGAATTTAGGCCATAGACAAACAACGTTGATTTAGGCAATACATACAAAATAAACGGCACAAGTATGGTGTCAAAATATACAAGTTGTGTTGTGTTTCTGGTTATATATTGAATTTTAAGATTTATACGGGAAAAGGAGATGAAACTGGTGGATATGATCATGCTGAAGCCGTGATTCATTTTTTAATGAGCCCATGTTACAACAGTGGAAGATTTTTTATTTGTGACAATTTTCACACAACAGTGAATGTAGCTAACAATCTATTGACAAAAAAAAACGTATGTTTGTGGGACTTACTTATTAAGAAGACGTTGCTAACCAAAAAAACTTAAAGATATAAAACTGAAAAATGGAGAAGTAGGTGGAATGCAAATCGGTAGTGTCATGATGGCCGCCAACTTAGTCAAGCCACGACATTTTAGACAAAACTTTGTTTTTGCAGGTGCACTTCCAAGAAGCGTCTTGTCATATGCTTTTTCGTATTGTCCCACTAGATTTTGTATTGGTCAATGCTTACGTTGAGGGCGGTTTCTACCCTCACCAACTAATTACCTTCAACATTTTTTATAATATTTTAGTCAGTTAAGATTTAGTTGTAAAACTAATAACTCATATCCTGCATAAAATGTAAATAGTTCAGTAACGTGTGCGTTTATTATGCTTAAAAAAGCTTAAGCATCAACACCATATTTTGGTTTTTCGGATAACCTAACCAGACGTCCAGATCATACGAGGAGGTACCCAAAAGTAATCGGAATTATTTTTTAAAAGTTATATATGTTCAATTTTTTTACAAAACTACTTTATCTCCTTTAAAATACTCTCCATTAACACTGATGCACTAGTATCAGCGATGCTTCTACTGTTCAAAACATATTTTGTAGTCACCTTTAGAAATGGCTGCTGGTTCCTCCCTCGTTTTTGTCTTGACCTCCTCGATGTTGTGAAATAGGTGTACTTTCATGTCCCTTTTCATAGGTGGGAATAAGAGAAAGTCGCAGCGCGCTAGGTCTGCCGAGTAAGGTGCGTGCGTAACAATGTTGTTTTTAGCCAAAAGCCGCGTAACAGAGATGGCCGTGTGTGCAGGTGCGTTGTCTTGGTGGAAGAACCAGTCTCCTGTCTACAACAAATTCGATCTTTTTTGACGAACGCGCAGTTTTTACCAATGAGGAAACAAAATTTCACAGCTGCACGTTGCCATCAAGCCACGTCAACTTTTATTTGATTTTTATTTGCACGTAAACCTGGATCCAACAATTGAAACAAATAGTAGCGCCAAAAACATTGGCCCATTGTGTAGTTCGACAATAAGTCGGTTCTAATGTATGGTCCCAGGGTACAAGATCCAGTGGTTTCCTGGAATTCAGCAGTGTTCCATATTTTGAACTGTGTTTAGTACCTACATTAAGTAGATCGCATGTACATCATTTAGTGATAGGTTAAAACCTAAAATTTCTGGGCTAACCTTATCGTTTAAAGAACATGTGTGTTTAATATCTCAATCGTTTAATAACATACTGAGCCAGAAGAAAGTAAGAACTTCTTACCAAGCGTGTTTTGGGTGTATTTATTTTAATCATGTGTTTGCTTTACACTGGGATTTTGTTTTGATAAAAAAACCGTCCAACATAATGTGTTAGGTACGACGAAAATCTAAGAATTGATTCAAAAGCCAATAAACTGTTTATATTATTGTGTGCATAGGTAATAAATTTAATTGAACTGCCAACATTGTCATATCATTTGTCCAGGTTGTTCAATTTATAATTTAACAATTGACGAATAACGTGACATTATTAACACAGAAAGGTGTGATTGGAAATACAACTTACCCTTTGGTATTTTCATTTTCGCGTATGTTTACATTGATCAGCACATCTTCCCCCTCCTCTAAAATTTCTTTATCTTCAAGTGTAAGAATCACAGCTCTTTCTCCAAAAGTATCCATGTCATGATTTACTTTTAAACCTCTCAAACTTTTCTCGTTATACCTCTGTTCCCGTTTTTGTTTCTGCTCCGATTCCACTATCTCTCCAATTCCAAATTGAGCATCTAATTCTTCCAACATTTTTGCCTAGGAAAAAATATTTTAAAAAGCGTGACACATTTTTTCATAAAGACTCACCCTTCTGTCGGCTTCCTTCTTTGCATCATTAATCCGTCGACTTTTCTCAACCCAAACGAGTGCATCATCATCATCGCTATCTTGTGAACTCAATAATTTCACTTTAGATAGTTTACCGTCAATACTACGTTTTTCACGATGATCAGCCAACTTAGAACGAATCTTTTCTTGTTGATTCTTTTCTGTTATACTATGAGCTGGTTTATGATAAAATTCTCCCAAATCATCTTTTTCTTCCCATCATCTGCTTTATTTTTAGATGAATCTTGCACTTGCAATGGTTTTAAACCGAGTTTGGCTCTTAATTTGTTTGTTTCTTTTATAGAAAGACTTTCGACGGACCCGGATATTTCTGGTGCGGGGTGGTGGTGACACTTGAGTTTCATCATTTGGTATGACTTCAATAACGTCTGAATCTGCAACACTCACATTTGTATCATAGAAACATTGAAATAAACACTTACCATCGCTCTCGTATTCGTGTTTATGTTTTTCTCGTCTTTTCTCTTTATGTTTACGATGATGCCTGTGTTTCTTTCTCTAGGAGCTTCTTTTTCTTCAAATGAGTGACTACGGCTCCGATGACGCCGTTTTCTGGTTTCTTTAGTTTTTTTGGTATTAGAACCCATTTCAATTACTTATTAAGGCTGTAAGTAAATAATAATTCTCAGAATTGTACAAAACGTTTGCACTTGTGAAACTAGCGTTTGTTAGGTTATGTCAGTAGGTCGGTGAAGTTAGCGACGGTTATAGTTAGCGACGATGCCGGTATGCGTACAACTAACCGTGCAAAGACTATATTTTTTGTTAAAGGTACCTAGATAAAGCTAATAAACACAATATAAAAAATATACGATAATGTTTTCATTAGAGAAAATAAATCGACGTCAAAGTTACACCGCATAAATGCAAGCGTGTCGTTCCGCCCCCTCTTAGAAAAAACCGTTTATTTCAAAAACTATATTACCAATTTACTAATTACCAGAAATTACATACTTAGAAGGTAAAACTCACTTTATGAATTGTAGTAAGCAAACATTCCAACGTATTGACGATTGTAGATTATTGCAATCTTCTAAAGTATTACTAAAGGTAATATTAAGTAGGAAGAACGGGGTGTAATTTGGTTGCGTAGTTGACATTGCAACCGCTATCAAATTATTACAATTGTTTGCTGTTAAATTTAAAATCGGCAACCTTTAGTAATACTTTAGAAAGATTGCAATAATCTACAATCAATACGTTTTCCTATTGGAATGTTTGCTTTCCACAATTAATAAAGTGAGTTTTACCTTCTATGTAATTTCTAGTAAATTAGTAAATCGGTAATATAGTTTTTGAAATAAACGGTTTTTTCGAAGAGGGCGCGGAACGACTTTGACGTAGATTTATTTTCTCTAATGAAGAAAGATTATCGTATATTTTTTATATTGTGTTTATTATGCTCTTATCTATGTACCTTCTCGTAGGTACCTCCCCTATGCACGGTTAGTTGTACGCATACAGGCATCGTCGCTAACTATAATCGTCGCTAACTTCACCAACCTTATGTCAGTTATTTTAAAACAGGCAGCCAACGTAACATTACTTCTTTGTATGTTGGGATCACTTTTCTCACGTTTTACTTGTGGTTTAGGTTAAGTTGCACGTGTTGAACTCATGAAAAGTTTAAAGAAATGGCAAAGCTTTGTTTGAGTAAGTGTCTCTACAGTTTTGCTTAAAAGATCACAATGTTTGTTTAGAGAAAAAATCCAAGCGTCAACCGGCACGCTTAAAATATAAAATCGAAAAGAAAGTTCGTGACCATAACAGAAAAACTAGGAAGGAAGCCAAGAAAACTAAAGTTAAAAAACCAAAATTAGTACAAGTACCTAATATATGCCCATTTAAAGAAGACATTCTTAAAGAAGTTGAACGTTTGAAAAAAGAGAAGGAAGATGAAAGGCAGAAGTTGCGTGAAGCGGCGAAGTTGCAAAGGAAGGAAAAGAAAATTGCTGCCAGTGGAACACTTACGAATATGGTAAACATATTAATCTAATATTATTTCTTTTTCTTTACATCCTTCTTCCATCTGAATTTCATATCTAAATTCATTCCGAGGTCAAATACGGTATTGTTTTTCCATTAATGTTTGGATATTATTGTATAGATTACCTGTTACAATTACAGTCACGTCATTGATATAATCAAAGAATCACGTGTACTGTTCATAGTTGCTGCGCTATTGACTGATCAGTATTTGAAGGACATCGTAAATAGACTGCTTATACCACACTAAGTGGTGGCAGTTTATTTATTTTTAGTATAAGTAAGAATAAACTACTAGTTGTTATTAACAAATAATTATTAAACTGCAACGATTGACCCACTCAGTTCCAACACTATTATGAGAAAATTTTGCGGATAGCCATTTAATGGAAAGAAAATTAAGCAAAGAACAGCCTGCTATTTGAATTAAAAAATCTATAACGTTTTTACGTAATTTATAGGTTGAAAATGCTCAAATACGAGAAAAAATTCACGAAACTCTCAAACCCAATCTGGGCTACAAAGACTACACTAAAAAAAAAGAGAATTCTTTGAAAGCATACTACAAAGAATTTAAAAAAGTGATAGAAGCCGCCGACGTGATTTTAGAAGTGGTAGATGCTCGTGATCCTCAGGGAACCCGTTGCTTGCAAGTTGAACAGACTGTCGCCAATTCTATTGGTAACAAACGTCTAGTCCTTGTTTTAAATAAAGCGGGTAAGCAAGTGCTACACTTTCAGCAAATACAGTTCTTAATTACTTAATATTTAAAGATCTGATTCCACGAGAAATATTAGATAAATGGTTGAAATACTTACGCAAAACGACAGCGGCGGTGGCTTTCAAAGCATCGACTCAAAATCAACAACAAAAATTGGGTCAGAAAAAGTTTGCTCCGAAAAAGGCTAAGAAAGAAGTATCTGAAAATGTTTTAAAAGGTTCCTCGTGTGTAGGTGCCGAATTGCTTATGTCTTTGTTAGCTAATTACTGTCGAAATAAGGATGTCAAAACGTCTATCACTGTCGGTGTAGTAGGTTTACCAAACGTTGGTAAAAGTTCATTGATCAATAGTCTCAAAGAGGTCCAAGGCTTGCAATATTGGCGCAACACCAGGGTGTTACCAAGTAGGTCTTTTTTAATGCACTTTTTCCAACTTGATATTTTACGTTTGTCAGGTCAATGCAAGAGGTTCAACTGGATTCTAAAATTAAACTTTTGGACTCGCCTGGAATTGTATTCTCGTCCAGCAGCGATGCCAGCTCGTCTTTACGTAATGCTGTACGTATTTCATCTCTCACTGATCCAATCACTCCGGCAAACTGCATTTTGCAAAGGGTTTCTAAAAAACAAATGATGGAACTGTATGATATTAGCGAATTCAACACCCCAGAGGAATTTTACAGTTTAAAGGCAAAAAGAACTGGTAGATTTAAAAAAGGAGGAATTCCCAATGTCGAAGCTGCTGCAAAAGATCTTTTGTCAGATTGGAATCAGTAAGTTATAGGTGGAGCTATTATGAAAATATACATTAACAATTTTTAGAGGTAAAATTAAGTACTACACGGTACCACCTGAAGAAGATGAAGCCAGTATTCACGTTAGTAGCAAGTTCGTAACAGAAGTAGCTAAAGAGTTCGATATAGAGAAGTTTGAAACAATGGAGACAGAAGTTTTAGATGAAATGTGCAAAGGAAAGTTAGACTCTTCTGCTGTTGTAGATAGCTTAGGACCTACTATAATGGCTGCCGAAATGGAAGTAGAAATTGCTGCACAGCCTGGTGATAAGCAGTTGGTAGGTTTTGTAAAGTTGTTTCTACCTGAATTCCTATTGTTTGTTTTAGTTAGGTGATAACGCACATAATCGAAAAATAAAAAAATTAAGAAAGGAAAGGGGGAAGTACGATTGAAAAAGGTTAATCCGGAAATGTTACTGGAAGGTAACCAGCAACTAATAGGGTCAAAAACTCGAATTTAAGAAAGCGAAGAAAAAGGAGCGTAGGAAGGAGAGAGTTACATTGCAGCTAGCAAATGGTCTAGACAACTTCACGATCACAGAACCAACAGAAAAACAAGAAACTGATAGTTATGATTTTAACACAGACTTTAATATGACTAATTAATTTTTCTTTGTTGAAAATATAATTACAGACGTTTAAAAAGTATTGTCTATCACAGGTTTATAATCAGGTAAGATTTCCCACACCTTTTCCCTCCACTTTCTTTTCTTTTCTTCTTTGGCCCTTTCGATGATCAAAATAGCGGGTAACGCTCTCCATTGATAAAAATAATGAAGTAATATCCAACTGAAAAAATCGGGTTAAAAGTTAATCATAAAATACGTCTTCTCACTTTTGATAGTGCCTCAGTGCTTTTTGCGTATTTTTCTTTTCCAGATATTGTTGCGTGTAAGTGTAACAACTCCAGCGATGAAACATTCTATGCTCTAGTTGCATTGTATAAAAATCCTCGGCCACTTGTAGGTGTTGTATGCTTAAAATATAAATCTGGAGGAGTACGATATTGTGCCACATCTTACATTAAGTCTACTCACCTTGAACCACCCCAAAAATATTTTTTTTTTCATTTTACCATTGTACAATTGCAACGCATTATAATTACGTTTATACTCGATTTCTACAATAAATTGTTTCCAAAACTTAAATCCTTTCTTCATCAACCTCATTTCGTAATGTACCTTACTCTTTAGGAAATTATCGCTCTTCATTTGAATTAGTTGACGAGAAGCGATAACTGTGAATTGTTTAAGTTTTTTTTCATAAAAATCTTTTGCCATTGCGGTGTTATGCAACATCCTTTCTCTGTTTATTTTCACTTGTCGATAGAATTTTAGTTGAGCCTCTCGACGCTTCTGTAATTCCTCCATACATTGCTTACGTTTCTCATCGTCCTGCGCCGTCTTATCCATTATTTCATTTTCTATCACTTTTTTCCTGGTCGCGTCCAGATTTTTTTCCTTTCTAAAATTAAATGCCTTCTTCGTTCTCTATCGGCAGCACGCCTTTCCATTTCTCGTATAATTTTCGGCACCTTATCGGATTTGATGCCCAATTCTAGTAAATCTTTATTAATGTTTTCTAGAAAAACGTTAGATTTAATTTTACATCGCACTTTTACAGAACAGTTTCGCAAAATTTCCGTTACATTCTTTTTCGTCTGCTCCATCGATTTCTCGATCGCAGAATCTAAGTTTCCCAATTTTAATTGATTTATTGTATGTTGTTGTTGGAGCAGCTTCTGCTTTTGCATTTCTATGATCTCTTTTTGAGCTTGAAACCTGTGCATAAATTGCGTTTCTTTTACGTACGGTTTTGGACGCGTCTCTAATTTGTTTTCGTCCTCGTTGGGCGATTTTTGTTTAATGTTTTTTAGAGATTTTATAAACGCTTCCAGTTTTTCGTTTTGTTGATGTTCCTTATTAAAATTCTTTTTCTTATTATTAACGTATTTCTTCCATGCTACGAAACATTTTTCAATTTTTTTTAGTTCTCGTGGTGGTTTTGTTTCGATTACATCGACTAATTGGTTCGGGTTACACATATCTGTAAGAAAATCGATTTGGGCTTCGTCCAACGTATGTTGACGTTGAAATTCTTCAACGAAAATTGTGCTAAAATTGGAATTACGAGTGTGTTTTTTTTTGAAAACTTGTTCTCATCACCTTTTGATATCTATTTTAAAATTCGTATGCGACACGACGTTCATTATCAAATATTTTGTGGAATATTGACAAATCGCTTGATTTAATAATGTTACTATAGTAACCAAGAAGAGTATGCAGGGTCTGTATACAATAATTTATGCCGCCCAGCAGCGGTGCGAGCAACCTTTTTAATCAATGGCCCATCGAAATTTCGACATTTTTTTGGCGGGCGACAGACAAAATAATACATTAATCAATTATAAAACCATATATATTAAGAGATAATATAAAATTTGAAGAAAAAAAAACCCCCACAAAATGTAATATAGGAAAGCAAAAACTGTAAAACAACGGAATTTAATGAATTTTAATACGAAGTTGGGCACTGTTTCTTCGTTATGTTGGTCAATATTAAACCGTATTTCCGACACGGCTACACGAAGCAACTCCCCAATCGAGCATCGCCCAGTCTTATCGGTTGTTCCCCAAACATATGTAGGTACTTCCGAACAGAAACATAATTTGCTTTGCATTTCAATTGTTAAATTTCATTTTATCATTATGTTAATAGGTTACGTCATACAGGGTCTTTCAGGTTTTCTTACATGTTACGTTTAATTCCTAAATACGGCCCTGCAATATTGTCATTCGTAGTGCTAAAACATCGATCTTTTTAAAATATATTAATTAACGCTTATCTCACAATATTTAGTGTTTATGATCAGATAATTGTCATTAAAATAAAATAAAATGTAGATAATCCCTGGTGGAACCTGTAGAACCTTGAGTTTTTGTTTTAAAACTCGAATCTTGAATTTAACTTCTTCGTAGCTTAGTGGGCTGGTCAGCGCTTACTTAGAATTTCTTCTCCGCAGGTTGTAAAGCTGCTTCCACAAAGAATTGAAATGTGTTTGCCATATTCAAAAGAATATATACAGGGTGTCCGGAAATTGTGAGCGAGGGATGATTCTACTTGAAAAATTAATGCCACAAGCTTCTATAACATTTTTCTGAAAAATCCAAAATAACGGAGTTACACGGCCTCAAAGGTTGATTTAAAAAATCAAGATTTTCTAATAAAAATTTTTTTTAAAGTACTTATTTTTTTTCAAATTGATTAACAATATTATTATTTTTTTTATATTTTTAAATAAAATTTTAAAAAATAAAATTAAAAAAATTAAATTTACCTTTTTATTTTTAAAAAAATATATTTTTTTTTTAAATTTTTTTTAAATTTTAATATAAAAAAAAAAATTAATAAAATTTTTAAAATAACATTAAAATATTTTTTTAAAAAAAATAAATTTTTTAAAAAAAAATTTTTTTAAAAAAAAATAAAATAAATAAAAAAAAAATTAAAAAAAAAAAAAAATATTTATTAAAAAATTAATTATTTTTTAAAAATAAAATTTTTTAAAAAAAAATTTTTTTAAATAATAATTTATTTTAATTTTTTATTTTAATAAAATTATTTTATTTAAATAAAAATATAAAATAAAAAAAAAAATTAATATTTAAATATAAAAAAAAAGAATGCAAAAAAAAATCCCCCTCGAGGTTTTTGCTCATAATTTCCGGACACCCTGTATATTTATTGTTAATTTACATTTAGTAATGCACACGAATTAAACTTATTCCTTTTAATAAAAAAGAATATGTACGTTATCGGTACAATGGTTAAACTGCAACTGCTCCGCTTAACCCCCTGCGCGTATATTGCCCTCACAAAAATGCAGTGGTGGGGACATTTACCCGCACTGACAAGACAACACTGAACATGAAATAACTAACAATCCCATTAATTTCATTTCGACTTCCGAAAACTGTAATAAACAGTTTCAATAATATTAAATAGAAGTAGTGAACTATTCTGGCCAAACTCCGAAGGCACATATGTATAAATAGTTTTTTGTGTTCTATTCGAATCTAAAACAAAAAATTTAAATTCGATAATACAGGGTGTTGTTTTGGGGGTGACCAAATTTGAAAATATTTTGTGAACCCGGACCTGGATTTTTTTTCATGAATATTTTATGGATTGGGCATATATGAAAAATGTGTAACCCAAATATGACAAAAAATATACAGAGCCGATCGTAAGTTATAAGCCATTAAAGAAATGGACCAAATACATAAAACGCCCTATATTTCAGTTATTAAGAGCGCTATGTCAATCATATGGGTGTATTTTAGAATCGCCTAGGTTTCCGTTTCCCAATGAAACACCCTCTATATGGTGTTCTTGCTCTTTCCGACTGCATTGTTCTTTCGATCTCCTTCCTAGTGTACCCGTTGGTCTCACTGCAGTTTTCAGGTGCTCGAGTTCCGCCTGAAGATCCTCTGGTTCATAAATCCTTCGAGCTCGTTCGGTCAGGGTCTTGATTATACCATACTTTTGGCTTAGGTGATGGTTCGATAAGGCATACAGGTACCTATTAGTGTACGTTGGTTTGCTATGCAGTGTATGGCCTAGTTTGTTTAATCATATTTTCACCACCACATCGAAGAAGGCCAGTTGTTGTTCATCATCTGTCTCTATATACAAGGATAAAGAGCTACTCGCCTACACCTTGTACTCAACAACAGGATTGAAACAATTTAGATGCGTTTTGATTTTCGAATATGAGGAACGAGCTCGACGGAAAAACCACCACCAGTCCCAAAATGTGTTCCCAAAGAAACAAGCCTCCAAGACCCCAAACCGTGGCCCATGGTCGACTTGTGATCAACCTGATTGAGCGCACACACAAAAAGAGAAGAAGGGCAGAGGCGGAGACCCAACCCCCACACACACCCCCAAACCAAAACACCAACCCCACCAAAAAAACCACCCACACACACCCAACAAAAAAAAAAAAAAAAAACCCAAAAGCCCACACAAAAAACAAAAAACCAAAAAAAAAAAAAACGAAAACACAACACCAAACAAAAAAAGGCCACCCCGCAAAAAAAAACCCCCCAATCCAAAAAACGGAAAAACAAAAAACTCCTCTACAACCAAAAAAAAAACCCAAAAAACAAAAAAAAACCAAAAGCCCCAAAAACCACCCACCAAAAAAAAAACACCACCCAAAAAAAAAACCACGAAACAATACCTCCACCATACAAAAAAACTTCCAATTCCCAAACAACAAACGTCACTAAATTAATTTGAGTAATTAATTGTTAGGATAAGGCCGATTTTGTTATGTATTTAACTGTTATTAATTTTTACGTATTATCAATTGTGAACCCAAAGCAAAGTACGATAGCGCCCCGCTTAAGCTTTCGTGCGTCCCTCCCGTAAGCTAGTTGCCCCACTTAAGTTATGCCTTATATAAGCGTGAGCTCTTGCGTTAAACAGACAGTTGGTTCCGGATACCTGTTCCGCCTGGTCCTGCCGTTAATACTGAGTAAGTCTGCTTTTTCTAATTTAACCGCCAAAGATACCGCTTTGGCTATTCTCTCCCCGACCCGCATGTTGCAGAGATACCGCTTTATGTTCCCTTAACTTTTCTTTTTCCTATCCGTGTGTTGTATTTGGGGTGACGCATTTTCGCGCCTTAAGTACACCACTCAAACAGTTGTCCAAGTTGGCATAGCGCATTTTCGTGTGTCAACTTGGCCATTCCTCTTCATTGTTCCTATCCGTGTGTTGTGTTTGGGGTGACGCATTTTCGCGCCTTGAATACACCACTCAAGCCGTTGCCCGGGTCGATATAGCGCATTTTCGTATGTCGACTCGGTCACTCCCACTACCTACCGCATCACTTAACAGACCGCCGTTCTGCTTATATACCGTCACCCTCATCCCTATATTAACCGCCGCTCTGCTTACATTACCGAAACCCTCACCCCTATAACCGTCAAATCCGCTGACTGCTTTTGGGTTGCATGGTTTGTGCTTTACTTTAATAAATGCTGTTTTGTTTTTGTGAAACTAATAGCAACTTGTTTCGTGTTAAATAAAGAAGTTTTGAGTTTTAGTGTATTCTCTTTATTTCTCCGAACTGCTTCCCGTTAGACGATCAGAACACTGGAATTTTTAACCTCCACTGTAGCTGCCCGACCAACAAACGGAGAGTAAACTTCGTCATCAAATCTGGCGCCCGAGATCCGTCCGCTTTTGTTATTTACAGAAACTAACCGAATTGGGAAGCAACCGTCACATCCGGAAGATACTCAAAAGCGAATCTTAAGATTCGAAGCTGTTCCTCCAAGACTTTACGGACCCAAGATCCACAAGCCAGATGTCTTTTGAAAACAAAAGTGAGGGCTTTTTGAAAACCAAAATATTTTTTTAATAATAAAAATTTTAGTTGTTTTTTTTTTTTTCAAAAAAACAACAAAAAAAAAATTTCTATTTTTTTATAAAAAAATTTTTTTTTTTTAAAAAAGAAAAAATTAATAAGTGGTTTATCAACAAAAGATATTTTTTTTGGAAAAGAGAGTTTTTAAAAAAAGGGGAAAGAAGAAAAAGGAAAAGTTGTGTTTTTATAAAAAAAAGGGAAAAAAAAAAAAGTGAAAGGGTTGGGAAAAAAAAAAAATTATTTTTGTTTGAAAAAAAAAAAAAAAAAAATTAAAAACAATTTTCTAAAACCCCAAAATAAAAACCCCAAAAAAAAAAAAACAAAAAAAAAAAAAAAAAAAAAAAAAAAAAATTTTTTGAAAAAAAAAAAAAAAAAAAAAAGAAAAAAAAAAAAAAAAAAAAAAAAAAAAAAAAAAAAACAAAAAAGTAAAAAAAAGAATTAAAAAAAAAAAAAAAAAAAAAAAAAAAAAGGAAAAAAAAAAAAAAAAAAGAAAAAAAAAAAAGAAAATTTTAAAAAAAAAAAATAAAAAGGAAAAAAAAAAAAAAAAAAAAAAAAAAAAAAAAAAAAAAAAAAAAAAAAAAGAAAAAAAAAAAAAAAAAAAAAAAAAAGAAAAAAAAAAAAAAAACACACAAAAAAAAATAAAAAAAAAAAAAAAAAAAAAAAAAAAAAAAAAAAAAAGAAAAATAAAAAAGAAATTTGAATTTTTAATATTTTTTTTTTTTTTAAAAAATAAAAAAAAAAAAAAAAAAAAAAAAAAAAAAAAAAAAAAAAAAATATAAAAAAAAAAAAAAAAAATAAAAAAAAAAAAAAAATTTAAAAAAAAAAAAAAAAAAAAAAAAAAAAAAAAAAAAAAAAAAAAAAAAAATAAAAAAAAAAAAAAAAAAAAAGAAAAAAAAAAAAAAAAAAAAAAAAAAAAAAAAAAAAAAAAAAAAAAAAAAAAAAAAAAAAAAAAAAAAAAAGAAAAAAAAAGAAGTAGAAAAAAAAAGGAGAGAGAAAGGGGGAAAGAGAGAGGGACGGGCTGTCTCTCCTTTCTTGTTTTTGTTATAAATACAACCTGTGCTGCCGACCTCATCAGTCTACACCCAACATTGGAGATGCAAGGGTATTTGAATAAGCTGACCACTCGCGTTAGCAAAACGATAGGAAGAAATTCCAATAAACAACGGCCATCAGACCTGAATCTAGAACAAAGAACACATTATTTATAATATTTTCATAGCTTGTTTATTACCCTTTTTAGCGATTTAATAAAAGAAACCAGTAATAACTGAACAAATATTTCTATTTGCCATAAAATTCATTTTTAAATTTTAAACGCAATAAGTTCTTGCAATGTTTTTAGTTTCCCCATTGTTCCAGCAATTGCTAATAAATCAACGTCAGAGAAAGCAAATTGGTCAACCTTGAAATACATTTTATCACTTTCATGAACTTTACTTCCTCCATAGTTAAATATGTAACACTTGTAGCTTTTCAGTATGGTGACTAATTCGTCTAAACATCGGCTAGCTTTAATGTAGGTCGTGCCTCGACTAAATGGATAAAAATATTTGAAGTTGTAAACATGCAGATTTTCAACAAATATTAAAAGGTATAAAAAATGTAGACGCCAATATGGATAGAATAAGACACGAGACATTAACGTTAAATAGAATTTCTGTTATTCTACGTAACCACTTTACAATTTTAAATTAATATTGATTTATAAATAAATATATATTTTAGTACAGCACACGTAATATTCAAGGAAGATCTTTTTTTTTACTCGCCAAAAATTATTTTTATCTAACCACCATTTCGACAAATATACCTATAGCAGAAATAGTATAATACATTTTTTTACAATTTTGGTGCACAAATGAAATGCGAGTAACATTATGTACACATTTAAGACACAAACAATGACTTTCCTCCCAATCACACAACAAAGGTTTTCCGAAAACAAATCGCTCTTTGTAAAAAACGAGTTTTAATTTAAAAAAAAAACTCGTTTCGTATTCGCCTTCTTAAATTAATTAAGAAATTGGACTACAATTCGACAATGTTTCACAAAAACAAAATACAAACAAATTACAAAGACTTCCTAAAATTACAAACGCAAATTTCTTAATGAAAATCGGGCAAGGCCCAATGTACAAGAGGACACTTTAAAATTTAGGCTAACAAGTAGAAATGAGGAAACGCTTTGTAAGTTAAGTGTAATGCGTTTTTTTTATACCAATATTAGAAAGCAGTCAGAAAATTTTAAGTTAGAATTTCAAATCCTACCATAATCTGCGTTACTAATACAATGGCTACATCCTGAAATTCTAAGTACATTTCCAATAAATCCAAAAACCTCTTTTTATTGTAAATCTTACGAAGCGTCGACAAACCTGTTCTTCAAACGTAGGTTTCAACCCACGCTATAAGTTTGCTTCGTTAAAAAGTCGCTCGAAATAAGCGAAACAAGCTCCTTTGGAGCACCAAAATATCCACCACTTCAGTAATGTATGTGTTCAACGTGGAGGCAAAAGACCTAAAAAAAAGTTATTTAAATCCAACGCCAAAGTTATGGGGTAATTACCATTTCCAGTAGTCAGTAAGCGGTATAAACGTGAATCTGAGACATGGTTTAATTCGGTAGCACCATTTGTGAAATTAATTGATTCGTTTGGTGGGACTGATATGATATGATAATACTGTTCGTCCTCTCTATTTCCATTTAAAGTTACCACTTCCGACAGCAGCTCTTCATCAGATACTTTAAATTCCCGATTAAAAGGTTCATTTGCGTTTATCTCATCTACAGTTTGACTCTCTTGCTCGGTCATTAAGATTTTGCCTTTGTTTCGTTCTTCTAAAAACTCGGAATGCTTTTTACGTTGATGTTGGAGTAATTTAGCTTTGCTCGCGTATTGTTTGAGACACCATTGACAACCTTGAGGGTGGGTTGTAATGCTCCCAACGGTTTGTGAAAACGTTGGATTTGGTAGGCCGGTGACTTCCGGAAAGGAACCTTGTCTTCGATTGCTCATTGGAAGTGCTTGTCCAGGATGGTTCTTCAAAATATGAGCTTTACGCTTAGAACTGCTTTTGTAAATCTTATCGCAATATTGACAATAATAATCTCGAGTTGTTCGTAGGATAGGTAAATTTAGCTCCGGTACCGAATCAGGACTAATATCCGGATGGCGCTTAGCTAAATGGTTTACCAACATACCTAAAGAAGTAATAAATTGTAATTTTTTTGGGGCAATACGGATGCCGCATACCTCTCCTTTTAAATCCAACAAGACAGGCGTGACATTTATAAATAAAACGATGGTAATCGGTTGGTTGAACCTTAGGGGTAAACTTTTTATTCTGCAACGCAATCTTAGACGATTTCGGTACAGTGTTTTCTCTTTCTTCGGAATGCATTCGTTTAGTGTGTTCTTTTAACTTATCTTTCCTCTTAAATTGCTTACCACAATCGGCACATAAAAACTCCCTGTGATCAGAATGTCGTAGTAAATGCATCCGTAATTTATCCAAAGTTGGAAACGGTTTAGCACAATGTGGACAATTATGCTTGCGCTCACAATGAAAAGCTCTAATATGCTTCCGAATGATACTGTACTCTTTAAAAACTTTTTTGCAATGAGGACAGGTGTATTTCCGTCGATGCAATGACGCGGAACGTGCAGCTTCAATTGTAAAACGTGATCGAAACTTTCCTTGCACATGGGACACTCAAAAATCTTCTTGTCAATACTGTGGGTCTTTAAATGACAAGTCAAAGCAGAATTATTTAAAAAACGTTTGTTGCACGTGTCGCATTTAAGGGGCTTCGATTCTTCCGATCCATGAACCAACATGTGCTTCTATAAATAATCTTTAAATTTATATTTAATTAAACAATGCACTTACTTGTATCCGATCAAGTGATGCAAAGATTTTGTAACATAAAGGACACTTGCATCCTTTTTGGATTTGGATCTTGTCATTCTTCTTACATGGATGCTGATTCAATTCCTCCTCGTTAATAAATTCTTTGTTACAATCTTGACAAACCTTATCTTCGGACGTAATTTTATGTTGCATTTTATGCTCCTTTAAAAGTACATCGGTTTCAAAAACCATATCACACTTCTGACAATCATAACTGCAAAATTACGTATAATAATTAATTTCGATAGTCGTCAAATACTTACTTGAGGATGTTAAATTTTTCTTCAAAATGCAATGTCGGAATTATTCCGTGGTTCGATAAGTGTTTTTTAAGAATGCTGTACTCTGGATTCGAAAAAATTTCTTTGCACGATTTACATTCGAGGATGCGTTTTTGATATTTCCTTTTGAGTTTTTTGCGACGATTTTTCAAAATTTTCTTTTTCAACTTAAAGTTTTTATCATTTTTTATTTCGTCGTGCGCATCTAAATGTTTTTGTAGTTCCAAACACGAATTGAAAAGTTTTTCGCATTCAAAGCAGGGCCATTCGTTTTCTTTAAGGTTCGGTGGTTCAAGCAAAGGTAGCGAGTGCTTTTTTGCATAAACCGAACTGTAACCCACCTAAAAAAATTACTATTTAGAGTAACTAATCACCTAAATAAGTTCTCAATAACTACAAACAAATGGAAAAATCTCCGTAGTATTCATCAAAACTTCAAATGTAAGTAAAAATTATCTTAATACTTTTTAATTCGATGTCAAAACAGCGAATCAATGAACAATGTGAAAGGTAACGCCAAGTAAACGATTCTTTTTTAATTGTTTGTTGTATAATTAATTTTCTTATAGATATTGTTAAAACAAAAATGATACGTGATCGCATTCAGTTTATGCCCAAAATATAATGAAATCGTCGCATTTACAAAAAACCTGATTATCAAATTTCATTAAAATCGAACCAGCAGTTTTTGAGGCATCGTGCTTACATGACTGAATTTTTTGTGTCTCTACTTATACACCTTATTATAATATAGGATCCTAGGACGAAAAACTTGTATTATGGGAAGGTAAAACTCAATGACTTTTTGTTAGAAGGTATAAAAATACGCTTTTGCGAAGAAGTTAATTTTTGAAAAATCCTTTAAAACTTGAAGGTGATTAACGACTTTTTGAATAACTTGTTTGCTATAACCATTCGTTATCGATACAGATTTATAATAATAGAATATATAGAATATCATCGTTAGACGCTGATCGAATTTAAAATTATTTGGTAGAAGCAAAAACTACCGAAGAAGACAGATGGGTATGTTCCGAATGTGATATCGCAGGGGATGATGATCCAGAAAACATAGATATGTCCAACAGCACTTTTATTGAATCAATAATAATAAATCTAACCACTACTCAGTGTTCCTTATTTAGAGAAGAGTTAATTCGGTATTCTAATAATGACATTGCCATACTACATAAGAGAATCTATTCATTTTCATTCATATTCATGCTAAGAACTTCATAAAATGTAGTACAGTCCGCTCAAGCAAATACACTTCTGGAGCACATTGTTTTTAATTTCACCAGCGCATAGAAGTGACAATTATGAAATCCAGATTGTCGTCGAAACCATTGGTCCTTCGAGCCGGATTATGCTGCACTAGCTACAGCTGAAAGTATTTCACAATCCAATTCTTCCATTTCTGAACCCAATCAAAGCGATTCTAACACTTCGTCAAAGTGATTTGCAAAGCTGCCTACAATTTCATTACCTAATTTCTCGGGAAAGCCAGAAAAATGGCTAAATTTCAGAAGTATGTTTGTGCATTTAATTCATGACAATAAGGACCTTTCAGAAATCCACAAATTCCATTATCTACGAGCAGTCTTAACGGGAAAAAATCTGAGTCATAATTCTGAAGGTTATATTGCTCATTGGAATTCTCTTCAGGATAGATTCAATAATGATAGGACATTAATTCATCACCATATTAAAACCATATTTAGCTCAGAATTAATCCATAAGGAATCCTCTGGTAAATTGCAAAACTTAATTGATTGTATCGAAACAAACCTGCGATCACTAGAATCCTTTCTAAGTTGGATCCAATAACCATTCGCGAATTCGAAAATGGGGAAGAATCAAATACTCTTCCTAAATTTAATTCACTAACGCAATACATTAAAAAAAAGGCGGCTATAATGGAAGCTCTCGGGCAAAAGAATTCAAAGCACGTAGAGCAACCAGAGCGAGTTGAAAAAGTTAGGGCACTGGTGGGCGGTACGCCAAAATGCAGTTTATGTGACAATGAACATTACCTAAATTATTGCGAAAGTTTCGCAAAGCTTAGCAGCAACGAACGGTTTGAAAAGGTTAAATCCCTCGATTGCCTTTACAAGGGTCACTTCACAACAAATTGTCGTTCCAGAATCAAGTGTCAAAAATGTAGAGATAGCCATCATACTCTTTTACACGTTCAAAGGGATCATTCAAAACCTACACCTACACATTAGCTCAAGAATCATCACTTACTTATGCGCCTTTGACTCGCGGCAAAGTATTGTTGTCAACAGCATTAGTCACAGTTTTTGCCAAAATAAGGACACCTCACAAAGTAAGGATCTTACTTGATTCTAGTAGTATGTCAAATTTGATTACTAGCAGCTATTGCAAGATTCAATCAATGTACAAATGCTGGGGATAAGCAAAGCAGCGTTACATGTCAAAAGAATCCTATCATATAAATCTTGGCGAACATGATCATACAAAAACATTAGGAATGAATTGGTCGCCTTCTTCTGATGAGTTTGGTTTTACTATGTCAACACACTGTACGGTAGCCTTAACAAAAAGGCAGATGCTTTCGCAAATTTCACAAGTTTTTGACCCTTTGGGGCTATTACGCCCAGTTATATCAGGTAAAATTTTACTGCAGCAGTTATGGCTAGAAAAGATCTCCTGGGATGAACAAATTTTAAAACCACTTTCTCAAAAATGGTTACACTTTCTTAATAGTATTAAATCTTTAAGCAATTTTAAAATTCCCAGATACTATAAATTCAAATTTCACAAAGAGAATGTTTCTTCGAGGAAATAGAAGACCTACTGAAAAGAAGTTTAAATGCAAATTCACCTATAATACGTTTACATCTCTTTTGAGATAAACTTAAATTTCTCAGGGTTGGCGGTCGTTTACTAAATTCACATATGGTGTTAAACATACTTTCAGCAAAGCATTCGCTTACCAAACTCATTGTAGAGCGAGAACATAAACGTTTACTTCACGTTGGTCCTCAGTTACTGTTTGCTAGTTTAAGGCAACGCTTTTGGATTGTGAAAGGTAGAGACCTAGTTCGCAGGGTGGTACACGGTTGTTTAAAATGTTTCAAGGTGAGTCCTCGCCCTTTACAGCCATTAATGGGTAATCCTAGCGATCGAGTTGTTCCTTCACCTCCTTTTACTATTTGTGGTACAGATTACGCCGGTCGTTTACTTTTAAGATCCCGGAGAAGAAGGGGTTGTACCAAAACTAAGGCCTATATATGCTTATTCATATGCTTTTCTACTAAGGCAGTGCATTTAGAACTAGTGAGTAATGTGACCACTCAGGCCTTCATTCTAGCTCTTAAGAGATTTTGTGCCCGTAGAGATAAACCCAGTTGTATATATTCAGATAATGGAACTAATTTTGTTGGCGCTGACTCAGAATTGCGTAAATTGCAAGAATTTATAAAACGTGAAAGTGAAAGCCTCTCTGAATTAGCTGCAGTTCAGTTAACTTGGAAATTCATACTACCAGCTGCTCCAAATTTTGGTGGTATATGGGAGAGCAATATATAAAATGAGTAAAGCGACACTTAAAACGCGTTGCCGAAAACCGAGCTGAAAACGCCTTGTTAACATTAGAAGAAATGTATACCTTACTCACGCCTTACTCTTATGGGGCGAATGTTAACATTTATACCTGACCCTGACTTGACCGCTGTACCTGTCGCACGGTTATCCAGCTACCAATGGTGCAAAAAATAAGTCAAGACTTTTGGAAACTTTTGGAAAGACTGAATACCTGACAGAACTTCAAAAACGGACTAAGTAGTCATCCGCCAAGGGAGTTTTAAAAATAGGCGACCAAGTAATTATCAAAGATGAACTGCAACAACCACTTTGCTGGAAATTAGGTCGTGTTCAAACGCTTCATCCAGGCCGCGATGGCATCAGCAGAGTAGCTACAATTCGCACATGCACCGAGATTTTTAGAAGATCTTTTGCTAAACTTTGCCCCATACCCACAGAAAGTAAAATGTTAAAGTGATGCGTGTGTTAAGCCATAAAGTTATTTATTTATACATAATGGCATTTATTTACTATTTAGTATCTGTAATTATCACTTTAGTTAATTATTAGGGTTATGCCTTTGTAGTTTACATATTCTATGTATATTTATTTTATGGGTTTCATTTGAAACCTCCCGCTTTCAATGCGCGGGGGCATGGATTGTACGACCGTAAATATTTTGTATTTTTGTTTATAAGATTATACGCTTAAGTCGCAGCTGCGTGCGTTACTCCTCTTACCGTATTGTAGGGTGATAGTAAGGGTGCATGAAAGATTCCGAAGAACTTCATAAGATGTAGTACAGTCCGCTCAAGCAAATAAATTATAAATTATAGAGTACATTGTTTTTTAATTTCACCAGCGCATAGAAGTGACAATTATGGAATCCAGATTGTCAACACACCGCAGTACAAATAATTGATGATAGAAATTTTAGGAATCAAAAATCTTAATCCTAATACCATTGATAGCATGAATAGCATAAATATATTGTCACAATGAAGTTCTAAGCTATTTTTATAAAAACTAAACAGATATGCAAGATGGTTATAAAATTTAAAACATTTATACAAGGTAGGGCAGCCTCAGTATTTGGTGATTGAAGGGTCAGATATTAAAGATAAAGAAAAATTTTGCAAATAAATTATTTAAAATGGAAGATGCATCTTCCTCCACGTTTACAACGGGCCAGTTGCAAGATTTGCACAAAGAACCTAACCTGGAAGTAAGGTTAGATGACAAGATATTGAAAAATGCCTAAGAAAAAAAGTTGTTTAGAATTAGATTATACGTCTATATGCAAATTTTCAAAAAAAAATAACGACTTTTCAAAATATTAGTTTTCCGGCATTTTTTCCGGAAATATTGAGAAAACAAAATTTTTTGCGTTTGATTTTCATAAAACACAATAAAACCAACAAATAAGCTTTAAAATTCAGTAATTTTGATTTATTAGTCTACCAAATGGACGGTAAAGAACAAAAAACATTGTCTTTTTAGGACGGACTTTGTTGCAAACGCTTTGGCGGTCACTGTATAATAATTGTTGTATGCTAAACGTCGAATCCTATTTTAGCACATATTGCAAACCTTTTAATACTTTCTTGTGTTTATGAACTATTTGTTTGTATTTGTTAGACACGAATTTTATTATAATCGATCTGTGTAGATTAGGTTTTATGATTCCTGTTCTATGGCATTTATCAATGCAGTCTTTAGTAATGTTTCTCATTTTGAATTTTAATAATAGTATTTTCGGAAACTTCGCCTGCTTCTTTCTAAACACCCAACATTCGTATGCTATTTTGGCGACTATACTGCTCTAATTTATAATTAGATTCATGCACCTCACAAATTTAATAGAGTTAGACGAGTTTTGCGATGATATTTTAGAAATCGATGGATTGCTACCAATTATCCTGTTCAGTTTCCTCCACAATCGTCGGACATAACACCGCTTGATTTTTACTTATGGGGACATTTAAAAGTTTGGTTGTTTTCAATTTTATCAATAAAATTTATAGAAACATTTTGTCCAGCAATTAATTTTTCATCGAAATGTGAAGAAAGATATAGGGTGTCCCATTTAAAAAAATTTAGTTCTTGTGAAATCTTGAAAACGCGACATTCAATTGTTTTTCTGTTTTCTGATTCAACCATCATAAACAGCACTAATTTAACCGACTATGAAGCTCCAATAATAACAAAGTTAGCAATCGTCCCGACATAATTTAGATCACCCTGTATAGAAAGTGATGACATTTTAGGACAATGTTACTAACAGAAAGACAAACTATACAGGGTGCCCATAATCTATCTCATAACATGGGTAACTTTCTTAATATGCAAAATAGGTAATCGGTTAAATTAGGAAAGTTGGGCAGAATTACAAGCAAAATGTTAAACTTTTTCAAATTTGACATATGTCTTCAACTTTTTGAAATTTTGTGAAAAAACTGAAAACAGTCGATTTTTTTATGTTGTCCTGTTCCACTACTACTTACTTTAGAACTGAACTAAAAATGACATCGTATACATATTTTTACGTAGAATTCGATAAAATTACTCAAAATGTTATAACCCTCTTGATTTTCGAGATATAACACAAACTTACATTTTTTAAATGACAATCATAGTTGGCTGTGATCTTATTAAATAGCTTTTGTTTTGCGATTTCATTGATATAAGGTTCGATATACTTTACTCTTGTATTTCTATTTAAATGCCCAAAATTGTGTTGTTGATACCATTAAAGAACAAAATGATTTACAAGTTAGTTAAACTTGAAACAAAAATTTATATTGACAATATAATACCACAAGTAGGTACTATTAATGGTATGTAATTATGTTCTATTTCAATAATGTACAAAAGACATAAAAGTTCATATTAAATGTTCGAAATGGTCCCCGTTAACCAATATGCACATTTGACATCTTCTAACCATCTCTCTATGCACTTTTTCCAAACTGCGAGGACGAATTCTTCTAATAATCAACCTAATTCTATCTTTTAATTCTTCTACATTATTGGGTTTTTCTTTGTACACCCTGTCTTTAACGGTTCCCCACAAGAAAAATCGAGAGGTGTGATATCAGGTGTTCTTGCCGGCCAATTAATAGGACCTGAATTACCGATCCAGCTCGGAAAACGTTCGGAAAGATATTCAGAAACAGCTCTAAAATTATGAGCAGGAGCACCATCATGTTGGAAATGAGTAAGATTTTGTACCACATTTAATGGCAGTTCATCTAACATGTCTTCCAAGTCATTTTGAAGAAATTCTAAATATCGCCTTCCATTTAAATGGTAATTGTAAAAGAACGGACCAATTATTCTGCTACCGAGGATGCCACACCACACATTTATTGAAAAAATATGTTGATCTCGTCTCTCAACAGTAACATGAGGGTTGTTCTCAGACCAATAGTTATTATTATGTCTATTAAATACACCGTTATTGGTAAATTTTGCCTCGTCAGTAAATAAAATTCTGCGCGAGAAATATGGATCGTTGTCAGTTTCTCTTAAAAACCATCGAGCGTAATTTAATCTTCTCTCTGAGTCGGCTGGATACAAGGTGTTGCCGATATGAAATTTATACGGCTTGAATCGATTTTGTTTTAAAATTAAACGAGCTTTTTCTGTAGAAGTACCACACTCACTTGCAATTTCACGGGTAGATGTTTTGGTTTATAATTTACATATGCCAAAACTCTTTCTTCGTCTTCTTGATTAAACTTTTGCTTAGCTTTTGGTTTCATAAATGATCCGTATAGTTTTAAATTATTTTCCAGTTTGGAAAAAAGTCTTTTATCTGGTTGTCTTCTTTCCATATATCTTTGCAAATACATTTCACTGGCTTCATTACTATTTCTGTTGCTAGCATAATAACAAAAAGCATGTCGTTTATCTCTTCATTTGAATACATTGTTTATTTTGAGAATTTTATGTTTTTAAAATAAATCACCGTGAATAATACAACTTACTTATGTAAATCAAATTATTTAGTTGACGACACAGGCTTTTGTTTCAACAGGTTTTTGTTTGAAGCATTTGTTTCATAGCCTGCCTGTGTATTATTTTGCAGCTTAATTGTATCAATAAACTACTTTTAGCATTTACAAAAAAAATGTAAGAGTAAAGTATATCGAACCTTATATCAATGAAATCGCAAAAACAAAAGCTATTTAATAAGATCACAGCCAACTATGATTGTCATTTAAAAAATGTAAGTTTGTGTTATATCTCGAAAATCAAGAGGGTTATGACATTTTGAGTAATTTTATCGAATTCTACGTAAAAATATGTATAAGATGTCATTTTAGTTCAGTTCTAAAGTAAGTAGTAGTGGAACAGGACAACATTAAAAAAATCGACTGTTTTCAGTTTTTCACAAAATTTCAAAAAGTTGAAGACATATGTCAAATTTGAAAAAGTTTAACATTTTGCTTGTAATTCTGCCCAACTTTCCTAATTTAACCGATTACCTATTTTGCATATTAAGAAAGTTACCCATGTTATGAGATAGATTATGGGCACCCTGTATAGTGTGCGAACTAAAAAGATACAGAATACATCTAGCGGCACTTCGAGAAATAAAGTGGGGAGAAAAGGGGATGATAGATAGAAGACTACATAGTAATTTACCCAGGAAATGAAAAACAGGGCAGTCATAAAGTGAGTTTTATATTACTAGGTGGTATGAAAAAAAAATATATATATAAATAGACTTAATAGATGAAAGAATAGCATATATACTGACTTCCAGAAAAATTGCAACACCTAGAAGTTGTCGAACGATTTTAATGAAATCTCCAGAAAACGTCTATTTTCATTAAACAAAGTGATCATTAAAATTTGAATAAAATCGAGCCAGTAGTTTTTGTTTTTTTGCCTGTTGTTTCCATAGCACATAGTAAGAATACATTTGAAGTATTAGACCATTAGTAACTGTCCAGTTTGCAAATTGTTGTTGTTTCTTCACAATTTCATTCTGAACTTGAAAACAATGCCGAGAGTACGTCAACATCAACATTTTGTCCAATTGAGTGATTTTGAACGTGGCCGTATTATTGGCCGGACTTTCGTTAAGAGAAATTGCTTGTCGTGTAAACCGATATGTTTCATCGGTATTGGGTCTAAATGGTCCGAGGAAGAGGTTCAACATCGTCGCGGCGGATTAGGACGTCCTCGAAGGACTACAGATCGCGAAGAACGTCGCTAAGAGTTTTGGCCACAAGAGATAGATTTTCAACAACTCGATCAATTGCAAATGATTGGATGAGAGGTACAGGACTTAGGATGTCAATGTCATCTGTTTATCGCCGGATAAGATCTTATGGGTTGCGTTCATATCGTCCATTTTTATGTCTCCCTCTTACACCACTTCACCGTCTACGCGGACTAGAGTGGAGCAACGAAAGGATTAATTGGGCGCAAGAATGGCATCAAATTGTGTTTAGTGACGAGTCCCGATTTTGCTTGTGGGCCCACGATGGTCGTAGGAGAGTCAGACGGATGCGTGGAGAACGTAAAAATCCAACATTTTTTGTGGAAGGCACTCACTCAAGGAGTTATGATATGGGGTGTAATATGTTATGGTAGCAGATCACCCTTGGTCTATATTGACGGCAACCTTAACGCAGCTGGTTACATTGCTAATGTCTACAACCAGTTGGCCTTCCATATCTTCAGGGGCTGCAAAATCCCATTTATCAGCAGGATAATGCGCGCCCTCATACGGCAAGGGCTACAACACGGTTTGTGGAAGAATCTACCATTTCCGTCCTCCCATGGCCTGCTCAGTCGCCAATTGAACATGTATGGGATATAATTGGTAGGCGACTGGGTAATTTACCGCACTCTCCAGATAATTTACACGATCTTCAGCAACGGATTCAAGAAGCTTGGGATGATATACCACAAGCAGCTATAGATCGCTTGATTGATAGCATGCCAAGCCGTCTAGATGAGTGCATTACAAATAGTGGCGGAGCAACTCATTATCGAAAAAACTTTTTAAGCTTTTGTTCTTTTATTTTTAAATTTTAATCATCACTTTGTTTAATGAAAATAGATGTTTCCTGAAAATTTTGAAGAAGAGAAAGAACAGTTTTATGAGAGGCTGGAAGAGAAAATACAGAAAGTGAACTTAAAAATAGTGATGAATGACTTAAACGCACATAGGGAAGAAGGAAACAATAAAACATGTAGCAGGAAAACACACGATATACCAAAAAAAACAAATGACAATAGGATTAAAGGATACTATGTGGTTTAGTGGTTAAAACGAATATAATAAGTAGTCCTAATTACAATATAAAAAGAAATCAAAATATGAAAGACTAAGATGTTAAATATGTTAAAGAAATGGATAAAGAAATTTCAAAAAAAAAAAACAAAAGACAGTACAATAGAAGAGAGCTGGACATAAAAGAAGTTATAAATGAAACGGCATCGAAACTAATACGGAAGGAAAGAGGAAGCAGGAAAAAGGAATGCTTCAATAAAAATTGTAAGGAAGAATATGAGGAAAAAGTAAACATAAAGTTGAAATGGTTAAAAAATAAACAAGAAGGAGATAGAGAAGAATACACAAAGAATAAAAAAAACTCAAATGAAAAAAAATATTAAGAGAAAGTAAAAGAAAATGAACAGAAGAGAAATTACAAGAAATAGAAAAAGAAAGCGGGAGAAATAATACGAAAAAAATTTATCACAAAATTAATAACCAAAACAAAGTGTATAAACCTACAGCAATTGGAAAAAAATGGGTAAAGCAATAGAAGGAGAAGACGAATACAAAAAGATATGGATGATTATTTTAAAGAATTATTAAATACTAATCAAAGTACATTAGAACCAGGAATCAATAGAGAATAGGAGAACGAAGTAACAATAGAGATACCTACCTTACAAGAAGTGAAAAAAGTGATAAGTAAAAGTTATAATAACAAAGCACCTGGGAATGGCGGAATTAATTTAGAAATGATAAAATATGGAAGAGATGTAATCATAGAATATCTATGGTTATTAATACAAAAAATGTGGACTCTATTTATTTATTAAAACAAATTATACAAAAACGCAACAATACAAAATAAAAGTTGAATTGTTATTTGTAGACTTTAAACAAGCGTTTGACTCCATTAATAGGGAAAAATAATAGAAATAACAAAAGAATTAGGCATATCAAAAAAAACTAAGAAATCTAATGGCATTGGAAACAACAGTGTAAAGACACGAATTTGAGAAACAGAGGAATTTAAAACAAACAAATGGGTAAAGCAAGGAGATGCACTATTGGAATCACTGTTTAACATGAGCCTAGAATGCATAACTCGCAAAATAAATGAAGGTGCAGTAAGAACAAGAGGAGGCCAATTATTAGCTTATGTAGATGATCTGGTGTTGATAACAAAAAGAAGATATATATTACAGAAGTTGTTAGAAGAAATATTACTGGAAAGAAAAAATAGGTTTAGAAACAAATTAAAAAACAAGCGTTTACCGCAGAACTCCACATCGCCCCGATAACCGAAAATAAAATTCGAAAATCTAATTCGTCGGGTGTTAAAATTATCGGTTTGAAAACCGTCGCATAACTCCCCATCTGATTTCTTAAGTTGTGGAGTAAAAAAAGACAAAAATTATGACAAAGAAAGAAGATAAAATAAGAAACAAGATAATCGCAGCAAATTGGATGCAAACAAGGAACTACTCACCAATAAAATAGTGTTTGACACATGCAAACATATTTGTATTGCGTCGGGTGATGTACCTACTTCTCACCGCCACTAAATTTAAGTAGTTTTAAGCTAGTCGTTAAGAAGTGAGTCAATAACGTGTAATACATATCAGAATAGTAGCATTTCACGAAGCAAGTTGAGTTGTATTTAAATATAAATACACACAAAATACAATTCTTGTTAGTTACACTCCTTTATCTTTGATGTAAAGCAACAAGTCTGCTACAAATAGTATTAAAAGAAAACTAAAATGAGGATGTATAATACCTTAATAGCACCAGTGGTAATATATGGAACAGAAACCATCACGATGGCTAAGAAAGGAAAAGGAAAATTAAGAACTGTGAAAAGAAGAATACTACGAACAATATTAAGGACTGGTAAAAGTTTCAGTAAACGAGTACAGATGAGAAATAACGCAAGGGATAGATTTGGATATAGTAACAAAAATAAAACAACAAAAAGTAAAAGGTTTGGACATGTGTTGAGAGCGGAACAAAATGAAGTGATAAATGCAATAATGGAGTGGATACCAGCAAGAAAAAGACAATACAATGGATAGATGAAGTGAAGAAGATCTCAAAGAAGCAGGAATTGAAAATGTAGTAGAAATAGTGAATGATATGAAACCATGGAAAAAAATTAATCAACAGATGGGAAAAAGACCGGATAGGGTCTGATCTATCTCAAATCGATCTAGGAAGCTTATAAGCGGTGTTATCCCTACAGGGATGTTAAGCCATTGAATAGCCGGTACTATAAAAGCAAAGAGTAGAAAACTCAATGTCAAAATTTGCCTAGGAATTCAATAGTCTTTCATTACTGGTTATTCTCCGACGTTCGAGAGTTTATGGGAAGATTGTGATAATTTAACGCAATCTTGATTCAAGTTGAATCTATACTCAATTAACGACCACTGGGTGATTCCATGTCAAATAGACAAATATTTTTTTCGGTTTCCATATGACCATCTCAGAAATTTATTCAATTTGGTACAGTTGTAGATACGTATAAAGTAGATACTTTCTATTTTTGATAAAAATTCCGTGAATTTATCTGTATGTCCACATGGGTATTTTTGGCCCCTCATAAAGCCCTGCATGTATGTGATATCTCGAGAAGAATTGATGCTAGAAACTTGGGGTTGGAATTTTTGAATTCCTAGTACAAAACTTAGTTTCAATAACAAATTTGGCTTGATTATCTGTAAAACTTTAAAACTTATTTACGGAAATTTTTAAAAAATGCTTGTGCAGCCTAAATTTTGATAAAAACTATAAATATTTTTATTTCAAAAACTAATCACTTTTAAGAGTTTCAATTTTAGGAAAGTACCGAGATATCAAAAATTATATATGTCAAGGGTGGTTGTGGAATGTAAAACGTTTGTCTTACTTTAAATTTTTGGTTATGTTTTGTTGTCAGAATCTGTCAAGTCAAAATTTGTAGGTTATTGATGATGTCAGTGTGACAGAGACATAATTATTTCAAGACAAATGTTTTACATTTCACAACCACCCTTGACCAAGATCATTTTTGATATCCAAGTATCTACGTATACGTATACCTGTACCAAATCGGGTAATTTTCTGAGATGGTCATATGAAACACCCTTGTCATGACCCCGCTTTGTCGAACGACAATTGATGTTAATAGATCTATCCTACTTGCTCCCAGATCATGTAGTTTAAAAAGAGTCTCATGACAGGTTCAAGTCCATCTCTCTTGAAAGAGCGAGTTAGAAAAGTCGCCTATAGAATTTTTTCTCATGAATTAATGGCTCTACAAAGAACTGACAACATGGTCTCAAATTTGAATATACGCTATAAAGTAATACCATCAAAACAACAAATTACTAGATTCTTACCAAAAGTTCTTGTTTCGGCCATATGTTAACGGTCGATGTGTAATACAACAAATTTCCCTGTTGAAAAACAACTAAGTTCTGTTCACCATACGTCTTAGCTTGCCTTACAAAACACATCCAATTAGAGACATCTAAAAAAATTCAAAAATGAAATTCAAAGCAAAAAACATCGAAACTCTTACTCTCATCAGAAACATCCAACCGATGAACAGAACCGCTTTCATATTCAACAAGCAATTCCAAATGTTTATTATCAACTTTATGATTATTAACGACTAATAAACCTTCCAAGGGTCCAAACTGTGTTTGTTTTGGAATTAATTTACGTGCAAATACTCCGTACTCCCCATTGTTTTGTTCAATAATAGTTAAGTAGGGTGCAGGTAATGTAGCTCTAGCACGAGTTTCAATTGGTTTATCGGTAATAGCACGAACTTGGTTCGCTATAAAAAAAATTAATTATTCGCGACTAACTTTACCATATACTTACAAAATAAATTTTCCTTTTCGATAATTTTAAGATCTAGTTGCCTCTGAGATCGTCTCAAATTTTCCGGATTCTGTTCATCCTTAACATCAAACTCTTCAATTTTAATTTCTAAGTGATTTAAACTCTGGTTGACTATGGAATTTAAAGCTTGCGAATCAACATTTTCTACAATGTCAGGTAATTGTGACTTTAATGTAGATTCATCTAATGCCAACAAATCTGTGTCTAACAAAGGTCCGGGTGTTAAAGCTTCTAATAATTGTTGTTCGTCGGCCAAGCAACGTTCGACTAGATATTCTTGTGCACTTACATTATATGATATACCAGTTTCTTGATCTGTGATTAGTAGCTCAACTTCCTGTTCAGCACTGCGATCCGGCACTAAATGTAACACACCCTGATTTGGTATGTTTGTGGACGTAGAGTTTTGATTTAACAAATAACGATTTGTAACTTGCTTCAAAATATTCGCATCTGAATTTGTGATGGACGGTATATTACTTAAAGATGCATGAGTTTCAGTTAAATTGTTGATATACTGTCTATTATCAGCATTTCCTGCAATTAATTGAGGAACTACCACAGAACTATTATAAGCAATATCAGCATCAGGTGTGGTCGATGGGCTATAGCGAGCTGCTGAACTCATATTTGGATCTAAGGGACTGACATGCTGCTGAAAGTTAGTGCAGGCGGTAGTTTCTCGAGTTGAAAAGTCTGTGTCTGATGTTAATTTGTATTCATTGGTATCCTTTACATACTCAACCTACAGAATTTTTTTATTAAAATCACTAGCTTAGAATCATGAGAGTACTTACGGCAATAAACAAAAATGTCGAATTTGTAGGAGCCGTTTGGTGCTGAGCCCAAGCTGTTGAATTAAGATTTGCAAGAGCCAAAGAGTTGGCCGCCTCGGGAGAGACCTCAATTGTACTTTCCATGTCTAACAATTGGTGCTAGTTTAAATCTTTCATCTGGAAATGTTATTGCTATAAAATGGAACATATATTTTATTGGGCATAAAATTGAGTTCGAGAAAATTAGAAATAGTGAAGTAGCAGGCATAAGTAAAGTTCATACAACAAACAGAACTAATGTACATTCAGAGATTTTTATTTAAATAAAAACTTTTGTACCTACCTCAACACCGTCGCCATTTTGTATTTATAAATCGTATTTAATTTCTTAGAAATTACCGCGCATGCTTGTAGATTATTCCAGCCAAATTTAAAAATCTATTGCTATCAAAACACAAAGTCCATAGTTCATTACTAAAAACAATTACATTTGTTTGTACATATTTTCAGATTTGTAAACGAAACTATACATTTCTACTAGAATCAAATAAATGGAAATGTTTCAATACCAGCATAAATAATGCTTAAAGATTTCGATTACTTCAAATAAACTAATTTGAGCACAAAATGTGTTGAAGTAAAATATACATTTTAGGTAATTAAACAAGTTTCACATCATACATAAAGCAATTAAAGAAAATTATCTAAATTACCTCCTAAGTATAAACAATCAGTACACTGTCATTAGATATTCAAATCCTAAAAACGAAAAATATTCGTTATTCATAAGAATAAGTTCAAGTGACACCTTGAAATTTGGACCGTACGAGTTGCCACTTGTAATCGATATTGCAAAAATAATAGTTTAGTTGAACACTATAAAGTAAACTAAACAGTGTAGCACCTCGGTTTTTTAAAAAAAAAACGCATTATTGCGCCGTAATCGCTGCTCGAATTCGCCATTTTGAAAAACTTGGTCCCCAATTTATTCAGTGTACCTAAAGTTAACATATTGAGCTGGGGTTTTCACTATTGTGATGATCTATGATGAGTTCCCCAGAGGGTTTTTCGACTTTGACCTAGGTCATCATAGGTCATCAGGTGAAATTCTGGGGTAAAATGTGATCTGCAATCATGCTTGAGTGCCCCCAAAGCCCTGTGCATACCCAATGTTTACCCCGTAGGGCAAAACAAAAAAGCCATCTAGGGAACTCATCAGAGAGCACAGTAATGAAAACCCCATTTCAATATGTTGACTCCACTTTGAATAAATTGGGGACCTAGTTTTTCAAAGTTGCGAGCAGCGATAATGGCGCCATTATTCATTATTTTGGAAAAGCGAGCCGTCACATTTTTTAGAAAAGCACGTACTATGATGTGTAGAATTTTCATAAGAATAGATCATCATGGTGGCAAACCATATTTCAAGGTTTCACTTGGACTTACTCATAACAATCTAACTATTTGGCGAACTGTGGTTTGATTTGATAGATAGTCCTGCTGGGTCCTACTCATAAATTATTTTAATTTACGCGATTCCTTACAATCGACACGTTTGTACTCCACAATATTAATATTACATCATATAATTATAAAGTATTTATGCTCAAGCGTAATGTAGTCTTTAACGAATGATGCTCTAAGTATAGAATATAATTACATTAAATGTTGTTTGATTGATGATTGGAATCTTGTGAAACACCAACGTAAGCGAAAATGCAAACTATTACAACCCCAACATTCCGTTTATTATTTCCATTCCTCCAAGCTGACAATTAATTGTAGCTTAATATAAGATGACACTAAATCGTAATCCTACAGGTACGTGACTAGTAGGTTGGGATAAAGTTTTATGATCAAGACGATCGTTGCGAAAAAACTAGGGAGCGTCTGCGATACTGCCTGGGATTTTGTTTTCGTCGGGTGAGTTTGTGTAGCGTACATCATGGTTATGGGTAGAGATGACTGTATTGTAGATTAGTATAGCTTTTGTTGTTGATGCCGAGTCGGCTGTTACGGCATAAGTTCGGGTAAAGAAGTTTGCCAATTGGCACCAGGCGGGAATCAATTTTTTGATGATGTGCGTTTACCATCTTGTTTAGGGTAAGGCCAAGTTATTTAACCTCGTTTTCCCAGAAAATGTTGTCGCCGTTGAGGGCGGGCGGATATACTATGCTTCTTCGTTTGAATAATATATAGCCGCGTCAACGTAGAACGGGTATGTCGATAATCCGTTGATTTTCGGAATGTCGGCCGTGAAGATGTTGCACAGCAGCAGTGAGAGGGTTGAACCTTGCGGGACGTCGGGGGCATGTTACCTAGCTTGGACTTTGATCGAATTTTTACTGCGAAGGATCGTTTTTGTAAAAAGTTGGCGATGATCTACATCATTGAGGCAGAGATGCCAAAATGCAGTGGATCTTTGTAGAGCAGGTCGCGGTGCCAAACGTTGTCAAACGAGAAAAAAGACGCTACTGCGAAAACCAAACTATTCTGGTGGAATTAGTTGAGTTTAAAGTCTGAGATACCTAGCGTTGAAGACTACTGAGGAGGTCGAAATGTATGGAGCGAAGGTAGCCAAAAGATGACCAACAAAAAAAAATTGCGATCGGACGCATACTTTCGGAGATATGACTTTTTGAAAATCAGTGATGCTTTTTCGCTTCTCTTCGGCAGGAAATAGGTTAAAATCAGATGAATTAAAGTCACACAATCAATTGTAACTATTTTGATCTCATTTGTTTTTTACGTGTTTTCTTACTTCAGATTTAAAAAAAAAGTCAAAAATTCAGAATATCTAACAGATCTAACAGATAACTGCTAACAATTCTTTTATTTGGCGTAGCGACGCGCGCCGGTACAGCTATCTACATATATCTATATATACAAAAATGAATGTGTGTGTGTTTGTTTGTCCTCGAACTCCTCGTAAACCGTTAGTCCGATTGGAATGAAATTTTAGACACTTCTTCAGGTCGTCCCAGAATAGGCCAGGAACGTTTGATTTTCGCGATTGCCCTCGCGGTTTCCACGGAAATCGCGAAATTTACCACTTTAGCCGTTTTTCGTCGCACAGTGGGTGTGCATGTTTCTGAGGTGGTCGAAATGTATGGAGCGAAAGTAGCCAAAAGATGTACCTTTCCATCAAAAAAAAATTGCGATCGGACGTATACTTTCGGAGATATGATTTTTGAAAATCAGGGCGTAGCGAAGCGCGCCGGGACAGCTAGTTATTAATAATTGACGTGTAATTGTTTTTTAAATTTTTATTAATTCACTTTTTCGAAAATTTGAAAAAATAGCGAAAACCGATTATGAATTTACTTTCGTGTTTTCATCTGCGTCCGTAGAAATTTGAAAGAAAAATTTAATCTAAATTTAGGTTGAGTGGAAGAACAATAGGCAGATTTGAAATTTGCCATTGAACTCCGCCTGTTGCAATTTATAAAAAAAAAATCTTTTATATTTTATGTATCTATTATGTATCTTTCTTTTTTGCAATAAAGTCCTTTATTATTATTATTATTATTATTATACTAAATATTCAACATTTTAATTTTTATAATTTCTAATAGATATCTAACCTTTTAAGATTTATGTTATTTCGGACGGCATGGAAAATTTCTTCAAACCATTTGATGTTTTATTCAGTTAAATTTTCAGGCTCAGTTTGGTCACTCAAATTTACTTTTCTCAATAAAAAACACAATTGCCATAATAGAATTAAAATTCAAATCGGAAACCATTTCTACAAAAGATTTTATTATTTTATATGGCTTCTGTGGCTCAATATGAATGTCCTAGGTTTCCCCCTCGTGGGAGTTGTGATGGGGGATTAAAATGCACCCCCCAAAAGTGGTATTTTTGCCGTTTTACGCTTATAACTCGTAAAGAGCTCACAATATCGAAAACATTGTTCTGTTAATAGTTGTACGGAATCAAATTCTGCATTGAATGAGACCATCAGACGCAAATTTGTTGCTCTACAGGTTTCTAAACTAGTGCGCTTCAAAACAAAAAATAACATTGAAAAAATAAGTAAGGTCATAAAAGTATACTGTGATGATAACATTAACAATTAGTGTTCACATCAAACAACTGTTACAATTGGAAAACGGTTATAGTTACTAAGCTGATTTTAGGCTCATTTAAAAGAAACTTTAAGGCTCTACCAATTATATATCTTGTGTAGTTTTTTGGTATCTTTCTTCGTTTTTGCTCGAACACAAAATTATTCTGATAATCTCGGCAATGTGGTAACCGTTTTGATCCTCAAAAACTAATAGAGTAAAAAAGATATTTAAATTATTAAAACAATGATAATTTATGGATTTATATTTTTATTTTTATGTAATAATTGTTACGGGGCTAATTTTAGCCTCATTTAAAAAAAAATTATGCTTAACAACAATTACATAAGAGTTTTTATAATCCTTACATAAACACAAAAAATTAGTAACAGTAAATAGCTCACTTGATAACTTTAATAACATTACAGCTCGCTAAAACGGTTCTATTTAGAAAACCGTCAGAGCTATTGAGTTGGCATTGGTCTCATATACTAAATTTAATGCTCAACTAATTATCTACAGTTTAATTTTTGGTATCTTTTGTTGTTTCTGCACAAACATGGATTTATGAACCTTAACTTTTTCAACGTTGTTACATATCTTTTTGAGATTAATATTTTTATCTGTTTATGTAAAACGATGAAAAATACCAAAAAACTAAATTGAATATAATTAGTAGGGCATTAAATTTGCTTTAATATTTGGATTTTTCTGTCAAATTTTCTTCGTTTATGTAAAAACTATAACAAATATTCAAAAACTATATGAAACATGTTTGTAAAGCATCTTGTTTTTTTTTAATATAAGGTTAAAATCAGCTCCGTAACAATAATAACTTTTTTACTGTACACCTATTAGTTTTTGAGAATCAAAACGGTTACCTACCACATTGCCGCGATTATAAGATTAATTTTGTGTTTGTGCAAAAACGAAGAAAAATACCAAAAAACTACATCAGATGTAATTGGTAGGAGCCTTAAATTTTCTTTAAAATGAGCCTAGTAACTATAACCGTTCTCCAATTGTAACAGTTTTTTGTGAACACTAATTTTTAAAGTTATCATCTTACCTATTTTTTATTTAACTTTAATGCGTACTAATTTGGAAATGAGTAAAGCAAAAAATATGCGTCTGGTCTCAATCAATGCAGAATTTGCAGATATCGTACAAAAAACTATCAAGTGACTTTTATTAGGGTGCTTGTTACTTTTTTAACATCGGTTCAGCGGTTGCCTAAAATTGGCAAATGAAAAAAACTTTATAATTAAAAAACTTTATATTATTAATTAATGATTTGCAAAATGTAATAAAGGAAAGCAATAGTAATCTTAAACATTTTCATAATTAAATCATGAATAATTAATTATTTCGGTAAATTTTTTTTTTTAAGTTCAGTTTTTTTTTCATTTGAAATCTAATAAAAAAGCATTGTGACCTTAGCAATATAAGTATATATAAGTGTTGGCCGCGTTCACACGTATATTTCTCAAGTTTCCTAATAATTTTGGTATTTTATTATAATTAAGTGCTAAAACCAGTTCAAAATGTCAACAAAATGTTCGGGTGCCCATAATCTATCTCATAACATGGGTAACTTCTTAATATGCAAAATAGGTAATCGGTTAAATTAGGAAAGTTGGGCAGAATTACAAGCAAATGTTAAACTTTTTTAAATTTGACATGTCTTCAACTTTTGAAATTTTGTGAAAAACTGAAAACAGTCGATTTTTTAATGTTGTCCTGTTCCACTACTACTTACTTTAGAACTGAACTAAAAATGACATCTTATACATATTTTTACGTAGAATTCGATAAAATTACTCAAAATGTCATAACCCTTTTGATTTTCGAGATATAACACAAACTTACATTTTTTTAAATGGCAATCATAGTTGGCTGTGATCTTATTAAATAGCTTTTGTTTGCGATTTCATTGATATAAGGTTCGATATACTTTACTCTTGTATTTCTATTTAAATGCCCAAAATTGTGTTGTTGATACCATTAAGGAACAAAATGATTTACAAGTTAGTTAAACTTGAAACAAAAATTTATATTGACAATATAATACCACAAGTAGGTACTATTAATGGTTTGTAATTATGTTCTATTTCAATAATGTACAAAAGACATAAAAGTTCATATTAAATGTTCGAAATGGCCCCGTTAACCAATATGCACATTTGACATCTTCTAACCATCTCTCTATGCACTTTTTCCAAACTGCGAGGACGAATTCTTCTAATAATCAACCTATCTATCTTTTAATTCTTCTACATTATTGGGTTTTCTTTGTACACCCTGTCTTTAACGGTTCCCCACAAGAAAAAAATCGAGAGGTGTGATATCAGGTGTTCTTGCCGGCCAATTAATAGGACCTGAATTACCGATCCAGCTCGGAAAACGTTCGGAAAGATATTCAGAAACAGCTCTAAAATTATGAGCAGGAGCACCATCATGTTGGAAATGAGTAAGATTTTGTACCACATTTAATGGCAGTTCATCTAACATGTCTTCCAAGTCATTTTGAAGAAATTCTAAATATCGCCTTCCATTTAAATGGTAATTGTAAAAGAACGGACCAATTATTCTGCTACCGAGGATGCCACACCACACATTTATTGAAAAATATGTTGATCTCGTTCTCAACAGTAACATGAGGGTTGTTCTCAGACCAATAGTTATTATTATGTCTATTAAATACACTGTTATTGGTAAATTTTGCCTCGTCAGTAAATAAAATTCTGCGCGAGAAATGATGGATCGTTGTCAGTTTCTCTTAAAACCATCGAGCGTAATTTAATCTTCTCTCTGAGTCGGCTGGATACAAGGTGTTGCCGATATGAAATTTATACGGCTTGAATCGATTTTGTTTTAAAATTAAACGAGCTTTTTCTGTAGAAGTACCACACTCACTTGCAATTTCACGGGTAGATGTTTTTGGTTTATAATTTACATATGCCAAAACTCTTTCTTCGTCTTCTTGATTAAACTTTTGCTTAGCTTTTGGTTTCATAAATGATCCGTATAGTTTTAAATTATTTTCCAGTTTGGAAAAAGTCTTTTATCTGGTTGTCTTCTTTCCATATATCTTTGCAAATACATTTCACTGGCTTCATTACTATTTCTGTTGCTAGCATAATAACAAAAAAGCATGTCGTTTCTCTCTTCATGTGAATACATTCTATTATTTTGAGAATTTTATGTTTTTAAAATAAATCACCGTGAATAATACAACTTACTTATGTAAATCAAATTATTTAGTTGACGACACAGGCTTTTGTTTTAACAGGTTTTTGTTTGAAGCATTTGTTTCCATAGCCTGCCTGTGTATTATTTTGCAGCTTAATTGTATCAATAAACTACTTTTAGCATTTACAAAAAAAATGTAAGAGTAAAGTATATCGAACCTTATATCAATGAAATCGCAAAAACAAAAGCTATTTAATAAGATCACAGCCAACTATGATTGCCATTTAAAAAATGTAAGTTTGTGTTATATCTCGAAAATCAAGAGGGTTATGACATTTTGAGTAATTTTATCGAATTCTACGTAAAAATATGTATAAGATGTCATTTTTAGTTCAGTTCTAAAGTAAGTAGTAGTGGAACAGGACAACATTAAAAAAATCGACTGTTTTCAGTTTTTTCACAAAATTTCAAAAGTTGAAGACATGTCAAATTTGAAAAAGTTTAACATTTTGCTTGTAATTCTGCCCAACTTTCCTAATTTAACCGATTACCTATTTTGCATATTAAGAAAGTGACCCATGTTATGAGATAGATTATGGGCACTCTGTATAACCCTGGAGCAGCTCTTTCTTCTCTTTTTTGCAACTGTTTCATTAGAGCCGCATGTGACGTGGACTTAAATAGTGCGTATCTTTGATGCGATTCTGAAATTTGATGCAGGAGATGCTTCATGTATGTAGCGATCTGTGTTTGTGTTCCAGGATCAGCGTTAACCTCAACTCTGATAGCTTTGCCTATTTGTAAGTCTGCTATCGTTAAAGTTCCTGGTTGACCGTCGAGTTCCACTTCTTTGGCGGTAGGTTTTGGAATCTTCTCTTTTGGTTTTCCTTTGCAGACATTGATTATTTTCTTCGCGGAATGTGTGCTCATTTTCTGTATCTGTTGAGCCTTCGCTAGATGTTGACAGTATTTCTGAATCAGACGATATATCTAGCAACGCTACGTCATCCTCATTTCGTAGGATACCTGTGGCTGCCTGTATGATATTTTTCATCGCTTCTTCAACTCCATCACTTGCGATCATGTTTGCCCATCTTACGATGTCTAGCCTTGATACTCTGCGTAGTTCGTAGTCGTCACCTAATCTTTGTGAGAATTCGTCGTCATAATTTAAACACAAGAACCTAAAATTTATGCAGCATCTGCACTCTGGTTCATGGTTTGTTGGAGGTAACGTCAACCACGTTGCTACTACTGATGATTGCCACACTAGGAGGTCGGCGAAGTATTCTGTTTGCCATTCTGGTTGTATAAAAATTTCTCTCACTCCCGATATGAGTCCCAAAAGGACGAAACAGCTGTCGGGTGATTCTCAGTGTTTGTTTGCTATTGTACAACCTCTTGCGTACTTTACTGCAGGCGATTCGAAATTTTTATACTTGCCAACTGTTAGGTTGGCTATAATTATTAAAGAATCGACTATGTAACTGCTTTACATACCTGTCGGCAAAGTTGCTAACAGTTTCGTACGTGAACGCTTTCACGAGTCGACACTAGATGTCGAAAAACTTATCATTTATATATATATATATATATATATATATATATATATATATATATATATATATATATATGAAGTGGTGGATAATAGAGGACAAGTCGATGTGATTTACACCGACTTTTCAAAAGCTTTCGATACCATTGGACATAACATTATTATTGATAAATTACTTAGCTTTGGTTTCAGCAGTTCTCTTCAAGTATTCTTTAATTCGTATTTAAACACCGCATACAATAAGTCAGTTATAACAGTTATCAATCCAAACCGTTCGTTGCATCATCTGGAGTACCCCAAAAGGGTCACATTTAGGTCCATTATTATTTTTGATCTATATCAATGACTTAGCCAACATACTCACTTGTGGTAAACTATTATTTGCGGACGATCTTAAAATTTTCTCGTCAATTACTATTCTTAACGACTGTTTTTTATTACAACAACAAATTGACAAGCTTCTACATTCGTGTAACAAAAATGGTCTTTCCTTGAATCTAGATAAATGTATAGCAATATCTTTTTCGTAATTAAAACCTACTACTTATTCTTACCGAATTGATTCTACAATCGTTAAAAGATGTGATGAAATTAAAGATTTGGGAGTAACATTTGATAGCAAACTTTCCTTCAATAACCGCATCAACAACATTTGCTCATCTGCGAACAAAATGTTACGATTTATCATTAGAAACTCTAAATCATTTAAGAATACCAATTGTCTAAAAATACTTTACTTTTCATTAGTAAGATCAAAGCTAGAATATTGCTCATTAATATGGTATCCTCTTTCTAATAAGTATAAGACAATTATTGAATCCATCCAGAGAAAATTTTGAAATTTTTATATTTTATAAAACACGGCTCATGCCCTGAAAGAGGTTTTTTCCAGGAACATTTATTACAGCAAACTGATATTTCTTCCATGGATAAAAGGCGGTTAGATAATAGCGTGATATTCCTTTATAATGTACTGCATCATAAAATAGATTCACACTACCTATTAAGTAAATTAAACTTCCGTGTCCCACAAATTAATTCAAGGCTTTCGGTTTCATTTTTTATCCCTACATCAAAAACAAACATCTTACAAAAATCACCCATCTTCATAATGTCAAAAAATTTTAATTTAGTAGGCACAGAGTATGATATTCATTTTGATTCGTTAAAAAAATATTAGAAAACCAACGTATCTTATTTTAATTATATTGTTAGCGCGTCCTTCGATAATTTTCATTTTGTTTTTGCTTTCTGTATTTTTGTTTTAGTAATTTAAGTTTATTTAGCATATTGAATATTGTTCTATAATTGGAATTTTTCTTTCTGTTGAACAATAAAGATTATTATTATTATTAGCAGGGGTGACAGTAGAGACTTCAAATTCGGGGAATTAATTAAGGATATGGAAAGACCTTTCAAACGAGGTATCACTCGACACCCCTTTTCCATTTGAAAAAAAATTTTAATGGCGCCCAGGCGCCCTCTTGAAACTTAGAGCTATCAACTTAGGTTGTCAAAATGTAGTATTTTATGCCTTATTATAGCTCTCCAAATTTCAAATCGATATCTCAAACCGTTTCGAATTTAGAGGGGAGGGGACTATTTACGTCCTCACTGTATGTGCAATGCCATTACGCACTAACGTCACAAGCTAAATAACTATGTCTTTCTTTGAAAAGGTCCTTATGGAATAATCAACAATTTGACCCGCGTTGGGCGCCATTTGTAAGAAATAAAACTACCATGCTCGGCATCGAGAGCCGCATATAAAATTAATACATGGTACGTAAAATAGCATAAATATTCTTATTGAGGCAAATTTATTTAAAACTATAAAATAATTAATTTAAGATCACTAATTTTCAATCAAATGACATTAAATCATGCCCATTATTTGGCCAATGGTCCGTATCACTATCTCCATCACCTTCGTGGTCAGAACCAGTTTGTGCTTGCGACGTATACGGAGTTGATTCACCTTCAACAGACATGTAGTAATTGGAATCCATTTTATTTGCGGGTGGAGATCGCCCTATATTATTAATTCCTTCAAGAGCTCTCTCGTTTTGTGGATCTAACCTAAAGTTACAACATCAATCAGACCCTTAAAATAAAAAAAAAAAATGTAATACCTAAGAGCCGTATTGTAATGTTCAAAAGCTTCGTCATCTTTCTGCAATCTCCTATAACAATCAGCAAGCATTTGATGCACTTTAGATGAAGAGTTTACTTCTGAATGACGTTTTAACAAAGCAATAGCTTCGTCGTAAGACTGTTCGTGTTCAAGTTGCTCCGCCAACATACATACGGCGCGAGTATAATTTAAATCGCTCGTGATTACGCGTTCTAATATACTGCGTGCTCTCGAAATATTCATTGGATCTTTCAAAAGTACTGAAGCATATAACTGTAACACAAAATTATTTGTTAGCTTTAGTTCAGTATTCGTGGTTATTGAAGTTAAGGGTCCTATGCAGTCATATCTATTACCATGCTAACTGTATAATAAGATTGTGCCGTTATTTTTTCATTGTAAGAGGTAAAAATGGGTTAGCTAACGCACGATTTTGTTTTCTATCACCTTATTATGCCTGATTTAATTTTAATTTGATCAATTTGATACAATCTTTAAAAAACGATAAATCTTTATAATAAGATTACATGAAATGTATGCGTTTTTAAACAATGAATTTTTGGTATTAAATGAAATATAATAAACTCTACAATGGTATTAAAAAAATTTGCTTTAAACTGTATAGAAGAGCTGAACTTAATTGATTAAATACTGCAAAATGGCAACCAACATTACACAAAATATGAAAAATCAGGGCCTTGTTAGCATGATTTACAACATCTTATTGAGATAACAATAGGTATAGATAATCCAGTATAATCTTTGAGTTAGGTCCTTTACTACTCAGCACAGGCAGAAAAACCCAAAGACTTAACAATTTTTTCAAGTCAGCATTTATGTATTTTAATCGTTTCGTGCATGAAAGTCGTGATTTCTTCAGTTACGCTTTATCCTTGCATGCAACTCAATCCAACCTAATAACATCAACTTTAAGTAAAAACTCTATTCAAGATTGGTGTTGTAGATGAAATATTTATGTTTTATCAAAATTTAGTGATATACAGAATGTCCCACTACTAACGGCGCACAGAGCTTCATGTCTACGTCTTTCTTTATTTCGAATTCATTCGAACGAAATATCGTGTTGGCTACAAACTGAAATTATTTCCTTATGGAACATACTGTAGTTGACAAAGATTTCAAATTTTACGGAAAAAATAAAGGCCACTTTCTTCAAGGATCTCTATACCTAGCTATTACGGTTCTATTTCGACTTTGTAATAAATGTGACGTCTTTTAAAAACAAATTATTCAGGTATCATTATCAATAAATTCAAAGTAGATTATGTTGCTTATCTCAAATAGAACACCCTATATTTCATGGGCTCATAGAGAAAATAATTCTCCTCCATATGGTACTAGGATTCCCTAACCGAAGTGCAGTAACTAATCACATTTTTATTATCATAAACCAAGTTTTCAGTCTATTCTCAATTAATAACCTTACCGTGAGAGCTGCAGGATGATCCATTTGTTTACAAGCGTTATTAGCAAAAGTGGTAGCTTCTCGTAACCTATTCATCGCCACATAACTTTGTACTAATCCATAATGAGATTCAAACCTAAAAGGAAATATCATATCGGTTTCAGAGAAAGAAAATTTATATTAACCTATTGGGGCAATACTGAAGTGCTTCCCTGTAATGCAGTGCAGCTTCTTGATACTTATTAATTTGCATAAAAGTTGCGGCTTTAAGTAATAAAGCCTCAACATTACGTGTGTTTAATAAACAAGCTTGTTGTCCAAAATAGGCAGCACGTTCATATTTGTTGTTGACAAACATATGATAGCCCATAACAACCCAATGTTCAAGACCACAGTGACATATCAAATTCTGGAATTAAACGATCCAATTCTTTATGATGTTCCTTTTTGCTTGAGTTTGCAAGTAGGGTAGATAATAAATCACGACCAGTTACAAAATGAGGATTATTTTGTGTAACCTAGAAGTTCAGGAAGAACCTTAAGAAGAAGTAATTAATATTTGTTTAAAACTACCCTTTGTAAAGTAGTTAACGCTTCCTTGTCTTCACATAATAAATTGTAACAACGAGCTAAATTGATTAATAGAGCTGAATTGTTTTTTAAAAGACCGGGAATGTCCAAGCTTTTAAACGTTGCTATCGCATTTTTGTATTCACGCAAATTCATTTCTGCTAACCCACGCAACCATACAGTGATCCATCCAGATTCAGCTATTGCACCTAACATAAATGAATTGACTTCTGTGCCCTATAAATGGTGCTTTGTTTAGTTACTTAATAAATTACTTTAACGAAGGTGTTACTTTAATGCCAAGTTTCAACAAATTTTCTACCGCATCCATTGCTAAAGGACACTCTTTAAGAACTTCTCTATAACAAGAAATTGCAGGTCTTTCCATGCTTGAATCACGGTAAAGATTGCCCAAAGCCATATTCACTTTTGGTGTCCGTGCTCTGGCTGATATACTCTGCAATACTTCAATTGCCATTTGGGGCCGTTTTAGTTTCAAACAACACAAGTGTATCTTATACTTTATATCTACATCAGAAAAAAGATCTTTTTCTCCTTCAATTTTAGTTGTACTTTTTGATTTAATTATGTATTTCCTAATTTGTAATGCTAAAGTGTAAATACTTTCCGCATTTCGATATTGTTGTGTGTTGTAAAGCGCCTCAGCATAATAAACATGAAGTTGAAACTTAATATATTCCATCGATGGGTCTTGTTTATGATCGTACACTGATACTGCAAGCTCACCCTTTAAAAACAAAACTTGTATGTTAATATTTAACAGTAATCGATCACTTACGAGTAACACCATTGAAGAATACAATTCTTGCTCATAGAGCAAAGACATTTGTTTTACAATACTATTCATAACTTTCTTTAAAAAAACTATCTCTAATTATAACCGACTTTTGTTAAATTTGAAGACTAGAAATGAGCGCACCTTTAAAAATTGTTATTCAGTAGTTCATTTGATTCATAGTACAATGAACTACAGTTTGCGAACTGTACAGAAATGTACAGTATGTCAAAAATTGAACGAGATTATATGAAGTCAACGGATATGACAAAACTATAAGGCTTAGGCGGCACTACGGTGAAACCGCGACGGTTTTTAACCGCATAGTTCTGTGACTAATAAAATTCTAATATGCGACCGCACTTGCGGTTTTTTTCCGCTACTGATTTTAAAACCGCAACAAGCTACAAAATAGCTCGCGGATTAAGGGTTGTGTCTAGTGACAAAGGATTTCGTATTCTAGTAATTTTTAAAACCCTTGTAAATATGCAACTTACATATCACCTTCTAAAATCAGTTACCTGCTCTAAGATGTTTTATACTTGTCTACATATGCACCAAATAATAAGAGAACCGACAAACAGCTTAGCTGTCACCCAGGTTCATGTCATCCAAATAACAACACATAAAGTCAGTTATCATGGCCCGATACCGTTCGTCATTGCGACAATCACCTTCTGGCCATTCTCGTTTGGGAAGATGTGTTGACGCGTTCTTGAATAGCGTAGGGCTCCATGGTTAAGTAGTAACTATGACAAAATACAAACGTCACAGAATTAAAGTGCTGCCACCTGAAAACACCAGAGCAATAAACTGCCAAACTTCAGACATAGCTATTGAAAAACGGTTGGTAATTGAACTTAAAGGAGGAGCACCATAAACCATTCAAGTGTTTATTCCGGTAACGTCTCGTGTGCTAAAGGTGCACACTTCATCAGGCCTCTATTTATTAATGAAAAATACACAATGTGAGTATTACAATCATAAAATATCACAGACTATAGTAAAATATAGAGTTTCAGATTAACTTTTACTACAAATTAACACTTACTCTAAACACTTAGGCCCAGTTGCACCAAACTCGGTTACATTTAATCGTAGGTTAAAAACAATAGTATCCAATGATTAAACATAGTAACGATTGCTTTTAACCTACGGTTAAATTTAGCCAAAGTTGTGTGTTTTGCAACTCGTTGTCTTCAACTCGTTGTTGTGGTGTTCGTATCTTTAATGGTGACGGACCATCTTTTGTTTAGAGTAAGTGTCAATTTGTAATCTGAAACTCTATATTTTATTATAATCGGTGACATTTTATGATTGTAATACTCACATTATGTATTTTTCATTAATAAATAGAGGCCTGATGAAGTGTGCACCTTTAGCACACAAAACGTTGCCGGAATAAACACTTGAATGGTTTATAGTGCTCCTCCTTAAGAAGTTCGATTACCAACCATTATTTATATTAAGGAGGAAATAATTTCTTAACATCTATTGAAAAACGTTATACAAAGTAATACTTCAGCACTATCTTAACAAAATGCGCGTTACTTGTCTCTAGGTACTTATATTTAGTCTGACGTGCAATGCGGAATTCAAACAAACGATTGCAATTAAAGCTTGTATTACATTATACTTTTTTCGTCTAGAAACTTTGACAAGTTTGTAAACTTGATGAACTTGACAAAACTTTGATAATGTAATACGAAACTCCGTCCAAGTTTTGAAACTAGAAGCGACCAAGTTTTCATCGAAAGTTTACTTACTAGACTTGCCGCTGGATCGAATTTAAGAGCTACCAACACTTACTCATAAACTAGTTACTACACATGTGTTTTTGATGTTGTGTTTATTTCTACTATGTGCTTCTACGGTTATAGCGTTAAAACACGGAGTTTTTTTTTTAATTTTTATTTAGGAGGTCTTACAACGCACGTTACAATTACAGTCAAAATATTGTTTATTTTTCTTAAATTGGTAATTACTTGTTAACACTTCTATAGAGTTTGCGCAATAAAATTATAAAATCACACGAACAAAGTTGGAAGGATTTCTAGTTTAGTATCCCGTCTAGTTTACAACTTGTCAAAGTTTTCTAGACGAAAAAGTATAATGTAATACAAGCTTAAGGAAATGTTGACAATCGGGAAGCATTTCTTAACGACCTTGCTTACAAAGCAAACAAACCAACTTCGTACATATAAAACGAAGTAGGTACGATAACAGAAGACAGTCAAGAAGTTACCGTCAATAAGTAACAATCCAGAAGCAGCAGCCAATAACTCACAGTCAGAGTTCCATCAGCATCAATTGAAGTATCAGTCCGAGTTCGAGTTCGTCAGTTCAATTCAATCCGGCGCGTCGCTACCCGGGCAGCGATCTTCAGCTCGACATGCGATACCACAGTAACGGGTATATCACTGACGCAGCGCATAGTACACAACTTACTTAGTTTCTGACCTACACCGCTTCCATTCATTATTGTAAATATTACAGCACGATTACGGTATGTGCAAATAATAAACGCTAGTAAAATCCGACTCGATTCCAAGTTCTTTCTCTGATTCGACCCGGCGTCTAGAGTATTAACACCCTAAACGCCATAGAACAATTAATATCAAGTTATACAAAAATGAAAATTAACAAAGAAACGGTACAACAATAAAAAAAATATAACAAAACAAACAGCTACACTTTACACTAGGAGCTTGTCCGGGATTTCTGTATCTGAGACGGAAGTAGGTCGAAAGGGGTTCCTGGATACCGTATCTTCAACAACGGATTGTCCTTTATTTATGCTTAAAGACTGCAAAATAAGCAGTTTCCTACCGGTTTTCGTCAGCCTATATAAGTATACTACTATTTTTTCCAACGGTACGCAAAATAATGCAAAGAATTCGATTTGTTAGAACTACCGTTTCGCCTTGTTATTATTTAACACTTGGAATACTATGGTTTAGATTTAGTTTGAATTTCCTTATTATATATAAGCTGTTTTCACGGCTTTGAACTAATTTATAGGTTATATAGTTTTACGCTTTGTAATGTCTTTTCAACGGGAAAACTACTAATGGGGCTGATCTCTCATTGTAACAATACAAGACGTTAGCAGAGCGCCTGATCATTTTCTCAAAACACTCCACATGGAATTCAAAGAATGTAGAGCTAGGTATAAACCCTAACGTACAACACGCTAGTATACATATAACGCCTTTTTTTTTACTTTTACAAAAATGGTTGTAATATTATACCTTCGGAAAGGCGGTTCTTACAAAAGTCAATATTTCGGAATTCAAAAATGTTGCAAACCGGAACGATGTTTTTCTAATTCACGAAAAAGTATTTTTTTTCGAAATGAAAAGGTTACAGACTCAGGTCTTTTCACCTCCAGTTAATTTTAGCAGTCGGTTGGCATAGAAACACAGTATTGAACCAATCAAATTTTTTTGAAAATCACATTTTCAACCGACATTTAAAATTAACTGGATGTGAAAAAACCAGACGTTCATCAAAATTATTTGTTTAACGGTGGTATTTTGATTAACAGTGTGTATGCGGCATTCCAGCAATCATTGCGCGATGTAATTACTTCTGTACATGCAAGTACACAGCGTGACTTAGTGATTGGACTGCGCTTCGGGTTAGACGATGTACATGCAGTACTTTTTCAATTACTCTCGGTACTTGCCGAGAGCATAATTGCGCCAACCCTTTCCGGCGCCCCCTTGATGAGGTATTATGTACATTATGCTTATTATGCGGATAGGAAAGAATGCAGACGCAGGTAGCAAACCTTTGTCGCAGGTAAAAAACCCTTCGGTATAAAGACACCTGTTAATTTTCACTGTTAAAAGTAGTATCATTTAAAGAATCTTAGCTAATGAAAACCGCTAATTACACATATTTACACCCATTTGTCTGGATGTGGCTTTGTTAAAAATATTTGAAAACATGTTGTTTATTTGCGCCGTCCTCCGCCACATGATTTCCTTAAATAACGACTTTTGTATAATGATGTGACAATAAAAATTCAAAAGCACATCTAAGATGGCATTCTTCAAGACACCACACCTGTCCAAGATGGCGTGTATGTAATTGAATAATTGCTAATTAAAACCGCTACGTAATGATTGTTCAATGGTTTGTGTTCTACCACCGCCCCGAGTACTTTCGATATTGATAGGGTGAAATAAATGTAATTATCTTGTTTACAACAAGAATTTAAACTGAATGTTAATTATGTAATTGTGTTAATTTTAATCAACAGCGTTCTATTGTAAGCGTCGTTGATGCCAGGTGTTTGAGTCGTTTATTCAAAAATTCTTGTGTGAACTTGCGACGTTATTCTTTTTCTTTCGTATTTGTTTATCCCTCTCTTGCTGCACGAAGGGTGTGCGGTGGTTGACCTTGAATATAATCAAAATATAAAGTAATTGAAGGTCAAAATGTGCTTTCTATTCTTTAAATGATTAATAAAGAGATTATTAAATTGTCTGTTTATATTTAAATTAAACATCGATATCGTTCAATAATGATTGAAAATGAATCTAACAGGGTCGATCACTAGCTGCGTACCCAGCCAAACAAGGGTTAAACATCTACAATCTTCCTTCCTTCTAAATACTCGAGCGAGTTATTCTATAAGAATTTTTTACAATATGGAAGCTGTAAAAATCAGATATTTAAACGAGAATTATAAATGTGACTGTAATTTTACAGCAGCCAATTCCTCGATGTTTTTGTTAATAAACTCTTAAATTGCAAAGTATTGTTATCACGATCACGGGGCGTTAGTTGAAAGAAATTGAATGGCTATACAAATTTTACGGTCTCCTTCTAAAGTTATTATTTCATTTTTATTATATAATACCGTACTTTTGTGTTGTACCAAATATTTCTCTTCTTATTGGTTTATGTTTCTGTTATTAAATAGCTTAAATTTACAGTGTAAAAGGATTTTATAAACCCACATAAATTTCGTATAGAAACTACTAATAAATCCATCAGCGCCACCTAGTCAAGCGTATGTTATTTCTGTTGGCGCGGCCGCTAAGTTACCTTAACCTTGTATCGGTTCCGACAGGTAAATTTCACTTTTCACCTAAATCTCTCTCTTTTTAGCGCATTTGCTTCATTCCCTGCTATTGTCTAGCCAGTTTTATTGTTTTACGACAAATTGTAATTGAGGGATACAACGTAAATCAACAAAATAGATTAGAAAGTATAGTTCGTGATGTTTTGTCTATGTAAAAATATACCCTTACCTTTCGTACACAACACAAAAACTGTTAAAAACATGACATGAATAACTACATTTTTCAGCTTTTTTGTAGAGTTACGACATATTGCACTGAAATTATTTATTGTGGATTCCGACCTATTACGTTTTGTTTACTTTTCCTGGGGGACACGATCTTTTGAAATACTGGAAGTACAGAGGTTTCTATGGTGATGACTTACGATTTATTGTGAGAACATAGATTCAAACTGTAAGAATCGAATGGGGCCAAAACGCAAAATCCAATTTTTTTTTGTTACGACATATCCCGCTTAAGCCATCGATATGTAATATAAATATTAATTCGAAAATTATAAATTTTAAGGTATTATTATGTTTAAGCGATTTTAACAAATATTGCCATATTATGCTGCTATATTCTTCGATGTTCTATTGATGAATTACCCAATGGGGACGAGTGCAAGTCTTATGGGTTTTATACAGGTTGTATTCGCTTGTACTTGGTTTCTTATAGATTTTATGGAAAATATTTTGTACTTGCATGATTTTGTAAAGGTTTCTAAGGGTTTTTATCGGTTTTGTGTCAAAAGGAGCGTTAACATAATACAATAAAAATGACATATTTATAGTGTTCTGTGCAATTATTTCAGAAACCTATCGTTTCCGAAAAGTGGACAAAAGCAACAAAAACAGCATGTTTTGAAACACCATTACAATAAAGGGCGTGTTTGAAAAGGATCCGAACAATGGTTTCATACGAAATTGACGTTAATGAGGGTGAAATCAAATAGTTATTTTATTGAAAACCTGTACCTTTGAGAGTTGAGTCAAGACGTAGGAATTTCACAGGGATCGGACGACACAGAAGACACTTTGGAGAGGATGCGACATCAATCTATAACCGCGCCCTTTTAGTTTGTCAACGTTTCGAGCGGAAAAGTTGGTCCTTTATTAAGACATGTGAAAGATAATGGTAAAGTGTATGAGGGCTCTCATCGGAAAATCGTGTAAGCATATACGCTAACACTAATACTAAATCTAAGTGAACTAAATACAATAAATTAACAAAAATAGCGTCGTAATGATAAAAACAAACGTTCTATTCGAACGAAGTAACATGTAAATGTAGCAGAACAAGTTATATGAGAACCGACGTTCCATAAATTTAACCTCCAACCATTATTAATATAATTTTGGTATATTGATTAAGAATGTTATCGAACAAGATGTTGTCAGATGTATTAAAAACTATGCAACAAACGTCAAACCCAGATCAGATTCTTTCTTTGATCCACAAGAGTGATGATTCTAATAATTGCAACAATTATGTGCTAATTAAACAATGTTTGCCAAAGTTTTCGAAATGTTGTTATACAGCATAATTTATCAAAGTATTTTTCAAGATATTTCGTCTAATCAACATGGTTTTCTGCTTCGTTGTTCTAGCACGCCCAATCGTCACTTTTCGCAATTTGATAAAAACTCAGCCCCCAAGTCCAAGTAGAGATTGTTTATTTGGGTATAGCTAAGATCTTTGATCGTATTCCAAACAACATTTTTCTTGTTAAAATGAAGACCTATGTGCCTCATAGCTCACTACGGTTATTCTTTCACTCATATCTTATCTGCCACCACCAATATGTAACATTTAACAATTATTCATCTCGATCGATATTCTCCAATTCTAAAGTTGCTCATGTGCCAAACTTAGCCCCACCTCTTCTGTTTTTGATTTTTACCAAGGATATAACAGGTATCTGATCATACTCTTTTTACTACTGATTTAAAATTATATGTACAGATGTCTAACTTAATGTGATTATCTTCAACATAATTCAAACATTGTACATGCTGTTTGACTCTAAATATAGACAAATGTTAAACGGTAGCGTATACGAGTGAGAGAAAACTCGAACATAATTATTACATTGATAACGATATAATATTCCGATTCGCACTAATCAGTGGTGGGATTGGCGACACTATTGCAACTATTGCATCCGTACACTTATCTACATTTGCCATGAAACTTCCGAATACTGCGTTATTTGTCGATTTATAAATGATTTTCGAAATCATTAAGCGTTGTACTTGCATTTTCATGCCCAAATTTGCATATAAAAGGTTACAAAATAATGGTTAGATGATTTGGAAAGACAACAAGGCTAAAATGAGTTCCAAATAGCCCTTGTTATGAACTTATTACCGTTCTGATCTTTCTTTTGTGACTATGCGGTTTCGCCACCGCTCTATACATGTTTATCATACATATTGACATTAAACCTTTTATACAACAAGTATCTAAATTAAGATGGCGACATAAAAGTATAAGATATTTGATTCAACTAGATAACATAGATGATATAACATAAAACTGGCTAGACAATAGCAGGAATGAGCAAATGCGCTAAAAGAGAGAAATTTACGTTGAAAAAAGTGAGATTTACCTGTCGGAACACGATAGACCAAGCTATGCGGGTTCAAGAACACAGCTATTTTATAACCTTTTATACAATATCTAAAAAGAATAACGTTGATAGATATGTGTTTTTTGTATGATTCTACATCACCTTTTTTACAGTATACAGTAGGCATCAGTAAAGAACCAAAATCTGCATACACCAGTAAAGAACTAAATGTCTTGCAAGAATGCCATCTTAGATGTGCTTTTGAATTTTTATTGTCACATCATTATACAAAAGTCGTTATTTAAGGAAATCATGTGACGGAGGACGGCGCAAATAAACAACATGTTTTCAAATATTTTTTAACAAAGCCACATCCACGACAAATGGGTGTAAATATGTGTAATTAGCGGTTTTCATTAGCTAAGATTATTTAAATGATACTACTTTTAACAGTGAAAAATTAACAGGTGTCTACAACTTTATGCCGAAGGGTTTTTTTACCTGCGACAAAGGTTTGCTACCTGCGTCTGCATTCTTTCCTATCCGCATAATTAGCATAATGTACATAATACCTCATCAAGGGGGCGCCGGAAGGGTTGGCGAATTATGCCCTCGGCAAGTACCGAGAGTAATTGAAAAAGTACTGCATGTACATCGTCTACACCCCGCAAGCGCACGTGCAATTACACTAAGTACACGCTGTGTACTTGCATGTACAGAGTAATTACATCGCGCAATTGATATTGCTGCTGAATGCCCGCATATCTACTACTATTAACTATCAATGTATCCGGAGGCTGCAAATACTTTGAAAATGACGCCTATTTTCTTAATCGCCGGAAAATTAATTAATCGAGTTTATTAAAGGATAGGGAGTAAATTGAATTAAATTTAGGTACACGTAGTTGTAATTTGATTCACTAAACACGGTTGCTTTTCTTTAATATCAAATAATAGCGGACATTAATTTTTCATAAAAAGTAGACGGTATTCTGTTAGTGAAAACGTCAAATTCCGAATGAAAAGGGATAACTGTGGGAAAAGTAATTCAAGGTATCTGATTGGCTTACGACTGTGTGTAAAGTAAAAAACGCACACTTTTTTTAGTTGCAATTATATAGTTACCACTGATACTTCACACACTTTTCGATATGCACAAAATTAGTACCTATTAACTTCAAAATCTAATGTTTATTTTTGTGGTTGTCGGAAAAATTTCGTGTACAACACGTTTTAAAAAGTAGATTTCAAAACTGGTTGTACAATATACTATTTCCACTCGCTATTTAATCGCAAATAAAAATCTGCAAACGCGGTTTTTCCGATAGGCTGAAACACCAAACACGGAATCAAATAAAGGATCGCTCGGTGGACCCGCCCACTAACTATCTGTTAATATACGGTCGTGCTCGCGTTTATATACCCTCGTAAAACAATAATTGAAAATCGTAACGTTGTATACAACTTTTCAATAGTAATACTAATTTTTTAACAAAATATAAATTTTTTTACGTTAAAAATTGTATCCAGGGAGATATCGGCCCACAATCCCGCTTCTTTACAGTTGTTGTCGAATATATTGGAAACGATTAGACAAGTACGATTTGCTTAAAAGATAATCTAGTAGCAAAGATAAGCTAGTTAGCTGATACAAGGTTTTGGTTATAACCTATGGTTATAACAAAAAATATTAACCTACGGTAAAGAAGCGCTGATTGATTTTACATATAAAACGTAAACTATTGTGAATTACCTTTAAAAATCTTGAATTTTGTAATAAATAAGTAAGAAAAATCTCACTTAGTATACATGGGTTTCCTGTCAAAAATTATATGCAAATGTTAGATTATCAATTTTGAAGTTTGAAATGCCTCTTTACGTTAATATAGAGAGCATTATATGTTCTCTACAGATTTCTAAGCATAATTTTTATACTGCGCATGCGTACAGAGATAGTTGGCTTTATCGGCACAAGTGTGTTATGCATTCGAAGTTGTCGCTTAGATAACGATTTGCATTTAAACATTCAATCGTCGTTACAGTTATCTGTTGGCATTACTTAATTACTAAATTTATCACTGCACTGTAGCGTTGTTAGGATTTTATCCCGGATTGAACGTAGGTGTCTTAACTTTTCCCATTTTCAATCGGCCAATTTCGCTTCGGGTTTTGTGGCGGTCTATTCAAATCTTGTATTTGTAAGTGCTTAGGTTACGTTTGTTAAATTACAACGCGTATAACACAAATGTATCGGTTGTAAATTGCTAGTGGCAACAATTTGTTCTTTAGGTTAGGTACGTTTTTAAAAATGTTTACTTCATAAAAACGAGTTCTTATCCCTGGTGTGTGTCAGTAAAGTTCATGGAATAAATTTGTTTCCCTCTCTGTAAGTTTATTCTGCCATTTATTCCATTCATGAGGAAACTGACATATGCGCATAAACACGACCGAACCTTATTTATTCTAGTACAATCCAATTGTACAAATTTGGCAAACAAGAAATTCTTGTATTAAATGATTTCGAATACTTCAAAAACATGAGCATTAAAAAGAAATAATGATTTTATTTTATCATTAATTTTTTACATAGAGGGTGGAGTGGTTAGCTTTCAGTACAATCAAAATTGATAATAAATAAATTATTATTTATTACTGTGTTTATTACTTTTTAAGTTTATCGAACTGGATCCTCACTGTTTAAATTTGGAATACGTGATTGTTTCAAATTTCGTAGTAGGTTTGGTGTACTTAATGTTGTCATTAGGAAATAGTTGCTATAAAAAGCTACCGGTAAAACGCAATCATTCTTGATGTCTGACAACACTGTTGGGACCTTAGAACTTCTATAAAGGTGTCGATGGTGGCTACACCACAAGCACAAGCCTGGAGTTTTATTTGTGTAGGACAGGCATTATCAGAGCTAGCATAGGGACAGTAGTTATAATCTAACAAACTAAGTAATGACAATTATTTATACATTTTTACTTGATAAGGTTGTAAATAGCATAGGTCTTTATATAAAGTACACAACTTACCTAAACCGAAAAGTTGGAAGTTACAATTCAAAATAGTTCAAATAATTTTGAAGACATAACCTAAGTTATTGCTGCACTCATTTACGTTAAACACGTGTTTTACAATAATCAACAATGTCAGATTCGAGCGATTCAGAGTCACTCAGCGGTAGCGATGCTGAAGTATTTGGCGTTTTAATTGAACCAAATCCAATTTTTAACGGTTTACTTTCAGTTGCAAGAGGCGTTTGCGAAAGGTTTGTTAAAACCGGGATTGAATGTTATTGAAGAAGCTCCCAAAGTTTTCACAAACGATGTGGTAAGTGTCCTTAAGCAACTTCACAACGTGATCATCAAACCATTATTTTTGTAGAAAGGTCTACAAGATAAATTAAAGGAATTCAAACTCAAACTTCCATGGATTGAAAGATTGGAGGAGTCCAACAAGCCGGCACCTTTAGGCCCCGAACTAGCAGCAAAATTTTAGAACAAGAAGAAAAGCAAGAAAATTTACGTAAGAATAACAAAAAATTACCTCAAATTTCAATAAAAGATGATCCAGTATTAAATGATTTCAAAAGAGAAACAATGTTTTATCGCCAAGCACAAGCTACAGTTTTATCAGCGATACCTAAACTTAAAGCACTAAATATTCCTACTAAACGTCCAGAAGATTATTTTGCCGAAATGGCTAAATCTGATGAGCATATGCAAAAAATTCGTCAAAACCTGATGAGGAAACAGGTGGGTCAAGAACGCAGCGAAAAAGTGAAGCAATTAAGGGCACAACGTAAAGAAGGAAAAGCATTACAAATTCAGACAAAGTTGGAACGTCAGAGAGAGAAAAAGGAAATGTTAGATCAAGTGAAGAAAGTGCGTAAAAGGTGTTGGGAAAGATTTAGAATTTTTGAACAAATCAAAACAGAATGGAAAAAAATATGACAAACAAAAAGGGTCAAGAGAAACGCAAATGGAGGGATCAGAAGTTTGGATTTGGGGGTAGAAAACGAGGATCAAAATCAAATACAAAAGAGAGTTCTGCCGAGGGAACTGAATTTAGTAGATCTGGCAAGAATAGAAATAAAATGAAAGGTAAAATGCAAAGGCCTGGGAAAAACAGAAGAAATAAAATTAAAAATAGGCGCAATTAATTTATTCTGTAGTTTAATGAATAATTTAACAATTTTTTTGATTAATAAATAATTATAAGACAATGTACTTATTAAAAATGGGATCACTAATTTTCTCTTGAAATGATCAGGGTAAATTAGATCTGTAAAATAAAATTGTCAAATCATATTTCTAGAATAAAAGCACAAAAAGTGTTATGTCACATGAGTTTCTTTTTCTTCAGTTTTCATGTTCTCTGGTACAACTTTGGCAACTTTCCTAGATTCTTTTAGGTAAGTTTTTGTGCACTGCATTTGTGTCCAACTTATAGGCACCATGGGATATCCATGCTCTGAATGAGCAATAACCACTCCCAATTCATTTTCAGCAGTCGATAAGTTGTATGTATGAGCTTCAGTTATAGGTAAAACACGTGCTAAGATTACATCACCAGGTCGATAATTTTTGTAGATTTGTACACGATCTTTGTCAGTGGCACGTACATCTTCCCTTCGTAAAATTCCTCGATATGTTCGACTCAGTACTGTATTTCCAATACACTTGATAATGCATTTGCAATAGTCTTGAGTTAAAATTGTTACCTGCGCTGTGACAATGTCACCTTGTACCGGAACAAGAGTTTGCTCACCAATACTTTGTACTTCTACAACTTTTACCTAACAAAACCAGTTAAATTTGTTCATGAGCCAGATAGTAATAAACTTACTCCGTTTTTTTCTATTATATCGACCATACCAGCTAACGATGAATAAATATAACCTTGCCTTTCGTAAGTTCCATGTCCTGATTCATGAGTTTTATCAGATAAACATAATCTTTGTCCAGGTACAGAAATCAAAGGCTTTTGTTTCATTTTATTTAATTTACAATGTTAGAAAAAAGAGGTTATAATTACTATTGTTGATGATGTCAAAACTTAGGTGTAATGCTGGTTGCATTCCACAATCTCACAGAAAAATAATACACTCACGGTTTCTTTTAATTAGGGTTATACTAATTTTTGGCAACAACACAGAATAATACCATTGATTATAAAGTTTTACCATTGATTATAAAGTTCGTTTTACTATAACGATTGATTTTTCACTGCTATAACCAAAAAGCATATAATGGCTATAACGTCTTTATGTAGTCCTGTTGAAGTAATAAATCTCGCCAATTAAAATTACTTATCTAAAACAATATCTATATATTTATCTTTTCAAATGCAACTTACACAAAACCTTATTGTTCATAGAATCGAATACCTACATAAATATTTTTAAAATAAATGAAAATTAAATGTTCGTCCTGGTGTTGATTAAATTTTGGTGAAATCTCATTTGTTCTTGATTTTAGATTATTAAAATTTGTATATTGTTATATACAGAATGTTTTGCATAAAATCCGACGCAGAGCAGGGCCATACAAAATTTCAATTTAACTTAGCCTACCACCCATACCTTCATACTAATTTGGATCCTTGAGAAATTATAGAAGTCTTTAAAAGTGAAGTTTTAAATTAAAAAAAAATAATATTTCACCAAGGAAAATTAAATTTTGGTACAATATACAGAATGGAGCTTTTGAAAACGGGTCATAGAGATTTAGTATTGTGAACTGGTTTTTTTCGAATTCTTACTTACCCTTTCAAGTGACAAAAATGGTTTTGGTATCAAAACGCAGCTAAAATTATTGCGCATAGCTCTCGCTATCAGTAATCTGCTGAATTACACGGTCTTTTTGAAAATTCATCAATAAAAATTAGTAATTTTTGATGTTTATTTATTTTATCCTTCCAATTTAATTTAGTTCTAATATCATTCGAAGCTGTTCCTTGGGAATAAAGCTTTATATTTGCTTATTAATGACTTTCCTTTCAGCCTTATTGTCAAAACGTAGGAATGTTGATTGTTTAGGCAACCCAATACTATTTTTCTTTTATTATCAAAACTTACTTTTATTTTTATTAACAAATTTTTGAAAATAACGTGAAATTCAGCTGACTCCTAATAGCTACAGCTATACGAACTAATGTTAGCTTCATTTTGATACCCAAACCATTAACCTATGATCCGTTTTCAAAAGCACCACCCTGTATAAGTTTAAAGCCTAAGTAAAGTTTAAATAAAGCAATTTAAAGGGGTGAGTTGAGTTTTTTCTTACATTTGAATGACCCCCAAATATGCAGGGTGTAACAAAATAAGTGTAAAACATTTCAGGGGGTGATTCCTTATCGAAAAAGAGATAGGGTCTTTCATATAAAGAAACTTTATTGGAGCATTCCTTGTTAAGATACAGCCCCTTAAAGGGGATACATAAAATTTGTTTTACATTTTTTTCACAAACACTAAAAAGTTAGAAAATTGAAATTAAGGAGATATTTTTTACCATCAAAAAGACACTTAGCCAGTGATTTATTTGTTTTACCCCATGGTTGTAAGGGGAGGAAAACGCAACTCCTAAAATTTATTTCCAATGTTTTTTTGTCTTATTATTGGTGTACCATTTAAAAATTTATTTCCATTAGTTTGTTTCATTCTAAACAAAAAATGTCTCTCGCATTTTTTGTCCAAAAAAAAGTTCGCAGCAAATATTATTTTACGAACAACTACAGAGACACAGTTTGTAAATTTTTGAAATTAAATTAATAATTGTGTGTTGTTGTTCTGTTCTTAATTTGTTAGTTTAATAATTCATTTGTTATTAAAATGGCATACACAAATCAGGCTGATATACATTACGTTTACGGTCTGTCGCAGGGGATTGGGATAGAAGTTTCTAGAAGATATGCGGAAATGTATCCTCAACGGCAACTGGTTAATTTTGGGAAACAAATTCAAGAGACATTTTTTGTTTAGAATGAAACAAGCTATTAGAAATAAATTTTTAAATGGTAAACAGACAAAAAGGTCGGTACAATGAAAATAAATTTTAAGAGTTGCGTTTTCCACCTCTTACAACCATGGGGTAAACCAAATAAATTACTGGCTAAATGTCTTTTTGATAGTAGAAAATATCACCTTATTTTTAATTTTCTAACTTTTTTAGTGTTTGTGAAAAAAATGTAAAACAAATTTTATGTACCCCCCTTAAGGGGCTGTATCTTAACAAGGGATGCTCCAATAAAGTTTTTTTGAATGGATGTCCCTATCTCTTTTTTGATAAGGAATTACCCCCTGAAATGTTTTACACTTATTTTGTTACACCCTGTATATTTTTTGGCACATTTATAACTATGATTAATATAAGTTGTTCTGTTTTTTCTAGAATGGTGCAATTTCTTTTTTTTTCTTTGTTTCGTAGCATTAACAACTGCGGTTTGAAATGTCATAATATGCTACTTTTTAAAAATGTTTTTATATTGTTAAAATCACCTTTGACCGTTCACTCAAATCTTCCACACGGTGGTAAAAATTTCGGTATGATTTCGTCATTCAATTTTTTGTAGAGCTCATTCGGTTTTCCATCTCTTATGTTTCTGTAGATCCTGTTGTCTCTGTCGCAGATCAAGCATAAAATACATAAAAAAATCAAATACAATTAAAAAAGGCTTGTTACAAAAAAAATTTACAAGATTCCATTTATGTATAACATCAAAATCAATTAAACTAGGCATAGAAGTTGGGTCGAAATATTTTAGTAACTAGTAAACTTCAAAATTCGCAAGCGTGCAAAACGGAGAAGAACACCCCTAACTAACTTCAAATTTGAAATTTATTTATTCCCTGTACTCATACGTGCGTTATATACGCAACTAAAATCAGGATGAGTCGATCGTCGACTGTCTGAAAACGGCAAAAAGAACGTTCTTATCATCTCTTGTGCATGTACCGCACACAGAACTTACTAGGAGAAGAAATTCCAAAATACATTAAAAAAGTTTACAATCGATAAGATGAAACCGCAAATTTATTTTATTTCAAAGTGAAGTCAACGAACTGACCGCGAGTTGTAAGATGGATTGTAAGGAAATTGAACAAATATCACGTACCATACCAACGAAAAACAATTTTTCCGTGTTTATAAAATTCAACACAATTTAAATTAAAATAATTTGTGAAAAAAATACTACGATACTAGCCATATATTACCGACCCAAAAAAGTTGAACTGTTAGCTGAATCTTTAAACTGGCCCTAACAATTAGATTCTCTTAACGAGGATCAAACGCGAATCAAAACGAATGACATCGACAACGATGAGACAGAGCAAGAAATTACCAATCAAAAGGCGCCGCCGCCTGGCGAAAAAAAAATATTCACCCATATACTAAAAAATCTATCCGCCAAAGCTATACCACATAAAAAACTCAATATTTAGAACGCAATATTTTCCGAAAAAATGGAAAACCGCGGAAGCAGTTCGATTTCAAAAAACATCAAAACACGACGCGACGCAACAGAGGTAGCCAGAATAGTAACCGACGTCGCCATCAATTTTACAAAGGCCAAAAACACAGTGATGTTGTTGCTCAACATACAAGAAGCTTTTGACGCCGTATGGACGAATGAACTGATATTCAAAACGATTAATAATCAAAAATATCTTCTACGTCCGCAATTGTTTGCCACCTACGTCAGCGACATGCCAAAAATTAAAAATTATCAAAAACTCGGTGTTCGCCGACGGCACAGCCCTATACATCACGGTAGCGAACAGATACGCGAAGATAGAAGAATTACACAAGAGGACTGAGCTCGAACCGATACAAACATACTTAAATCGATTGACCGTGAACTTCTATGACCGACAAAAATAAATGAAAACCACCTGATAATGGACATTACAAAAACGAGAGCCCACCAGAGGCTATAAAACACAAACAACGCTACCAACATCTTCCCATCTAGGAGAAACTGGTATAAGCTGAAATTTGAATATATCTAAAGCAGGTTTTTATTTCCAGAGATCGCTTAAACGCGTAAAGCGGAAAATCTTGCTGCAAATGAGGTATTAAAAAATATTAATAACTTTTTTGTGTTGCTATGGTAACCATGTTAAATAGTAAATTTTGATTAGTTCTTCCACAATATAATAAAATTTTAACAATTACTGGTTTTTGACAATTACGAGAAAAAAATTAAAAAAATTCAACACACTGGTATTCGGTATGAAAATTGAATGACATCTACACTATTTCAAGAAAAAGCTTTAATAAAATTGAACCAATGAGGAACATTTATTAAATTTGGGATTAGTTTTGTTGTTAAAAAAATGTTCAGTTATTAATTTTAGTTAACGAGTAAGTGATACTATGGTAAACACATTAAATGCTAAATGTTACATTGTGGAGGAACCCATTAATTAGTTTTTGATTCCTAAAGTTTTACTAACGCTAACGCTACTTCAGAGGTTCTTCAATCTCCGATGTTGGATGTAGACTGATGAGTTCTGTTTCGGATAGGGAATTTATACTGATTCAAGGTGGGGGAAGGGAATCTAATCCGGTTTTTATGTAAGGTGCCATTCAGGTCTTCTTGATGATTAAAATCCAGATTTGATTAAGCCTCAGGGTTTCTTCCTCTCTGTTTCCTTCGAGAGATGGTTATCATAACAGATTGATTAGGATGGCCATCGAGATTTCTAAAACTTCAACAAAAAGGAAAAAACCCTGAGATTCTACCAGAACTGGAATTCATCAAGAACACCCGGTGAACGGCACCTTACGAAAAACCGCATCTGACCGGCACGATGCAAGCTTCCGCCCTCTTTGAACCAGGATAAATACAACCTGCAACTCATCAGTCTACATTCAACATTGGAGATAGAAAAACCTATGAAGAAGCTGATGACTACTCGCGTTAACGAAACGTTACATAGAAATTCTAATCAACGACGGCTTTTAGACAACAGTATATTTTGATTTACCTTTTATAAGTTTTATTTGTGTTTGTTTGAGTTTTACGCTTATCGTTTTATTTTTTTCTACGAATTAGAGTCAATAAAGCAAAAAAATTAAAGCAATAAATTGTTCTGAGTTTACTGAATCACTGAATAGTTTCAAATAGACAAGGAATAAATAAAAAAAACTATTCTAGTGAATATGATGTTCTACATTACACATTCACTTTAAAAATGAATATTCGAGTAAATTATTTAAACAGTCTTCTAATAAAATTGAATTTTATTGCTTTATCTTAAGACAAACTTTACCAATTACCTACTGAACTTTTATTCTTAAGATGTGGAGATTTATCTTCTAATGAGAAAGACGAAAATTCTCTTGATAACATAAAGTTTGTATTCTAGGAAATTTCCAACCTCCCACTCCTTTAACGTCGGCGTCGTAAGAAAATATTTTCTATTGGTCGTAGCAGGAGAAAACAAAATAGACCTGCCACTTTTCCGTACATAAAGTTATTGTTCCTAAGACATTCATAATAAATGTAGATCAAATCCACATAGTTCATGTACTGATTATAAATTTGAAAGATGCAGAAAATAATCTGGTTATGAGAGTCAAGTACTGCAAATGGAACACCCTTTAGGCTTGTCAAAAAAAATTGATTTTGGACAAGTAAAGACATTACTAGACGTGCGATTTTTTTTCCTTCTCGTAGAACTTATTGAGAGTCACATTAACAGTATAATAACAAACATTAAAATGTCAGGTGATACCTACCTTTATTTTGATAGGTTAAAAACAACGTGCAACAAGCGGCAACAGGTTATAATATCTTCTGTAAAATTCAAACTAGACTCCTATTCACTTGCATTCAAGAATACTGGTTTTTAGATTTTACCGCGGATAATTTCCGAGAATTTTCCCAAAGACTTTTTTCAAAGGTTTTCTTTTTAGTGGATCTTTTTTCCTGTGGATATTTTTTCCTTGGATTTTTTTCGTGGATTTTTATTTAGATTTAAAATTATATCACCGATTTAATTTGTTTAATTATATAGGTAGATAATTTACCCGACTACTTAAATTAAAATTACTCTGTACGAATCTTCAAATATGTTGCAGTTTTTAAATTACACTTTAAAATGAACACAGTGTACAGAATTTATGTAACCGAATCTGAAGGACTAAGTACTTTCCTTTCTTGTGCTAACAAGGGCAAATGATGGTTAAATATGACTAAATCAGTACTTCACACATATTACATTAAATAACTGTATGATTTACATTGATCTAAGATAATTAATCATTGGTGTTATTTTTAATTATAATTTTAACAAAAGTACTTTGAAATTGCTTTTTTAAATAATGGAAAAAACGGTCTTACAATAGGTAAGTATCAGTTTCGATCAAAATCATACAATAATAGTTAGATTAAATATTTGATTTGGATGAAATCGAATATTACGATCTGATTATTTATTAACATGTACATTATGTCCAGTAGAAAAGTCAATAATTAACCGATTAGCACAATGTTGCGAGTCAATTCGACATCAAACGGCTTTGATAATGGAAGAAACACACATTGAAAATTATCCCCCAGCGGTTTGGGTTCGAAATGCCTGCAAACACTACATCGCTAAAAGAAATCCCGTTGTTGTATTAAACAAACTTAACTTAACAGTTCCTAGAGGCTGCATGTAAGTGAACATTTTTTAAATGTCTATCCTTTTCAAGTAAATTTTTCTTCAAAAATTTCTTAATAATTAAATGTGGACTTGTAGCTCCTTCTAGGTGGATATAGAGTACAAAAACAACCCAATGGTTTGACATTATCGACGTTTCGCCTTTCATTGTGAGGGCTTTATCAAGGTTAAAATTAGTTAAAGGTTTATTTATTCTGGATATAATAAGAATTTAAAACACGATAAAATGGTATCACAGAATTGAGTTGATTGTCAATAATTTAGTAAAATTCATAAATTGATGGTAGAGAGAATTAATTAAAAAAAAAGTGACTAACAATCATATGTATATGTTCATTAATTCAAAAAATTATTTAAAAAAAAAACTACAATGAAGAGCAAAACGTCAGCAATCTCAACCTATTAAGTTATTTTTGTTTACTCAACCTCCACCTAGAAGTATACATCTAGGTATATTTAAACATTTTTTTAAATATAAACAATATGAATACAGATATGGACTATTGGGTGCCAGCGGTTGCGGAAAAACTACTCTTTTAAATTGCATTTTAAATTTCAAAAAATCGATTCCGGTAAAATACTAATATTTGGAGGCGTACCAGGAACTGAAGATAGTGGTGTACCAGGTCCTTTAGTAGGATATATGCCTCAGGTATTTAGTTATCTCAAACAAAATTCAAACTATTCAATGTGAAATAATTCAAGGAACTTGCATTGGGACCTAGTTTCTCGATAATGGAATCTTTAAAATATTATGGCTGGATTGCTGGTCTGCAAAATGCAGAAATATCAACAAGAACTAACGTTTTAGCTAAATTGCTAGTGCTCCCAGATTTGACTAGTAAAATTATGCATTTAAGTGGAGGACAACAACGAAGAGTATCATTAGCTTGCGCTTTAATACATCAACCGCAGTTATTAATTTTAGATGAACCTACTGTTGGCTTAGATTCAATTTTACGCAAAGAAATTTGGGATTATCTGCAACAACTTTCTAAAAAGATGGTTACAATAATTATTACAACGCATTACATCGAAGAGACCCGACAAGCTGATATGGTGGGTTTTATGCGAGGTGGTAATATTTTAACTGAAGATTCCCCTGATAACGTATTGAGACGTTTTAACGAACCAACTTTGGAAAAGTATTTCTTAAGTTAAGCATCATGCAAAATTCCAATCAACATGAAGTGATTGTTAGCGATGGTAACGGAAATTGTATTATTGATTTGGATGATGTTGATGCGCAATCTATCGACATTATAAAAAATGCAAATTTTTCGAAGCAGCAATATTTTGAGAAATTAAATAGAGTCGTTAATCCTCATCAATTAAAAAGAATTCGAGTTAAGGCTCAACTTTGGAAACATTTGTTGTGGATGAAACAAAACTATATAACCGTGTTGTTTTTTATATTACTTGGAGTTTCTCAAATTTCGGTTTTTGTTTGACTGTAGGACATAATCCGAGTCACGTGCCAGTCTCTGTCTATAACAGTGAATCGAATGACTGTCAAGGAGTTTCTCTGCAGATGGAGTGTAACAGCACAAAACTAAGCTGTGTTTACTTAAAATATTTGGAAAATAGTATCTATAAATTAGTGAGTACTTGAAGTGATTGCTTTAATTTTTTGCACTTTTGTAACGACACTTGCACAATAAACATTTTGGTTTTCTAATTAAGGACTTATGTTTGCATTTTTATTCCATTTTGAAAACATTCAGTACAGATAAACAATTTATTTAGGGTGGATAGAGACCGGGGTCGGTTGATACACTTTTATTTTTTTAATTATACCTAAATTTTTTTTAGAATTTGTGACTGACTAATTGAAAACCTGTACTTTCAAGTATTCTATGGAATCATAAAGTCTCAATATTGTAAAATACAATTTTTGCATGATTTTTGTTACAATTAACCACGGTTCCGGAGATGGTTGGCCAGAGCTCTTGGGGTTGGTTGGCAGTTTTATAAAACATAACATATTTATTAGAAAGAAGACTTTATTTGATTAATAAAACTTAAAACAATTCTAATAATGTATTTTAAGTCAGGCTTTTACTTAAAAACGGTAATTTGAATATCACACTAAAATATCAAAACAAAATAATTACATTATACAGTATACATACTAAGACCAGTAACAAAACTTCTCGGAGGCACTTTGATGTTTGAATTATGTTTTTAGTGGCATTGACGCCATTTTGAACAATGGACTGATCGAAAGTTTGAACATTAGGATACGCCTCTGCAAATAAATGATTATTTAAATTATTCATGAACATATGATTATTGAAATACTTACTATAAACGCGGGCCTATTACAATTATTAATTAATTAAAGTTTAAATTAGCTGTTATCTAAATTACTCTGCTTCATCACTTGGAAACGAAAATAATTTTACGGTTAATTTATACAATTTTCGTGATGATAAGCAACTTTTCATTGCTTAAGTACCGGGATATCAAAAATTATCTTGATCAAGGGTGGTTGTTTATTTCAGCACAATGACTTGGCAGATTGTGAAACAACAAACCATATTCAAAAATTTAAACTAAGACAAACGTTTTACATTCTACAACCATTCTTGACCAAGATAATTTTTGATATCCCGGTATTATTCAGGCATATTAATATGTGTACTAACTGAAAATTATTCTAAAATTAAATGAATAGTAATGACATCAAATAAATAAATTAATAAATGATTAGGTACCTAAACTTAATACTTAAAACAGTCAAACCCATTAAAAAAACTAGTTAATGTCTATTAATAATGTTGAATTAATACTACAAAAACACAAACCAGCTGATAGCTATACGGCATTTTAGCTAATGTGAATTCTGACGCATGTCCGTTTTTGAGTAAAACATAAAGTTTCGCTTCTGAACGTTAGTATGTATACTGTTTCTAAATAATACATTCTTAAACAAACTTAGCTACTAAACATCATCATCATAGTCACAAGTTGCACAAATGTAAAAAGCAGTGTAGCCATTGGTATAAGTTTCGGGTGCCTATTAATTGCATTTTGCATGGCACCCATTTTTCTCTTGGACGACTGTTAGAAGAATCTTCTGAACATACCAGACAAAAACATTCATCGTCTTCTTCATCAGATGATCCATTTTCTACTGTTTTTTCCTTGGTAGTCTTGTTACCTCTCTCTTTTTTTTTTCTTTCTCTTGTTTGATTTCGTTTAGCTTGTTAAGTTTCTTTGGTTTAATTGCTTTTTTCTATTTCATTAGCGCATTTTTTATAGGAGTGTTTGTTAAAATCAATGTTGTTTTCCTCTTCTTACTTTTCTTGGTTGCATATAATTTTACTGGAGCTTTTGGTAATGGTTTTTAAGGAAAATTACATTTTGAGCTTCTAAATTAATACAAGAAGACGAACCAGTATTCATCTAGTCGCGTGATGATACAAACAATTCTCTACCAGCAACAATTGTTCAGCAGACGGTGCAGCTGAAGCCTCACATACAGCACTATCAACATTTGTTGTCAATTGGGCCATCTGTAGAATTGTTATTTTTCTCTAAGGGATTGGGCTTATCTGTTGCATAACTTGGTAAAAATTCTTCCGGTAGGAAAATTGGTGGATTTAATGGTGATATTCCAGTCGTGGTTGTTGGGCAGCAAAAGATATGGAAAGTAAATTTTCGGACCTCTAATGGGTCTAATCGGACGTCGTTTTAAAATATTATGTAAAAGGTGATTTTTCTTTAATAGTAATTATTTGTATATTTTTTTTATAATCAATATTGAACTGCATTTGCAACCTTCGATTTTCTTCGTATGATAAAAAGTTCTATACGATATTTCACGGTCAATTGCCGCTTTTTTTGCTTTTTGATCTTTAAATCGACAACCTCGTGTATTGCTTGCATGATAACATCTTTAGGAGTTCGTAGATTTTGTTTTGTAATGCCTCAGTGTAACTGAAAATATTTTTAAATTAACCATCCGCCATAAATTATAATGCCTGGGGTTGGTTAGCACTAGTTGCCAACTTGCTCCATTGAAACTGCGCCAACCAACCCCAGGCACCCGTTCATCAAAAATGACCCCACAACGCAATTTAGGTAAAGTTGTGTGGTTGTCACATACACAAATGCACTGAGAAAAGGAAAATCTCAATGATTAAATTGTTTTGACGACACAAAGCGAACGAACAAACAAGATGAAAAAATTACTCTAATCCAGGAAAAACGTGAAATCTCATTATCTTGACTGAACCACTTTATCTAACACTAAGATCATATAGGCATGAGCGGTTCAGCTGAGTTTAGTTACAAACCAACTGTCAGCGCTCTCTTAGGTTAGACGTGGAATTTATAAACAATCCTCAACCTACCCCAGGTGCCAACCAGCTCCGATCTCCCATACATTACTCATTTGTCACTGTAACTTTAACAGCACATTCACTTTCATGCATAAAAATAGTACATTATTTTATACAAATTCCCATGTCGCTCAAAGGCTTACCGAATGAAGTTAGCAAGCCTTTTCTCCAAATAGAACATGTTATTTTAATTAAAATTTATCCAAGAACATATATTTTGAGTATGGTGCTCGGGTTTGGCGAGGAACGTTAAACCTTCGATGAAAGAAACGTTGAACTTCCGTAACTGATTCTCCGCTTCTTACAAAACTGTTATAAAAACGCAATGCTCTACGCTCTATAACGACAGGAAAGGGCACTAATGGCCTTGGTTGTCTTTTAGATCCTTTCTTAGAAACCAATGCGCGAGATGGAACACGCGTTCCTTCCCTTTCCACGAAAGTTGTTTCTCTGAATAATATCTGTACTCTGTGGTCATGTGAAGAATCTGTTTTATTTCCGGTCATCCATCTTAGAAAATGCTACTTTCAGTCCCCTAAACTCACACATCTTTAAAATCTGCGGACAGGCATTATACTTTTGTATCTAAAAGAATGTAAACTAAAGAATCTGTTACTTTTGGCAAGTCATCTGTGAAAGTGTACTTCCGGTCCCCTAATTTTGAAAATAGCACTGCCGTGCCGGATGGATTTTCCGGCCGAGAAAACAAAAACGCTAATGACTCTTTCGGAATCAGTATAAAAAATATCTTTTTGCTCAATTGTTACCCAAAATGCATCTAATATTACACTTCTCCAAAATCGTGCCTAGACTATTAAGAGCGGTTTTCTTTTCTATTATGATACTTTTTGTGGAGGGGAATAAAAACTACACCCTTTCGGAAACTCAAGCTAACTTTACGCACAACCATGTGTAAGCTTTTTCAAGGATATACCACAGCATAATAAACAAACAGTAGTGTACCTTTGAAATTAGTAATTCAACAAACATGACCTTACAGCTATTTTACTTATTCGGTTTAAAACATAGAGTCGGACTAATTGTAGCGTTACAAATATTAGGTGTATTCGAAGCATGTTTAATTATTATTTTATTTGTAACATAAACTAAACAAAATATTTTAAATAATTTAATTTGTTTTCAATAAAACGATTTACAATATCGGATGTGTAGTAATTAAATCTTAGAATCGACTATGTTTGTTGTGCAGCGGTACGGTTTATACGGTTTCTCCAACATTATTAACCGAAGTGTTTTGTTTTATAGACCAATGTACTATGCTGTATTGTTATTATGCTGTGATTAAACGTTTAATATATGACGTAATAGACGTTTACGCAAAAGTACTTTATTCCACATTTCCTTATCTTATTAATACATTGCCAAGCCTATTTACTGAGAATTATTTAAGAAAGTATAATTTTAGGTTTACCATAAGTCCAAAAAAAGTGCTTTAGACTCCGTTTCGACTGGAAAAACATATGCAACAATTATTATTAAACCCGACTACTCGAAGGCTCTCCGCAATCGTATCAACAAATGGTATTTCACCAGTTCGTCAGACATCGAGCAGTCGGAAATATCTGTTATACGCGACAATACAAGTGAGTGTATTTATTAATAAGAAATTTATAACTAAAAATCGTCTTTAGACGCCGAAGTCTCTGAGTACATTACATTATATTTATATAAAAATTTTCAAACTTTTCTTCAAAATTATTTAGAGAGTTGCAAGTTGAAGAAGAAATTTTTTGCTTATCCCATACGAGTAAGTGTGAGTTTATATGTGTTTTTCTATGTGTGTAAAGTTGGAGTCTCACATTGAAAAAATTAACATTTTTTAGTGCGGGGGTTATTTTAAATTTTAGGGATAATTTAAATAAATAGTTCTGGTACTAGAGATCCACCATAGAGAACTTGACATGTGTTTCTTTTTCTAGATGAAGCTCTCAGTTTTTTAATGCGATGGTTATTTTAATTTTAGAGAAAAGTTAAATTTATAGTTCTAGTACTATTTATAGAGATACAGCATAAATAACTCGATATGTGTTTCTTCTTCTAGAATAACCTCACTAACATATTCTTATCATCCTCTAGGTTGATATAATTAACATTATAAGTAACATTCTCGGATAAATTTACTTACTTCCTTTTTAACCAACTCTTAAAATTTCTGGAAAATAATAAAAGTATTTTCAAAACTTCTTACACTTAGTCAGTAACGATGTTAATACCACTTAATTCAAGCAAAGGGAAAAAATCTTCTGTTGTGTACGAAAAGCAGTCCGGTTGGAACAATCAAGAAATGAAAGAGCAATTTGTTTATAATCTGACTCTATTTAAAGTTATAACAAAATTGACGTGATGCCCTTTGCGTTTACCAATTCTGTGTCTTCAATTTTGTAGTTACTGTTACACAATCAAACGGTGCACAAGAAAGTGTTCACTATAGTTTCTTTCTCCACACTGGAACCGGAAACTCAGATAAAGATAATTATCACGAAGAGCGGGTGGCGTTCAAATAAATACTGACGCATTAGATTAACGATAAGCGTTAGCAAAATCTAGATTTAAACTCGTATCACAAAGCGAGGCCGCTGGATACATAAATAAATTCGATAAAAGTTAAACTTTTCTAAATGCAAATTTTTATCTAAGTATAAGTAAGTACTGCTGGTATTTTCGTGTAGCATCTTTATGCTATTATAATTTAAAAGCAGCGTTACAATTAATACGCAGTTTGGCTTACCTTTACGGTGAGCTTCCTTTCAAAGTCGTTGAGTTTCGAATGTACTAGTACTAAGTGAAATGTGTGTCTGTGTATAAATAGTATAAACTAAGCAATGCCAACAGATAACTGTTTACAGTTTATACTATTTATACGTGTCCCTTATTACACGAAGTGTCGTTAGACATACATTTCACTTATGTTAATTGCTCCACGAGAGTTTAAAAGACCAACTGACTTCTTGTACAGTTGTATACCGCACTTAAGTATACACCTCTGATGAGCTCATAATAAAAGCGAAATGCGCATCAGGTGTTCTTTCGTGCGTGTATGCTACTGCACAGAAATATTTGGCTTTATCGACACCAGTGTTATTGGATTCTAAGTTATCGCTTAGGTAACGATTTGCATTTAAAACATTCAATCGTCGTTACAGTTATCTGTTGGCATTACTTAATTTTTACTATTACTTCTTATATCACATACGACATTCAAATCACACGTAAAAAAAATAAATTTACACCCAAAGAAAAAACAACACCTGTGCTTCCTAATTTACTAAATAATATTTTATCTGTGAATCCACGGATAGAGTAATATACTAAATATAAAAAACTACAAGAATGTAAACGCTAATAGAAATAATAAAATAAATTATAAAAATTTATTTGTAAAAAAATGGCCTCACATCGAAAATACAGCCTACTTAACTATAGAAGGCTTCACAACCAACGAATAATGTACCAACAATTTCAAATAAGAATGAGTTCTCTAACAGTACCAACAGTGGTAAGGCTTATTGACAGGACAGTCGGCGAAAATTATTCAATTCTAGTGACTACAAATAAATATTTACTTTGCTGCTCTGATTAGTGTAACACTCTACCACCAATATTGTTTTCTCTTTTATTCTAATAAACAATAAATAGTAATACGAAAATATCTTGCATAAAAAATGTATAGCAATTTTTTTTAAAACAGTTGGCATTTATATGACCAGTTAATTTTATTTTAGAAATAAGTCGCAGATTCTTTTCCATGTTTGAAATGACCACCCGTAGTTGAAGATACGACGAAAGTTTGTCAAACGAAGAAAGAAATATTGGTAGGTAATGTTATTAACAAAACGTAAAGTTAAAGTAAAAAATCTATATTTAAAAACGTATTGCGTATTTATTTAAATAAAAAAAGTATTGAATTGTAAATATAGACCTTCAAGGTTTGTTTAAATTTAATCCCAAGGCTTCAGTTTTTTAAATAAAAATTGAACCACAAATAAAATATAAATATTAACATTAACGAAAAATCTAAATCTAATACATTCTTTTTCTTTCAAATCGACCAATAGCATCAAAATTACACTGACTATTTGCTAGTAGGTTATTACAGCACCTATTTTTAACGTTGTTTCATTGGATCTTTGTTTAAATAATATTTTACATTATCACTCTTTGACTCCTCTTTTCATCGTTTACTTTCCTTTCCCCCACTTCACTCAATGTCTTATGTTTAACTTTTAAGTGCATCTTCGCAAAGTTTTCTCAATATACAGGGTAATTTCTACAGTGGCGTAGCGAGGGTGTGCCGCGCCCGGGGGCAAACACAGTCATGGCGCCCCCACCCCCTCATAAAAATATTGAAAATTTCATTTTAAATTGAGTTTATTTTAAATTCAGCTATGTAAAATATATATTAGTATTACTATGTCTATTTACGAATTGAGTTCTTCTTCTTAGTCTTAGTCATATTTTTTTATCATTTTAGTGAAAAGCATAAGGAAAAAAAGTACAGTTTAAATATATTTTTATTCTATATTATATAATCATTGATATTCATAAAACAAATAAAAAATACATATACATGTACAATTTATTTTAAAAACAAATTTTCCTAGCCTTTATTGCTGCAAATTTTCGATGACTTTATCAAAATCTATGCTGTCGGTAGTCTCCCTTTCTATACTCAATAAAGCTAGTGCTGATAACCTGTCCTGTGCCATAGACGATCTGAGGTAAGACTTTATTAGTTTTAATTTGCTGAAAGATCTTTCACAGCTGGCAATGGATGTACAAATTGTCAACAAAATTTGAAGGCCCACTCTAAGATTTGGAAATACATCTTCCCCATATTGCACAATAAAATGAAGCAAGTCTTGTGGTGTTGAAAGATGCACATCACATCTCGCATTTAAAAGCATTCTGCAGTCTATTATCTCATTAAATAACTCTAAAGCGTCTAAATCTGAATCGTAAAATTTCCAAAATTGTCGCATTTTTGTTTTAATGTTTCGTTGTTTGTAGATGTACCCATCAAACTATTTATATCAAGAAGGAAACCAAAACTAGAATCCAGTTTGAATAAATTATTAAATCTATCTTTCAATTCCGTGTGTATTTTATCTAGCACACTTTTCATAACCCTTATAATTTCGCTTTCGGCAGTTAGCGCTACATCCTCCGACATTTCTCCAGGCATTTTTTTCTTCTTCCGTTGACGTCTATATACTTGCACATCATAATAATCACATAGCTTCTTTGCTTCTTCAGTAGATTTTGTACAAAGGACATTTCTCTCTTGAAGAAAATACTCATCTAAAGCCCGAATGTCTTGAGCAGCATTGTGGAAGTTTATTGTGTGGTCTTGCAATCTTTTTTGAACTCTGTCAATTTTTGCAAGTACAATATTCCAGAATTGAAGAAGAACAAAAATTCATATTTCAATAGTCCATGCAATAACCGATTTGCATCACCTCTTGTATCGGCATTTTCGTTATGATCCTCTGCCATATTTTCTAGCAGTTCAATTAATTTGTTATGATGATTATATATTGGTTTAACAGCTTCTGCTCTAGCACTCCAGCGAGTTTCTGACTCTGACTTTACGGAAACACCCAAAGCATTTTTAGTTTATCCCATCGTAAGGTGGATCTTGAAAAATAAACATACGTACTTTGAATGGTACCAAAAACGTAACAGCTTCTACTTCTTGACTAGCTGCGTGAACGCCTACTAAATTAAGTGTATGGTTATCGCAGTTTACAAATATCGCTTTAGGGTTAATTGTTGCGAGTCTTTGTTGCACCCTGACTTATAACCAGACATTACAGATGCATTGTCATAACATTGTGATCGACAGTCTTTAAAAGACAGTTTATCTTTATCCAATTGTTCCAATATAATATCTGCAATGCTGGCTGCATCTTTTTTATAGGTTTGAATAAAGCCTAGAAAAGTCTCTTCAATAGTTACTGTTTTATTCTTAAAATTAATATTTACATATCGTACAATTTCTGATATCTGTTCATTATGAGCATTATCAGGAGTTGAGTCAAACATTATGCCATAGTATTTAGCATCTTGAATGCCAAGTAAAAGTTTTTCTCTAACTGAAACTGCGAGGTATTGAATAAATTCATTTTGGGTAGTTGGCGAAATGTAAGTGACCGACCTAGGATTTTGCTGTGCGTACATAAGATGGTTTTTTATAACTGGGTCAAATTCTGCCATAAATTTTAGCAGTTCTAAAAATTTCCAGGGTTTTATGAGTTTCTACGATGCTTTCCCTATGACCTCGTAAAGCCAAATTTTGTTTTGCTAAATATTTAATGCAGCACAGTAATCGCTTAAGTACTTGTCGCCATTTTTCTTTGTCTGTATCAATTTGCTTTTGTAATTGGTCATCTATAAAGCCTACTTTTTAATTATCTTCATTTCCATTTCTTTCCATGTTCGAAAAGAAATTCGATGTCTTACGGAATTTTCATGCATAGTCATTTTTCTGTTTTTTTCAATGATTAAACCCAACTTCCTTTTCTAAACTTGAACAGTTTTTAGGTGAACCAACTGATGGAAAAAGCAGACATGGAAAACAAAACGCTGCACACTTTAAAGGAGAATATAGCAACCAAGATCGATTTACTATACCTCCTTCTCCTTTTCCTAACTTTTTTGTAAACCAAGAAGATGTAATAGATCTATTATTTGTTTGGGCAAAAGGCCCAGCACTGTTCTGAAAATAAATGGATCCTTTTTCCACAAGTTCTAGGCGTAATGCATCTGATATCATTGCTTTTCCTGTTGTTTGGTCAAATTTTAAATAGCCAAAGTCCCGATGGTGAATTACATCAGTTAACAAACGGATTTGTTCAGTCGTATTATCGTTCGAATCTTCAGATTTTGATAAATTTTGGTGTTCAGTTTCATTTAAATTGGTTTCGTTTTCACTTTCACTACGACTACTGTTTAATTTTTCTGTCCTTTCCTGTTCCATATCATTGTGTTCGGTTGTTACATCTTGTATTTGTTTTAATTCTCCAGGTTCAACATCAGAAGTTTTACTTTTAAGAAATGCCGTCAAAAGTTCACTCGATTTCGCGCATTCTGTATCATGCATTTTTCTTCGTTTTCTACTTTCTGCCCCACTTAATTTTTTCTGCCGAATTCGTTTCATTTTATTGAAAGTCTATAAAGTACAAAATAAAAAAATTGTTGGCAAATAACGATTATATAAAAGCCACCAAAATGGCCATTAAGTTAAATCCTTTAGTTTATTGTTAGTTTTAGTCAAATTGTGGCTTATCATGAAATAAACCCTTTTTATTACCAAATCAGAGATTTCAAAACTGTGTGCCGCGGCCGGTGCCCTGGATAGGGCCTAGGGGCGTCTCCTCAAGCACACTATATAGCAAAAACATATGATATATAGAGGCACCCAGGGAACGTATAAAATTTATAACTTATAAGGGCGCCTCAAGCCGAAAAAGTTTGGAAACCTCTGACCTACTAGAAATATTTTGATTTTGTAAAAAATATGATTATGTTACCTTAAAATCGTTTTACAGTACACAAAACAAAATCACTACTTGTTATGCACATACACAGACAGTACTTGTTGCAGCGCCGTAGCTAGAATGGTACCCTGGGTTCGGTGGAACCAGGCCCGCGACTTTAAAGGGCCTGCAGTCAGTGCAGCAATTGGACTTTGAGTGTCATAAATAGTAGATTACCATTTTTAATAATATTATATGCTTCTAGTTATCTAATATCTATCTAAACGGTTGTCAACCAAATTCCAATATTTTTCAACCACACTGATTCGTTGTTTTGTAAAATTCGTAAACTCGGCGGACAATACTTATTTAGAAATTTTAATAACAAAGCACATAATCCTAAGAAAGAATTAAGTATGAAACACTGAGAGTGGCCAATATTTACTTAAATATTTTTAACAAAGCACATAATCCTAAGACGGGATTAAGTATGAAACACCAGTACCTGCTCGATGCTCGTTCTTTTATTTTACCGTAAAAGTGAAAACTTTGCATTCTTGAATCCAAGTTTCACAGTACTGCATAGATCGGTATTGTTTTTCTTTTAAATATATTTGATAGCATAGCAGATAGCATATAGTATTTTGTTAGTTGTTTGTTAGTGACAATCTCTTAGAAATTGTAAAATAAAAATTAGTTACAATTACAAAAACATATCAGTCAGGTGCAAATAAACGAAAGAAGAAAGCGGAGTTTGAAGAAAAAGTTTTAAGTTTATGTAGTTAGTTCTTCTTCTTCGTCTACTTTAATTGATCCTATGATTAGGAACAATAATGAAATTACTGACATTGTCACCACCTCTACGTCTGAAATTGTGTGTGACAACGGTAAGTAATTAAGTGCTATCCAATTATTTAAGATTTTATTTTATTAAAGGGTTGCGGTTGCCAATATTACAATAAAATAAACCTTTAACTATAGCCAAAATTTTCTATACATCACATTATTTTTCAAATATTGAAAACAAATTTTCATTTAGTATTTTTATTTTTGTTCTACAATGTTTTTACATTTTACGAAAGTCAGGCACTTTCAGACATTGCTAAATTGTCACCAAAACCAAAACTAAATATAATTTTAAAAATACATATTTGACAATATATAATAATGAAAAGTACAAACGTCAATTTGGCGCCCCCTATGGTGCGCCCGGGGCAGTTGCCCCACTGGCCCCCCCCTCGCTACGCTGCTGAATGTCTACTCTCTACTTAAATGTTAATTTCAAATAAATGAAAGGACAAACATAAATCAAAGTCTTTTTCTTAAATAAAATTAGATCGGTTTTTTTTCAAATCTTAAACTATAATTATCTTAATTTTAAGTTTGATTTAAATAGAAATATTTACTAGAAATTTAGTTAATCTTAATTTGATTAAAATAATTTAAAAAAATTTTTTCAAAATAACTCTTTCAGCGCAGTATGTACGTATTCGCGGCAATTAACGTAACTGACTACTTAAGATAGTCGTTTTGCTTAGGATGTTATTCTAATACACCGGGTTACTTGATTTGGAAATCTAAAAAGGGATTAACGTTGTAGGTCTTGAACTTTTCGCCTTGAGTGGTTGTTAAATCGGTGTACAATAAGGCTTGGTGATATTAGTTTGTTGATTTCGCAGAATGAGGAACGGTGTAAGCAACCAAATAACTATAATTGTTGCAATTGCAAGATAAACAACCAAAACCATTGATATACTCCTTAATTAGGAAGTTAAAGCGTTTTGTCGATTTTACGGTATACAGGTTGATTGTAAATTCAGGGCCACTTGATGTACTCTTTTATTATCTATGATAGACAAAAAGTTTATTAGGAAAAGTTTTACAAGTATACAAGATGAGTATTTTCCATACTTTGCACAAAATGGCTGACTTCCGGTTTAAGCGGAAATGATATTAACTTTATTTTTTAAAATAAATCATGTAGTATTTTTTTTAAAGTAAATATTTGATAAATTCTTTTTAAAAACTATAACACAAATATAGCGCTAAAGTTACTAATAAATTAGTTATTTATTATTTAAAATCTAAAGAAATGCTTTTGATTGGTATAATTAATCTTAGGAGGCTGTAAAAACTAAAGTGCACAACGGTTAGAATTACATGTCTTTAAAAACATGGACGACCCTATTTATGTCATTGCAGCGTGAAGTCTCACTTCGTAGATCTCTCAAATGAGACTCCAATTTTACACTCGTTCTAATTTGTATCATATAAACAAACTTATTTGTATTTAGATTGAAAAAGCGATACATGCCTCAAACGATCCTGATTTTACTGAATATTTTTTACCAGGATTTGTAGTAACGTGAGTATCTAAATTGTAACCAATACGGTAATGTTTGTCTAGATTAATGATTTTAATGGGCACTGGACTAACAGCAACAAGCATACTTACCGAAAAACGGATAGGGGATTTAGAAAGAATTCAAGTTGTTGGAGTTAAAATATCTGAAATTGTTGTTGCTTATATTGTAACAGAATCAGTTTTGCTAAACATTATAATAGCTGTAATTCTTGTGTTCTTATTTTGGGTATATGGTATAACACTCAAAGGTTGTATGAGTATTGTTTATTGTTTCTTTTTAAACTGTGGTTTGTGTGGCATGTCTTACGGTAAGTTTTTAATCAATTTTTGGGTTTTAATATTAAAAATAAATTTGCAGGTATACTTATTGCTGTAATGTGCGAAAAAGAATTTACGGCACTATTTCTTTGTGCTGGCAGTTTGATGCCGTTGGTAATATTAAGCGGTATAATTTGGCCACTTCAAGGTATGCACGTAGTTTTGCAATGGATTGCTCATATTTTTCCAGTCTATATGGCGTCAGAAACATTCAGGAACATTACACAAAAAGGATGGGGATGGGAACACGCAGGTGTATATAATGGATTCTTGATTATGTTAATATGGACTCTTATGTTCCTTCTTATATCGTCCATATATATAAAATTTTTTAAAACTAGATAAATTTGCATTACAAGATTTAAATTCTTTTGTTGTCTGACCAAGATCTGTTGTTGTTAATTTCTACAATTTTGTAATTATTCCTTTCGATGTTATACATTAATGTTGGTTGTCCGATAGTTTAAGACGTGTAGACTGTAACAGAAAGTGTATGGAACTCAACGAAAACTCAAGTATCTGGTATATGGCAACCTTTTCCAACCAGGTGCTGGTGTTTCGCCAAGCCTACGTAAACAAATTTCGCTGAGTTTGGAGCAAAAAGTGCTCCAAAAAATGTTTGGTGAATTTGGAGCTATTTTTGCATAAGCCTATTGAATATGCGAAACGTTGAAATTTTAGTTCTTCTACTACAAAGAGCCCAGAATTTTTACACTATGTGGTTTTTAATACAGTATCCGCCAAAATAAACAGTACCGAAAATAAAAATAAATATGAACGAAAATAATGCTCTACCAAAAAAACTTTTCTTCCGTTGTTAGAACCATTTTTAAATCAAACTTATCTGCAGCGTACTATTAATATATCAACTAATGACAATTAAGTCAAATATGACAAATCCATATTACATAAACAACTCCACAGCACTTTCTGTTTCGGTACTGTTTATTTTGGCGGATACCGTATAAGTTGCAAGACATGAATTATTCGAAACTGTACATCATTTAAATTTTTCTGCAATTGCACTACAGATTTTTCAAGTGTGGGTTGAAAATCACAAATAATAATTAATAATGTGTTAATTGTGTGTATTAGTTTAAATTTGTTCATGGAATCATTTGATGATACAAACAGATAATAGGAAAATAATGATTCCAACTTCCCATAAAGAAGATTTATTAGTAAAACAACAAAAATAAATTGCGAAATTAGATTATTAATAAATATGCATGTAAAGTTATATAGATGAAAAAGTAAAGAAGTTTTAAGTTTAAATGTTTAATTTTTTTAACATTTCTTAAGAACTGTCAACTTTATTGTAATTCAATAAATAATATGCATTAACTATAATAAATTATGGTTCAACTTTTTTTGTAGCTTCATAAAATATTGTGCTGCAAAATTCCATAAGCACGTTACAATTTTTTTTTGTGTATTTCTGGCATTAGATGTATATCCTTGCCAGAGATGTACTTTAAAATAATTGTTATATTTTAAATTTACCTTAGCTAAATAATTTATTAATCTACAATTTCTTTTCGATTTAAGTTTAGTAAGTGACATGCATTACATGGAAGCGATACATTAAGTCTTGTTAAGTTCGATATAAAAGCAGAAATTTCTTTTTATTATTAAGACAAGCAAACATTAAATGGTTCAAATCTCCTTCTGAAATCCTGTCGCAACTGCATTTCGGTGAGTCTACTATAGCTAATCTATAAAGGTGTGCGGGGAACAATCCATGATTTAATTGGAGACTGGTTACTGTTGTGGAATAGTTTTTTGATACAGTATAATCTGAAATATGAGGATTAGATTTACCTAGACAAGGGTGAAGTAGTGCGTATGTGTTAATTCGTATTTTTAGTGTAGTTTTCCCATATTTCTTCCCAAAGATAAATCCGTGATCCGAAATCTAGAATAAGCCTTAGAATCAAAATTAACAAACGCACATCCTGTACCACTACTATTCTTGCTACCGTCTGTAAAAATTATTAATTTTTTTCTATAATTACTCAATAAGGAATTCATAATATTTTGGTTATATGAGGAAATATTTGAAAAGGTGGGAAAATAATGTTTGTATTGAACATATTAACATAATAATCAAAGTATTTTGTTCGAGATATTTTGTTTATAGATTGATTCACCTGTGCTGTTTCTATAAAAGCATCTACTAGAGGAGGACTGTTTTTGACTCTCTAATATTTGTTGCACAGATTTTAAACATCCCATACAAAGTCTAATAGATTTATACTGTATTCTATCTCAGTAGCGGCTCGTGGTCAATCATACTGGGAGGTCAAAAATTAATTTAAAAAATAGGCATACTTAAAAAATATAAATAACTCAAATGCACCCCAAAATTTTATACAATCTACAATTTTGTTCAAAATATAGCGATTTTTCGAAACATTCTCATTAAAATCTCTAAGGAATTTTCTGTAAGCATTGTCTAGCTGTGTACGAATATCAACATTTCCTACGGTTGCAAAATTTACCGAGCATTTCATGTGTTCTGTAGACGAAGCATGTTTTTAGTTTCTCTTTTAAATGTTTTAAATCGCTTACACCGGATTTGCACCATAGCGAGTCTGACGAGTCTTTAGAAAATAATAAACAAACAAAACAGTAAAATACGTTTGATACTTCACAACCACATATCCAGTCAGCTAAATCGTACATTACCTTGCGAAAGTTTCGATGAACATCTTTATTTTTGTCTTTGCTAGTTTTTCGTAAACTTAGTTCTGGCAAAGGACGACCATTTGCCTTAAACTGAAATAATTTTGTAAAATTAAGTTCGTTAGCACTTTTAAGTTGTTTAATTTTCTACACTACCGACATTTTCTATAATAGCGCATGTACACGAGAACCAAAAATAGTATTTTTACAAAACAACACAACAACAGTAAAAATATCAATATAAATTCTTAAATTGATTTAAAACATGCGAAAATCGAATCAAAAATCGAGCGTAGGTGTACACCCTATTCAAAGTCAACGTAAACTGCGGAACCCGGCTATTGACCCAAAGTTAATTATTGCTTCGGACGTTCGCGTTTATTCGGGCGCTGCACGTTTTTCGAGTTTTTCCGTGTAGATCTAATTCAATGAGGACAATTCGCACCGCCAGCCCAAGGTTGAAGAGGATGAATTACGAACGACGGCCGATAAATTTTAAGTTATTATACTTGCGACTTTTGTGAGTAAATTACCTACTTTAATAAAACACGTAATAATTAATATTTTTTTATATATTGTCAAAATTTTTGGGAGGTCATTGACCAATTGACCATATGGACAAGCCGCCACTGTTTAATTCTTATTTTGTTTTTGTACATATTAACAATATCACTATTTGATGTAACACTATCGATGTTGTTTATAGTTGTAGCTTCTTTGGCCCGTAAATCCGCTAATTCATTACCATGTATTCCGCTGTGCCCTTTTGTCCAGATGAAAGATATTTGTGTGTTTAATTTATCTAGCTCATAAAGTTTTCTTTTTATGTTCCATATCAATTTATTTTTTTATTCCTGCGGGGGATCTATTCTGTAAGGCTTTTAAAACAGACATTGAATCTGTTGCGATTACGGCATTCCGTAAGTTTTTTGATCCAGCAAAGAACTCGATCAATAACATAAGCTTCAGCAATGAATATCAAAGATAAATCCGTGATTCGAAATCTAGAATAAGCCTTAGAATCAAAATTAACAAACGCACATTTTCAGTACCACTACTATTCTTGCTACCGTCTGTAAAAATTAAAAATTTTTTTCTATAATTACTCAATAAGGAATTCATAATATTTTGGTTATATGAGGAAATATTTGAAAAAGGTGGGAAAATAATGTTTGTATTGAACATATTAACATAATAATTAAAGTATTTTGATCGAGATATTTTGTTTATAGATTGATTCACCTGTGCTGTTTCTATAAAAGCATCTACTAGAGGAGGACTGTTTTTGACTCTCTAATATTTGTTGCACAGATTTTCTGTGGTTAATACACAAAGTTTTTTATTTATATTAACGTTAAATGCTCTTACTTTAATAATATGTTTAATGGCCAATAATTGCCTACGTAATTTCAATGGGGGCTCTTGTGCTTCGGTTAGAATTGCAAGACATGGAGAAGATTTTAAACATCCAATACAAAGTCTAATAGATTTATACTGTATTCTATCTAACTATAAAAGCTTTGAGTTGCAAGCTGAACCATACAACACACATCCGTAATCCAGTATGGAGCGTATATACGATCTATAGAAGCATACGCTAGTTTTAGGGTCTGCGCCCCATTTGCTATTAGTCACACATTTAAGCATGTTTATACATTTTTCGCATTTGGTCTTAACATATTCAATATGCTTCGACCATGAAAGTTTTTTGTCTAGTATAAATCCTAGATATTTGTGGAATTCTACTAATGGTATTTTAAATGTTCCCAGTTTTGGTAATACATCTCTGTGTCTACTGAATATTAACAGTGCACATTATTCTGGAGCTATAAGCCATTTTGAATTAACCACATTTCCATTTTGTGGGATACGCTATTAAGATCTGTTACGCACTCATGATAAGAATTACGGATAACGTATACACATATATCGTCGGCATATTGAATAACATTAACTGATTGACTAAAGACGTCGTACAATTCTATCGTGTACACGTTAAACAATATGGGACTTAGGACATATCCTTGAGGTAAACCTCTAGATGTAGTTCGAAGACCATATTTGACATTCAAATGATCTTAATTTTCCGATTCTTATAAAGTTCAGTCACTCTCCTAGACACATTTATACCTACTCCCAGGTTGATCAACTTTTTATGCAAAATATCTAAATCTACAAAATCATAGATTCCTTTAAGATGAATAAACCAGCATGCCAAATAATAATTATTAGAAAAAGTTAACTGTATGTCTGTAACTAAATGTCTAAAGGCATCAAGTGTCCCCAAATTATTATGAAATCCATACTGAGCACTTGGAAGCAAGGACTTGCATTCTAAGTGTGCGTTTAGTCTAGTTTTGATCATCTGTTCTATGGTTTTCACTAAACAGGACATTAATGATATAGGCCTGTATGATGTCGCATTTGTAGGATCTTTGCCTGGTTTTACAATTAGTGTTATTACTATATCATTTGTCAATGGTGTTGCAATTTACCATTTGTTAATTGTCTCAATAAGAAACGCTGTTTGAAATGTTATCGGAAGAAATTTAATCATAGCATACGTAATTCCGTCTATCCCAGGAGCAGTATTTTAGAAAATTTGATGACCCGATTCATTTCTTCGCTAGTGAATGGTAAAGACATATATACAGTTGTTATATTTTCTGTGAAATTGTTACAATTTACCAAAATGTGATTATCGACCCACAGTGGTGCATATTTATTTAAGAGTTCCTCAATTACATTGTCAGTAATAGGAGCTTATTTATTTGATCTTTTTGATATATGACCAGATTAAAGTGGCTGGTGTGTTTTTATTTAATGTGTTTAGAAATGTTTTCCAACATTTTCTAGATTTAACTTTAAATATCATTTTACTTTACCATCAATTTTTTTCTAGTTCAAGTAAGTTGAGATGTTCGACATCGATTTATACTCAGCCAATGTACTTTTCCTTAAGTTTGAAGCTGTCGTGCATTTAGATTCCCACCATATCGGTTTTGTAGTTATTGAACGAAAAGGTAGTTTTGGTGGCATAGAAAGTGACGCCGCGTTCGGACGCGCTTATGTTGTTAGGGACCTCTGACAACATAGTTTCCAGATAGTACTGATATATCTCCCAATCTGCTTTATTATCATTTTATTTGTGGTGAAAGATAAACAGATGGGTAAGTGATCCGACCCCATAGGATCTTGTAGAACCGTCCATTTAGATGTGCTAACAAGTTTTGATACTAATGTAAGATCAACAGCAGATGGATGTTGATTTGGTGGGGATATTCTGGTAGAACTTCCGTCATTTAAAACAATTCTAATGCGTCCAGAAGTTGTAAGCCACAATTACCAATTTGATGTGAACCCCAGACTGTATGTTGACAGTTAAAATTTCCACATATAACGACGGAATTTGCAAATTGGGAGAAGAAGGTCTCCCAAGTCTTACTATTTATTTTAATGTTAGGAAGTTTGTATAATGATACAATAGTCAAAATATGTCTTTCTAAAAATATTGCACACGCTTCTAAATTTGGATTGATATTATTTACTTTTACTTCTTTAAAATGTTATGTTTTGAGATATTTGAATACCTACTCCTCCTTTTCCATCTCTTCTGGCTTTATGAATAAAGTTAAAATTTTTAATCTAAAATGTGGAATTTTGTTGAAGCCAGGTTTCATTGAGTGCAATGATATTAATATCGTTATTGGTTAAAAAATGTAAAAGATTGTGCTTATTAGCAACCATAGATCTACTATTTCATTGAAGAATTTTAAACTGAAATATTTGTGGATTTGATGCACTTTAGTGTCTCTTTGTCTACGTCTAAGATGTTAGTTAGATCTTTTATGATTTTATTAGCAGAATCTTCTAAATTGTAATCATCTTTATTCTCTACAGATTTTTAATTATGTTTGTAACGTATGTAGATAACTCTAAAATTATTTTTTTTTCGGCATGAACTCATCCCTATAGGGATTAGGAAGTACTAACTTTGATGGCATTTCAATAGTTTGGTTTTGTATCTTATGCCTTAATGGGGGTGGTGTTGACAAACGTATAAGGGGAGAGTAAGCCTTACTTTAAATGGGGATGGTTGAGTGTTACTCCGTTTGTTTTCGGGCAAAGTTTTCTTGAGGCTTGTATTTATCGGCAAAGAAGGAAAATTAATTGAGTCGTATATTAAGGAAAACCTATTATTACTGACTATTTTATTATAGGCCGGATTATTTACAAGGGCTTCCGCTTCTTTAAATGTTGTATTTTTATTTGACATTCGTTTTCTTAATTTGCAGTTGTTTTGTGTGTACATTGGACAAGTTTTGGAAATGGAGGGATGGTCATTAGAATTGCAATTAAGACAAAATACATTGTTAAGGCATGTGTTAGAGTCATGCGTTTTGGCACATTTTCTACATTTATGATTTTTAGCTTTACAAAATTTTTGAGTATGGCCAAAACGAAAGCATTTCAAGCATTGGACAATCGGATAAAAGTATGGTTCAACCGAAAAATTTACTAAATTAATTTGAACACTCTTAGGAATGGAATTGCCAAGAAAAATAACAATGATTACTTGCTTCGGTACAATTTAAAACGAACAGTCATCTTGTGCAACCCTTCTAGTAATTCGTTGTACATTTATAACTTTCATAGTTGATTGAATATTATTTTTGAGAAATTTGGTTTCAAAGAAATGATCAATTCTTCCATCCTAAACCCAATTTAAACAATTTTTTACAATATTGCTTGGATAATAAGCTCATACAAAAACATACAAAAAATTTCCGGAAAAGATGCCGGAAAACTAATATTTTGGAAAAATTGTTATTTTTTTTTAAAATTTGCACATAGACGTATAATCTAATTTTGAACAACTTTTTTCTTAGGCATTTTTCAATATCTTGTCATCTAACTTCACTTTTTACATATTTAAGAGATATTTTTTAAATTTGTCTCGTTGACAGTGGGCACATGACATTTGTCAAAGTGCTTTTTTTTGTCATTCGATATGCTGAATTCATTTGCCAAAAGAAATTTTCGGATATCTCAATTACAAAAATTTTTCCCATTTGTTGCAAACTCTTTGCCGGTCATTGTATAATTATTCTGAAGTATTTGCAATTGTGACGCAGGTATCGCCCTAGAAATTTTTAACATTCGATGAATTGTAGTCTTCAAATAATTTCCATTATTGAGAAAATTGTTTTAATGGAGACTACCACAGCAGCCAAAAGAAAAGGACTGTGACAACTAGTTACCATAAAAATGTCAAGAAGTTTCTGTCTACGAAGGAATCATTTTTATTAAATTATTTTCCCTCTCCAGACACGGTTCAAAAATGGAAAACTTTTTACTCATGCAGAACGTTTAATTTTCGTAGTAGCACAACTTGATAACAGGATGATGAGGCTTTCATTCTTCAAATTTTCGATATTGCTAGTCGGAACTTCTTATACTATTCCATCTTGAGATCATTCTTCAAAAACTGTTTATATTCTTCATAATAACCTTCATCTCTTAACTTCTTTATTACAATATCGGGTCTTGCACAAGCCAGATCGAAATTTGACATAGAAACTTGAACTTTTCTCATAACAGTCTGTAGAAAATTTTTCCTAACGGCCTTTTCACCAACTATTGCGAAATACAGTCTCTGAAGATTTGGTAATACCCAATATATTCAATTTAAAAAGTTGTGCCAAAGCAGAATTTCTTGATTGCATTAACGTGGAACTTGAGGGCGGGTGACTAGAGTTATTTATACAATCTCCTTCACAAACGTTATTTATCAGCGTTCAACCTAATAGCGTTTCTATGGCCACCAACTGTGATCTCAAATCATATTTCTTTCCCGTCAATAATTTTCCAACAATGTCAGCACTAATTAGTAGATTAATAGGCCTCTGTCTTATTACCATAATCTCGTAATTCTTGAATTAGAGGACCAGTTCTAATAACAGAAACATTACAACAAATGACTTACTGATCTAACGCCAAAACATTACATGCATAATTGTTCTGCAAATTTTTCATTCAAACTTTGTAGCTGTTATGGTCTACAACTTGAGTTTAATAACCACCAAATAATGCATGCGCGCAGTCACAGAATTTACACCGGATAACAACATTTTTGTTCATCAGTTCAGATGTAGTTTTCTCCAAATTTTTTTTGTTAATTGTGAATTTGGTCTGAGACCCTTTTATATATTATTCGTCGTTCGTTTAGCGTATATTTTGTGTTGTGTGTAATATTTAAATTTTTTATGGTTCTTCGACGTTTTAATTTTTTATTTTATACACATTTTTATAATCTCATCTTTCTTAGATGATAAAATTTCGTCATGACCTATCAAATCATTATTGAATAAGCCTTAATAAAGCTTCCACACAAAGAACAAAACGTTCTTCAACTCCACCTAGAAGGAGTCTCAGACCAAATTCAAGATTATCTCTTGCTTTGTTCTTCTTAAAATCAAAGTTCGACTTCGCTAGATAAATTCGTTTTGGTTTTCCACATTTTTCTTGATAAACTTCATTAAATTTCCCAGTCGTTCTTTTATCGATTATATAAAGAATTTAGTTCTGTTCTCACTGAGGCAGGATTTAACTAACAGAACACGTAACTGATTCTACTCCTAACGATTTTAATAATCTATGCTCCCATCTGGTCGAAGAAAACTCCAAATGATTGTGACTTCTTGTTAGTCAAAACCAGTAACTCTCTACTATACATCTCAATCAGAAGATCTTCTTGTCCAAAACGTGATTTTAGACTTTCTACGGCCTTCCGGTAATTCTCTTTAGTTAGTGGGTAACTTTCTATAATCTGACGGGCTCTAGAACCTGATGTCGTTGCTCGGATCAAGTACTAAAACTTCTCTTTACTTCTTAGTTCAGCATTTTTATTGTTAACCCGAGTTCGCTCCAGACGCCTCGGCGACCTTTGCCAAATGCGTAAAAGTTCTTGCGGCAAACTCGATTCTATTAATGGTAATAAGATCGCCGAACTTTTGTCTGCCGCAATCCCTAAAGTGTTCAGTGCGCGAAGTTGGGTTTTAATTTGGTCATATAGGGTCGGAAGATCAAGTCTGCCTTCAGCCGTTACGTTTACTAAAATCAGCTTCAACAGTTTGCCTACTTTTTAAAGTGTTAACAATTTTAGGATAATTTTCCGACATTGCTAGAAAACTATTCACTTTCTGATGAGCCCTACTGCCAAGCACCGTTGCCTGCACTAAATATTCCATTTTATCGTGCTTGTCGATGTCTGGATCATCGTCCAACATTTTAAATTAAGCCTAAAAGGAGAGCCAATCCTTAAGGTTGCCGTCAAATTTGTTAAATTCAATTTGAGGCCGCCAACATAACAAAATCGACACCTCCCACCTCAATGTAAACGGACGCTTGATCACTCGCCACTATCTTCTCGTAGGCCTTTTTGACTAGAAGATACTTCATCTTGTAGTCATCATAAGACTCCAACTCCTTCACAAGCTCAGCTTCTTCGTCCTCTGCCTTAAGTAATAGTTGATAGATGGCGTCATCAACTACCACCAATTCATCATACCGGTGTGTTAAAACATCCATTGCTACAGCTGTCATCGCTTCATCCAAAGGATCTGCATCCAAAAGAGCTTGCAGTTGGTTGGCCTGCCGAGTCACAACGGTACGAAGGGTTTTTGAGTTTTTCTTGTGCGTCTCCATGTTGAAAAAACAACGCGACGGTGTCACTTAATCGTTACTCACAAATGGAACTCCACAAAAGAACTAAAAACTTATGATTTTTTTTAAATCTTACATGTATCTGTCAAAACGTTCTTTTTTTATGACTATTTTTAAAATCTAATGTCACATATGCATGGCGGAATATTTAACAACGCACATTCCAATTCATAAGCAGTTGCGCACACAAATTTACCTTCCCATATTAATTTTTCTTCTAAATTTAGTTTTTGTTAATTTATTGATGATTGTTTTATTAGATTCCTGAAACAAATATTGTTCATTTTATGTAGTTTTAAAATCTTACCTGTGCGACCTATACAGGGTCATTGATGGTCGATGGTAGGTTTATGGAAAACGGGGCATGGGAGTAATCTGAAAATTTGGCTATTGACATAAATAGACACGATCTATCTTTCTAAAATATTTTTATTTTGGCGGTGTTGCCCCTTCTACTCAAAAGTAGTAACAACTTGTTAATCTTAAATAAAACACCCTATATATTATTCAATTTTAGAATTGCAATTTCTTACTTATAATTTTTTTTAATAGTTCCCTATACCTATCTACACCGGTTTTCGAGATAATAATTATTTTAGATTATTCTGTTTCAAAATATGATCCCACCAAAATTTAAATTTAGCTACTATTTGAACTCATAATGATTTTGACGTGACATACAAAAAAGATCAAAACTTTATTTTTTAAATGGTACACACTGTACATTACTTGAAATTCTGATAGAAAATTAAAATGCATTCGAATTAGGTATAGGAAACTATTCAGAAAAAATTACCAGTAAGAAATTGCGATTCTAAAAATTGAATAATATATAGGGTGTTTCATTTAAAACTAACAAGTTGTTTCTACTTTTGAGTAGAAGCGGCAACACCGCCAAAATAAAAATATTTTGGAAAGATAGATCGTGTCTATTTATGGCAATAGCCAAATTTTCAGATTACTCCTATGCCCCATTTTCCATAAACGTCTAACCTACCATCGACCATCAATGACCCTGTATAGTCATGCACTCATGTGTTAATAATTATCAGAATGTTATTAGAAATTAAATATTAATTTTATTCAATTATTTGTGTATTTTTCTTTTTGTCTTGTGTAGGGAAAATAAAGTTATAAAACAATTAAAGAAAGTAGCAAATTGTAAATTGTCAGTTTGCAAATATTTTGAATTATGGACTCCAGATGCTAGCCATCCAATATGTCAATTTTAATCAATTTTATTTCTTCGTATATAAGTATGAACAAAAAATATTTGTCAACCTTGAGATGCGGTTTTATTTTACACAAAATTTTAAACTATTAAATTCAATAATTCATTGATAATAATAATTCACTACGATTATTAATCACATATTTTTGTCATTGCAATCATGGGGTGATGTCTTGCATTATCATTTCAATATACTTGTAACAAACATTCGAAAAAGTATTGAACAAAAAAAAAATAACGTACTTAACTTGTTTTGTTTATTTGCAACAAATACAAAAAAATTAATATAATTCAATAAATAATAGAAACCGTTCGTATTCTCTAAAAATCACCTTTACTAAACTTCCCACTTAATAAATAATAATCTGATAACAAATTAATCACCCAATACTTATCCTTTTTTGAATTTTAGAAACATCACACTAATAGTCAAGAATATAACAATCCAGATACCTATTCCTATAAAACCTACATACACAGTAGGATTGTACATGCTCCATCCTCTTTGTAAGATGCTCCGCATGCTTTCGGTTGCTGTTGTTAGGGGCAGTAAAAGCGCTATGTTCTGCAAAACGTGGTGCATTCCTTCGGAAGGCCAAATAATACCGCACAGCATAACAGTGGGTAGAAAACTACCCATAGCTATGTACGCAGATATACGCTCACTATCGCACACGCATGAAATAACAAAACCTAAAAAAAAACGACTTGGTAATGAGAACTTAAAAAAATGGACACGTACCGTAGCACATGCCACAAAATCCTGTTAAAAATGTAAGAATTGTTACAAGTATAACTGATCCCATAAGTGTCATTTCAAACACTGCAAAGGCGAATACCATCCCCATTACCGATTGGATTACCATGACGACAAATTGAGTTATTACGTGAGAGGTAAGAAGCTCAACCCCGCTGATACCAATTACTAAACATCTTTCAAGACTGCCTTCGTTTCTTTCTATCAACATAGCTCCAGAAGTTAAAGCGACGGCTAAGAAAAATATGACTCTAAAACAAAACCTTTCAATATAAGTCCTGATAGAATGTTCTCAATACTCACGTCAAAATAATACCAGGAGTTGCAAAATCAGTAAAGTTCGGATTCGTTAGACCGTAAATAGGACGATGCATCTGGAAATAATGATATTTTAGAAAGAAAAAAAGTTTTGACTAATGGCTTACTTTAATGGGTAGTCGAATAATCTCTTTGTTAATTTCGCATGACTCTAAATAATCTTGAATAAAATCTTGAAAGGTCTCGTAAAGGTAGACTTTGAGAAACTGGGCAATTGTTTTACCTACAAAACAAAACGGTTAAGTTACAAAACATTTTTTTTTCTCTTACTCACTAGAAACGTCTCGGTAGACATTGATTTCTGAATGATCAATATCCCAAGGCAACGAATTTCGCCAATCTTCTATCCTCAATTGCAAAGCCATTGAATAATTTTCTTTAATTACAATGGAGGCATAGACTAACCCTCTTTCCACTGCTTCTCTAGCGCTTGTCTCCGTTTTGTAATATTCTAAAATTAAGTCTTTCCTTTCTAAGTAACTTAAGTAAGTACAACTGAGCGTAGTGCTGTTGCATTGTAATATTGTATCACATTTTGGCAATTCGTTGACTTCATGATTAACAATGGCCACATTAAGTTTTACTGGATCGTGTCCAATGGACGCGCAAAATAATACTATTTGCGCTACTGGCAATAAAGTTATAAACAGCGTTACTGGAATATTCCTCAACATCCATAAAAAGTTTTTCCAAACCAATGCTTTCATATGATGACTTTCTAACTTAATAATGTAATCCGATATTTTCCTTGGTCGCGTATCTTCTGGGGAACGACCGGCATTTCTTCTTTGTCGTTTGTTAGAGAAATCGATACTCGTCTTACGCTTCTACCGCTTAAAGATATATTATCGCCGAATTCTCCCGAAATTTCGTTAGTACCTTCTGGTTCGCCGTCGTCGATTACGATCGCTTCGTTAACAACACCGTTCGGAAGATCGATGACACTGCTAACACCTTGGGCTATACTTGAACGTCGTTGACGGCCCATATTTTGTATGACGCTCAATTTTAAGAATACATCTTCGAGAGTTTGACAATCGAATTGTGTAAGTAATTTTTCAGGTGATTCTTCTGCAAGAAAATATCCGCCTCGCATTAAACCAATCTGTAATGAAAATTTCAGTTAATAAGCTTGTTTTTGCATGATCATGTGTAGAGCATAGTAATGTTTATTTTTTACTCTATCCTATAAATGAGATGTGACTGTTTTAAACAAAAAATTTTAACACCAAATCTTTTTACTTTTTCCGACGAAATAAAGACTTTATAAAAAAGTAAAAAAAATGAGGCCGGCCAGGCGGCTGTCTGTTGGTATCTAAACATAATTCTTGCATAAATTTTCCTATTTTTGGTATATACTTCAATACCCCAAAAAATTAAACACAACTTGATTTATTAATTATATAAAAAAAATTCAGAATATTACAGGAAAGAATGTCAACCGTTTATACACAAAAAATTAACTCATGTCTTTTTTATTAATGTTTATCAAAATTTTATAATTCATGCTTTTTTTAAGTTTATATTTCTGGTCTAGTAGTGAGTGTTTCCGCCTCTACTGCGTATTACCGCCGATACGTGATCTATAGGATCTAGAACTGGACTTCTTGCTGGCTAGTTCATGGTTCAAATTCAAATTCGTAAAGATATCACTAACATATTTAGCAGTGTGGGGCTTAGCACTATGTTGCGCCAGAACAAGGTTGTCACTAATAAATAGCAAAAAAGAGTAACATGTTGTTCTCCTAAGACGCATCCTTAAAGTAGTTGTAAGTGATTCACCAATTGTCATTTGAATTTCAAGAGTTCTTGCGGTAAGAAATATTTCACGTATGGTACGTAGTCGTAAATAACAGTGTTGAACAGGGGTAGTTTTGGATTTCTTTTATACCCAGGTCTTTTTGATAATTACCTGTTTTCCTGTATCATTGAAAATTCAAGAGAAGTTATTGTTAAGCAATATTATCCATAAATAGTAACTGTCAAAATACAGAAAACTCTCTCGCTTTGATAACATTCTAAAGTGTCGACGGCGCGTGCGGATACATGACGCGCCCCTAGTAGGTGTAGGCTATAAGTACGCCGGTCGAAAGAAAAAAAGGTAGAGTAAAAGAACAAAACAAGAGCGCAACGTGATGCAAGGCACCCGGCGACTTCCACAGGTTCCTCGGCTGATATTACTACTTCCGCCAACTCCATACAAGCGCCGCTGTAAGCCGACATCGAAGCCCGTATTCCCAGCACACCAACTTTGTCGACACCACACTATAGGCTCATCCCAAGCGCAGAACCACCAGCACCTTATCGAGTATATAGTTAAGTATAGATTTGCCGAATTGTAATATAACTGTTGATGACAATCATGTATATATTTATGTAAAGGGGTGACTACGAACGCGACCCCCACATATTGGCAAACCCAACGTGATATCAACGAACAATCCGCGAGTGAAATCAGCGAACAATCCGCAAGTAAAATACGAAAACTCGCAAGTAAAATACGAACAATCCGTAAAGCTACGGTCAACTATGGCCGACGACAACGTAAAACCCCAAGAGCACCGCGTGAAACACGGAACCTACTGTGTCCAAGTGAAGATCCAGCTCTCCTGGCCCGACGACTTAAAGATGTGATTCGCGCACGTAAAAGCCAGTTCCAAACAGCACACATCACAGCGGACGACATGAAGTATAACCACGTCGATGGCAGTCTGGAAGCGCAATATTATTCAATTCACCCGCTAGACAGAAATAAAAACGATTAAAGACGGAACTAACTTGATGGCTTAGCGTTAGCCAAGAGCAGAGAAGAAAACAGTTGCTCGTAAGAGAGAAACTTGGAGATCGCAGACTATCCCAGTTTTTCCGGCACCTAAAGCGTTTAGCAGGTACCGTCGTCTTGGACGCCATTCTTCGTACAATTTGAAGAAGTTAACTCGTGCGAAATGTACAAACTATACTAACCACGCAAGCCCAGAAACCCTTAGACGAAGTAGCGAATCTGGCATCGTAGATACGGCATCACAAGACAAGACAGCCGCTAGTTCAATTAAAACCGAGCCCAGGTAGAACATTTACGTTTCTAAACGTTCCATGTGCGTTCCACTGAAACGTGCAACATTGTGTGAACGTCCCAAAATTGTTCCAAAGACGTCATTCAAAACGTAAAATGTCCATCCTCTAAAACGTTTCAATTTGAAATGTTTCATTTTAATGTAGATGTAACATTATTTAAACGAAACGTTTTAGAAACACAAGCATAACCAAATTTGGAACGTTCTATTTAAGGCTAATAATGAGAAATAAATAAAACTGGTATTGAAATAGACATTTTACACGATTCGTGTGCGAGGTTCAAACCGTGTATGTAAATCGTTTATTATTGTTCTCAATTTATTGTACTCATGTACTCATTAAAAACAACAGTTTATCTTAGAACATCTATTCAATGTTAATTGCGATAATCAAAAGTTAATTCCCGGGGCTACTGACACATCAGCCGTTACATATTTGAGCGGAAATTTATGAATTTGTTGTTTCCAATTTGTACGAATTTAGAAAGTGAAAGATAAGTTCATCTTTTTGTTTGCATTGTGCGAGGGCCATTTATAAACAAGTTTCACCGTGTTTTATCAAGTTGAAAAGGATTGCGGTTAACTCTTGCCAGACAACCATACCGGTATAGGTCATTTATCCATATAGCACCAAAAGTTTGTTGCAGGTAGTTTTTATTGTAATGAATTTAGTAGGATGTACACTGTATGAATAACAATAAATGGGACTTAATTTATGCAAACTGCATGTATTATTTGTATCTTTTTTTTTAAATGCAATTATCGAAATAAACACGGCATAAATGATTCATTTTCTACTATGTTATTTTTGCATGATCCACACTCTCGAGCATTTGAATTGTTTTTCTATTTGTCATATAAAAGCAGTAGCTACAATATCACAAAATCGGTTGCATACATAGAACATTTCAAATCGTACAAACAAACAAAAAGCATTTCGTTACGGAGTTCTTTTTCCATTTTGAACAGACGTTTTCCATAATCACTATTTGAAACTTAAAAACAAACGTTCCAAAAATGCTAATTATAAATCTTCAATAGAACCTCACTTATGTTCAATCATAGCAGTCTCTGTAACTTATTTAAAACGCTACAAAAAAACGACGCGCTTACAACACTGACGACAATAGTGGAACAGCTCCAGACGCAGTTACGATCCTTACAATCCTGGGCAAGGCACAAACCCGAGTCTACATTCTCGGACTAGAGAAACAAGAAAACTTCGACACGTGCTGGTATCATTTTAACTTTGATAAAAAGACCCGCAACTACCGCCTAGATAGCCTACGGTGAAACTTTACGAGTATCAAACGGAATTATCAACCCATCCCGAAAGAAACAGGCCATAACCGCAGACAACTACGTATTCCAATTGCGACAAAGGATGCAAGACGTCAAGACCCGGCAACCATCCAGCTACAACGCCATCAGACCCTTCGTATTTAAGGATGTGCTGCAAAAGCATCCGGCGACCAAGCCTACAGCACCAGCTTCGCCGACGCCAGACTGCCGGTTTATCCTGAGCGCAGAACCGCCAGCGTGTAATCGAGGAGTAGATAGTTAAGTGTAGATTTGCCGAATTGAAATAAAATCGTTGATGACGAACAAGTATATATTTATGTAAAAAGGTGACTAGGCACGCGACCCCTACAAAAGCATAAATAAGATACCTAATCATATTTTTATTATGAAAAGTAATTTTTTTATTTCGGGATTAACATTAACACATTGGAAGATCCAATGTATAACTTCGATAGTCCTGTTTTATATATTTTTTTGTTTTTCAGCTAAATCTACTTAAAAAAAAAAAAACCATTAATTATATCTAAATATTAATGCTCTATATTATACACCAGCTTGAAGAATTTAAACACCATACAACAAAAAAAAATCGATAAAATATACATTTTTTCATATAAAAGTTGTTTGTAATTTAATTATACACAACTTTTGTTTAAATTATTTTTGGATCATTAAGCAATTACGAAGAAATCACGTGACACTAATTGTTTTAACAGTAAGTATCTCTAAAAATGTTAATTATATAAAAAAATATGAAGGGAAAGTTGTAGGGAATTTTATTATGCATAAATTTTGATTAACAATTTTTCTAAAACAATAATTTTTTTTCTTTTTTTTTGAACAAAATGTAATCACTTTTATTGTTTATGTGTCATGTAACGATGGTTTCAGTCAAAACTTTAAATAACCACAGGTTTTGTACTGATTTTTATACAATGATTCGATAAACATACTTTAGAATCTAGAGAAGGTTGTTCTCTTCGTAGTGTATTCAGACTAACACTAAATGAATTATTAAGTAGCGAGTATCAGATAAAATTAAGTTCTATAGATTGCAGAAATATTTTGACTAATGAGAATATGGTTTCGCCAGATTCAACCTTTAGCATTCGAGTAATTTTTGCATGAGGAAACGTATTTCCAAAGAATGCGGAATGTCAACAAACATTGTCAGCGTTTCGTCCATCGCAATGCTGACAACCAGGAAGAAATTCAAGCGACTTGCTGACTTCACAAATAACTTACTACAGACAGTTCACTAGTACTACGAAGCATGCAGTGGTAGTGACACTTTCAAGCATTCATCTCTGGGTCAGCAGTCGCGCTCATCGATATAACTATAACTAGTGTCAATATTGTACAGATCATAAGGTAAGTGTTGACAATAAATAGTATATAAACCGCGGGGGTTGACACCTTCCAACCAACTATGCGGCCAACAAAGACATCCCTCATTAATTTACTATGACGCCACAACAATATTTTGTATGAGGTGATAGCGATCGTAGGAGGACATCGCCGTTGGTACAACCAGTTCAGTGCAAAAATTAAATATAACAATTTGAGATTAATTAGTTGTGCTCAAATTTTCCTTTTGTGCACACCACCTCATGGTGATTTTAGCTTAAATCTTTCATTAAAAAAAGGGTCCAGAAATACCGTACTATCCTGCCAAAACAAGAAATTAATCTAAAAAGAAAAATAATCTGTTCCATAATACAAAACATCTTAATATATTATAAGAAGTGGTGTAGCGCAGGAGTCAAATCTAGGTCCCCTACTACTTATTAAATAATGTTGCAAAGAAGTACACTCTAGACATATGTTTTGTGTACGAAAGTGAATTATACAAATTGTGGGCTCGCTTGATAATTCTAATAACTGCATTACGGGATTAGTTAATTAGTACTCTATTCCATCTTTAACATCAATCCAACTTTGACATTTGTCAACATATTGAAAGAATTACCAATCAATGCTAAAAGCTCGTAAGCTTTATTGTAAAAAACTCTTTTAGCTTTGGTAACTTCTCGACAATCAAACTCTTATTTTATTCACTGTTAGAATTAAACTAGAAAATTGCGGCGTAATCTAGAAATGATGGGGGCATTTTGCGTAATTAACTATTGGATAAAAAAAATGGTTTAAGAAAATATTGTAGACAGTTTTAGAATAGATACCATAGATTACTTGTTAAGCATTTTGAATTCTTAGATATTTTTCAATTTTAGGTACAGGGTTATTCATTATATTTTGACTTCTACCTACAGTCCTTAAGCCCTTATTATTAGTTATAGAAATAAACTTTAAATACAAAAGTTTTAGGTTCTTTCACGTAGTATCTTTTGGTAATAGAGGAATTAAAAAATCGATTTCACAACATTGTAAAAATTATTTGAGTTGCATTTTTTTAAATAGAACACTGTATATTATTATCTCAAACAAAAGATGTCTTTGTTCTGATTTCAAAATATATATATATATATATATATATATATATATATAAATCTTGCAATCATTGTTGCATCATTTCATTATTGCTACATTTTTGCGTCTACTAGAAGGAATGCAGTATATTCATATTTTAAATTATCATTCAGTATCAAATTCAAATGGCTAACTTTCTGGCACATTTTTTTGGAATATATTCCAAACAAAAGTACAAAATTTCTTGCATTCATTTTTACTACATTGCTGCATCATTATATGTTACCATTATTTTGGCATCAAAGTATATCCCATTTCGGTAAGACGACTATTCTGCGTCTTTGATGGATATTTTTGTTCACACACCAGATTTTGCTGCGTCACCAACGTTGCCATGTCATACTATGTTGTGTTACTGGTTATGTTATTGTTTGCTCTTTACTTACTGGTGGTGTACACTGTTTGCAATGTTCTCTGATATGTAGAACTATTGTAGTTTTTATAACTATTCTTTAAAATAATTGTTATTTAATTAAATTAAATATTGAACTTCTATTATTTTTAAGAAGTTACTAAACGCCATCTTTTTTTAAAAAATTCTTTAATATTAATTTATAATTTGACCTTAACAACTGTCATTAATATTTTAATTTCTAATCTATAATTGTAAGTAAGTAACCATTACTTTGTTGACTATTTGTTTCAGTATGTAAATCTTATCAACTGCTTTCCTTCCACTTCTAAACCCAGTCTGCTAATCAAATAGTACCCTTTTTTCTCCATCTTCTTCAGAAGTTTTCTTAAATCTGCATATATTTTGTATCCTGCACGTGTTACGCATATACCTCTTATAGTTTTTAATTACTATATTTTCTCCTGCTTTATATAATGGACATATTATCGCCTTATTCCAATGTTCTGGAAAACGTTCACTTTTCCATATTTTATTAAAAATATTTTTAAATCTTTCCCTCATTTACTCTCCTGTAAACTTCCACTGTTCTCTTTGAGTATCATCTATAACTTCTGCTTTTCCTTTTTTAATTTTTCTTATTGCTTCTTCTACTTCTTCTTTATATACTTCTACGTCTTTTATTTTTTTTTTTTTTTTTTTTTTTTTTTTTTTTTTTTTTTTTTTTTTTTTTTTTTTTTTATTGTTTTCTCATTGCTTACACTTTTATATATTTGTGGTTCTGATTTTCCTTCTAGCAGTTCCATACAATATTTTGTTCATTTGTTTTCATCTATACCTGATCCTCCACTTTTCTTTTATCCTTCTATATTTAAAAATCCCATACTTGTCCCTGATTTGATATTTTCTGTATTCTTTTTGTTATTCTTCCTGTTTTTTCAATCCTTCTTTCATATTTTCCTATATAGTTTTTCCTCAATATTTTGTATTCTTCTACATCTAGTTTGCCTTTTTCCTATTTTCATCTCTTTTCTCATTTTTGTTGTTTCACACCTACCATTTCATTATTCATTTATTTTTTCTTTCAATTTCATGTTCTCTCTATACTTAATTTTTTCTACTTTTTTTTCATTTTCTTTACTACATTTTCACATCTACTTCTTCTGATATGTTCATTTCTTTTTTTTCATTTTCATCTTATATCTTTCTAGTTTTTTTTGTTCATATTGTCCTCCATTCCCATACTTCTCTTTTTCTTCTTCTTTTTGTTTTCTTCACGCAGATGTACTACCAAAGGGTGGTGGTCTGATTCTTATTCGTCCTCTACCCTAAAATGTTTATATCTTCTATACCTACTTTCTTTAATAAGTATAGCATAGTCAATGACTGATTTTCCTCTTCCTCCTATGTATACAGGGTGTATCGCATAAGAACCGACACAGAGCAGGGGCATGTTGAGAACCCTAAAATATGGTTATATTTAACCTAACCCACTTTTATACTAAGTTGCACTCTTAAGAAGTTATAGGCCTTCAAAATGGAGTTTTAAATTTCGAAAAAATCAATATTTCAGTAGGTTTTGAAAAACAACAAAAATAAAAAAATTTAAATTAAATTATCGATAAGACCAAATAATAATTTTTTAATTTTTGAACAGGTTAAAAAATCCGTGACATTTTAAGGGCTAATTACCTCTACTCACCCGTTTAAATTATTTTAATTGAACGTTAATTATCATCGGTTAGTTACATTTGGTACAACTAGAACTTCCACCAAATTTGGTTTTCCTAAGTCGAATCGGTACTGAAATATTGATTTTTTCGAAATTTAAAACTCCACTTTGAAGGCCTATAACTTCTTAAGAGTGCAACTTAGTATAAAGGTAGGTTAGGTTTAGCCATATTTTATGGTTCTCAACATGCTCCTGCTCTGTGTCGGTTCATATGCGATACACCCTGTATATATTCTTCTTACTCATTTTCTCCATATTTTCATTCATAATTTTTCACCCTCTCTGCGCATTTCTAATAATTTTCTGCTTTCTTCATTTATTTTCTTGTCCATTGAAGTTCTATTCTTTATTATTCCATTTATCATCATTCCTCTTTCCTCTCCTACTTTGACATTAAAATCCCCTTTTATGATTATTTATCTTTCCTCTTCTCTAATTGCATCCTGTATGTTTTTTTAGTTCTTTTCATTTCCTTTCCATAAACTGTTAATATTTCATATTTCTCCCCTTTTTCAGTCTTTTACAGCCTTCCCTCACCTTTTGTCGCAAACCCCATGTAAAAGTCTTCTAGCATCTTCCTCTCCTATTGTTTTCAATCTCTTTCTTCTAGCCATGTTTCCACTAAGCCAACCACTTTAAAACCTCTTATGCATGGTGTCCGTTCGTAGAGCTCAAGCATGGAGATCTCAGCTATTTGAAGAGATACGAAGTTGGTTAAACTGGGCAAAGTTGCCTATTGTGGCACTCAGTAAAATGCCTTGTTGAAATTAAAAAATTCCGATTACTTCCGGACAGATCCGCAGAAAAACGAAATTTTTAAAATTCGTGTTTACTTTTTCAGAGCTTATTTCACCACATAAATGCAAACAATGAACACTTTGCTACTTTCTACGCTCTACATTATGATGTCATTAAATTCAAAATACGATGTTTCGTTTTTTGACAGTCATTATCAACTTTATTTTTTTCTTATAGGCTCCATTTTGAATTGTCACATTTTTGAATTCGCATTTTTATTGAGATTACGATGATGTCTCATATGTTAAGATTCCGCTATAGTTTGGTGATGACGGAAAATTGTTTTTTGCAAAGAGTGCCTAGGAAATGATACTTTTCTTTAAAAATAAACACATATTTGACATTTCTATGATATTTATTTTAATGTCACCTACGGTTGCAATACCTTTTATAATTTTCTTAATTTCTTTGTTATTTACAATTTAGTTTCACCTGTGTTGTTAATTTAAAATATATTGAAGAACGGTTGTTGTGAATTTAAAACGCATTGAAGTATGGATTTCATTTTCAAGGCACTCTTTGTAAAAACAATTTGCTGTTATTTCCACCAAACAACGAGGCATAACTTTAATATATGATACATGGTCCAAATCGCAATTAAAAACGAATTCAAAAATGTGACAATTGAAGAGGGCGCCCATAAAAAAAAATAAAGTTGATGATGACAACCAAAAGACCAAACGTCGTATTTAGAATTTGACTAAGTATTAATTGTTTGCATTTATCTTGTCAAATAAGCAAATAAAAAAACGAATTTTGTAATTTTCGGTTTTGCCGATAATTTTCAAAGAGGCATTTTACTGAATGCCACAATACGCAACTTTGAATTATGCCGTTGATCTTGTAGCATACGTACAATTACAGTGAGTTCAAAATTTGCTCGTCTAAAATTATTAAAATTTGATTACATACCTTATATGCAGCACGTCTTGAAAACAAAAACTTTAAACTAGATGCGTTTTCCAACATCCGTTGGGATCAAACTTATTTATTTCTTGGTTTTAAATTACTCAGCGGTTTGGCGGTATTACGGGATTGCCAAATTGACATGACGCAGAAATATCAAGAGAATGTAAGAAATACCCATAACAGCTATATACACAGTCAGCGTTTAGCGCCACCAAAATAATTTTGCTCGAACTAAAATATACCTTAAAAACCACGCTGTGACCATTGCTGCGTCACCCTAAAAACTAGAATATGAGCAAGTCCAATATTGATAGAACAGATGGCGCCGGACCCAATTTGCCTACGAAAATATAGCTGCAACCTTCATCACGTAAAAGAATTTATCATTGCCCGGTACCGAATTACAAGTGTTTGTAATTCTGCGTCAATATATTGACGCATTAAAGCGGTTGACGCAGAATTACATGCAAAAACATAATGTGTTGGCGCAGAAATGTAGAGATGACATATATATATATATATATATATATATATATATATATATATACATATATATATATTAGCAATATATATATGCTTTCACGAGTCGACACTAGATGTCGAAAAACTTATCGTTAACTTTTGCCGACAGGTATGTAAAGCAGTTACATAGTCGATCCTTCAATAATTATAGCCAACATAACAGTTGGAAAGTATAAAAATTTCGAATCGCCTGCAGTAAAGTACGCAAGTGGTTGTACAATAGCAAACAAACACTGAGAATCACCCGACAGCTGTTTCGTGCTTTTGGGACTCATCGGGAGTGAGAGAACTCGCGTGTAAGTTCACTATTGTACAAACGTGCGCTGTCGACTATATGCCCTACTGGAGGGATCATAATATTTAAACGATAACTTTTTCGACATCTAGTGTCGACTCGTGAAAGCATATATATATTGCTAATATATATATATGTTATATATATATATATATATATATATATATGTCATCTCTACATTTCTGCGCCAACACATTATGTTTTTGCATGTAATTCTGCGTCAACCGCTTTAATGCGTCAATATATTGACGCAGAATTACAAACACTTGTAATTCGCTACCGGGCAATGATAAATTCTTTTACGTGATGAAGGTTGCAGCTATATTTTCTAGGCAAATGTCCGGCGCCATCTGTTCTATATATATATATATATATATATATATATAGAAAGTTGCTAATATAATATAATTTGTTGGCATTTGATTCAGCCACTTTTAAAATATTTGAGTTTATAATTTTTTTTTATGGAGATCTAGTTGTCTTGAAAACGTCGACGTTTGCAATAAACGTAACCCTAGCAACGAAACAATGTTAGTTACACATAAGTTAGTCATCAATTGAAAATTAAATCGTATCCATCCAGAATCTGAGCCTATGATTTTTTAATTTTTCAATAAACAGAGCAATAATAATTTGATTGATTTTTCGTTTAATTATGTAAAATGATGTCTTTTCGGTGTGATGTACGCATCTTCATTAAATAATTTCGTATATCTTTACTATAATATTTTGTAATGTTACCTGCGAGTAAATTTTATTTTTTTTTCGTTTTCCAAAGTGTCGTAAGTAGTTTATCATTTTTTAAAGTATTTTTAAATTGACAGATCTCTTACAAAGATGTTATTTTGCTTTCTCAGTATGCATTCAAGCAGTTAACAAGAATCCTTGATCACAGTTTTATTATTGCATTTTTATCAAAGTGTTAATTAACACTTAATTGCAGGTAATTTCATTATTATGCAAGAAATTAGAATTCTTCAGGTGATAACGTACATGGCATTTCGTCATGTATATGTATATATACTACATGTATAATACTGTGTAATTGTTTGCTTCAACTTGAGATAAGATAAACACAAGTAATTACTATACACGGATTTCAAATAATTCCATAAGCCGTGAGGCATTGTAAATTTTTTATAAGTTTATTAATAGGTTCACACGCATATTATGGTATTTTCAAGAAAAATAATAGAATGAATCGATGGGATGAAGGTTGTTTACAACATTGGTTGCGCATTTAAAGTTGTTACTCACAATAATACCAAATAGTACCAAGTATTGAATTAATTTAACACAAACATTCAAAAGTTTCAAAATTATCATTAATCCAATCCAATAAATTTAAAATTTTGAATAGGTACATGTTTTTTAACCTATTGCAATTTTCACGATAATGCATTTTACAATTAAATCAAAAATTGAATTCACATTATAAATTCAACCTAGTAATTTCAAATAATTCCCGCCTAGGTTGCTGCATTTCTAACCGGGCGCTCCCCCTGGTTGCGCATAGGAGAATGTGCACTATATACTGGTTGGGGCACTACTAACGAATTATTCTGTAGAACTAATTTGTAAATAAAATTTAGTAAAGCTCATTTTTTTCCGCTATATCTTTAAACTGCACGGAGAAGGGTAGATATTGAGGTGTTGAACCGGGGGAGAACCCTTATCGCTGTGCAGTATGGAGAGAATAGAAGAAATGTTTGCAAGAATTGAGGAGAGATTAAATAATATGGATGAAAAGCTAGAGAGTTTAGCCAGGGAAGCAAAACAACATAAAGAAGAAAATAAGCAATTAAAGAGAGAATTAAAATGCAGGATAGACCAATTGAAGTATTGGAGAAAGAATTTAGAAAGAAAAATTTAATTGTCAAAGGTTTGGTAGATGACGAGACCGAAGAGGAATTAATAGTGCAACAAAAAGTGGGTGAAGTGTTACAAAAATTGGAGTCAATGTCGAAGTACACACAGATATTGAAGAAATAAGAAGAATCGGAAAATACAATCAGAAAGGACAAAGACCAATTATAATAAAATTATGGAAATACACGAAAAAATTGAAATTCTTAAAAACACAAAATATCTTAAAGGATCAAACATATGGATTGAGGAGGATTATACGAAGGAAGTACAAGAAGAGAGAAGAAACCTAGTACCAATGTTAAAAGAAGCATGAGCGAAAGGGTGTAAAGCGATAATTAAGCACAATAAACTAATTGTGAATGATAAAGTAATCAATAATGAGAAACTAGACAACGACGCTGACATAGAAATTGAAGAAGAAATAATTAGTGCAACAAACAAAAGAACAGTTAGTATTAGGTCGCCTGAAGGAGATACAAGGCTGGACCAGCTAAGGAAAATAACCAAAACAAGTTGGACAAAAAACTAAATAAATTAGATAAACGAGTACATAATGGTAACGACAAATGCAATGGAAAAGGTTATGATTTTGATAAAATTGAAAAGGAAAAACGAATGGACGTACAACACAAAAATTAGAAAATAAAGAAAAGACAAAAAATTACATGGAAAATTGCGACATGGAATATAAAAGAGCATTAAAGGTAAAAGAAAATGAATTGGAAAAAAGTTTGAAAGATCAGGTGCACACATTTTATAGTTAACAGAGACAAAAAAAAGGAAAAGGTCAAATAACGCAAACAGGATGATTTATATAAAGTAATTGGAAATGAAGGAGAAGGTATAAGAAACAGGAACGGTACACGGGTGTTAGACTTTTGCTTAATCAATAATCTAATAATTTTAAATACATGGTTTCAACACAAAAAAATACACAAATACACACGTGAAGTAAAAAGTAGAGGAGAAAAGTCAATTATTGACTACATAATAGTGGAAAAACAAATAGAAGAAACATAGTAGATACTAAGGTTAAGAGAGAGCATGAAATAGGGAGTGATCATTTCCTGTTGATGTCAGTAATAAAGAATAAATATCAATATAACAAAGTAGAAAACGTAATAAATAAAAGTGAAAGGAAAATAGAGTTTGATACAATAAGAGCGTATAGACTAAAAGACACGGAAGTAGCAAGCAAATATAAACAATTAGTAGATGCAAGTATACAAAAAATGCAACGACAAAGAGGGGACGGTAGCCTAGAACAATAGTGGAACTATTTCAAGGAGATTTTACAACAATCTGCGAAACAAATTTGTGGAGTGTGTAGAAATAATAATAGTCGAAAACAAACGATGTGGTGGAGTTCGGAAATTAAAGAACAAGTAAAAAAGAAAAAACAAGCGTGGAAATATTACTTAGCAAATCGAGACGTAAACAATTATGAGAAATACAAACAACGAAGGAAACATGTAAAAGATATGATAAAAGAATCGAAGAAAAAAGTTGGAAAGAGTTCGGGAATAAATTGGAGAAAAATAGTAAAGGTTATCAAATTTTAAAATATCTCGAAAACTATCAGAGTTAGGGGTTGGTAACCCTAATACCAACTAAAGGTAATTAGTTCCAGCTTTCAACAAGCTACAGAAATTTAGGGTGTTCTATTTAAGTTAAGCAAGTTATTTAAGTTTTAAGTCGTTAGTCTTATGTGGTAGTATTAAAAACACCCTGTACATCATAACATAATAGTAAATATTGCAAAAGAGATGTTGAAGGCTCTTAGTAAGGTGGTGTAAACCAAAGTTGCTTGTTCTTATTCATCTTGAAGATATTGCATTTTTTGGAGGGTCTGCAAATCAGGTAAAATCGATTTATTCCAGAAACGGAAGTAAGTTGGTATAAGGACATGTTAAAGAACATACATTATTTTTTATCGTACAATTCAAAAATAGAAAAAAATACAGGGTGATCTATTTAAAATAACCCAACTTTGATATGGCACTTGTTTCTAGAGCACGCTGTACAATCGAAAATATTTTTAAAATATGGTTTCAAATAATCTTGACATATGTATGTCTTAAAATTTTTAACATTATTTGTCGTTTTTATGCTATAGAATAATTCGTTGGTAGTGCCCCACCCTGTATAGTACCAGAGAAATAAGATACCCGAGGCAGACCAAAACTAGCAAAGAAGCAGATTTATTGGCTCCGAATGCGCGGGAGTCGTCAAAGAGCGAGGGCATCCAAAAGTGGAGCAAAGGAAGATGTCTATAGACTGGCATAGGCGCACACGGTCGAGTTAGAAGACCACCTCGTACTCGCCAACCTAGCGTGGCGAGTTAACGGCCCATTTCCCCTAAGTATAATAACATTAATGGTAATAATGAGTAGCCTACATAATCAACCCTTTGTTCCCTGACTAAGGTAGCGGTCAGAACGGAAATATTGTTTGTTTCGTTTTTAGCGTACATTTGCTCCATTTTCTTAACTTGAAGCGATTTCAAGATGTTGTCAGTTCGTGGGCTTCACTATGAAACAATTATATTTCTCTAATGTAATTCGAACTTTTATTTGTCTAAGGCTGAAAGTACATTTTTGCGCGTTTTTACGCAGCGTGTTTTACGTTATAACTTAAAGCATGGATTTAAATATACAAAGGAACACAAACATGAAAATCACGCCGACCGACGCCTAAAAACACGCTAGCAAGACGTCGCGTAAAACTAAGAACGTTAATGCTTCCGATTGAATCGATCAGCGTGAAATAAGCCGAAACGCAAAACGTGGTACTGTACTGAGGTACATTCGGGAGAGCCATCAACATTTTCTTAGTTTTAAATACATGCTTACGACAGCTACACACCACATTTACACTTGGTTTATTTTGCTACTGAATGTACCACAAGCGTGAAAAACGTCACGTCAACGTATTTCACGCCGGCTAATAAGCGCCAGAGTATTTTCGGCCTAAAATTTTGTTGGCAGATCGTGCAGTAGTCTTCATAAGGAAGACCCAATTCCGGTTTTCAGTCAGTTGATATTCGGTTCTAGCTGAATTTGGTTAAGTGCATAATGCACGTAATGGGAAAGTAAGTAAATTTCGGAATTTGAAGTTAGATAGGAGTGTTTCTCCCCATTTTGCAGTTGCGGATTATAGATGTTCTTTATACCAAAATAACTAGTCTTCGATTCCGGTTCCGCTTTTTAGTCAGTAAATATTCGGCTATAGCTGAATTTAGTTGGATTCATGATGTACTTAATGTACCGGGAAAATAAGTAAAATTTGGATTTTGAAGTTAAATAGGGGTGTTTCTCCCCGTTTTGCAGTTGCGGGTTATAGAAGTTCTTTATACCAAAATAAATAGCTTTTGAAGTTTGTGTCCAGTTTTCGCGTAATGCGGTTTTTATAAAGCTTCCCGTACTATAAATAAAATTCCCTACTCAGTGTAGGTTTCTGCCAAAAAGAATTCATCGTAACGACATATAAAGTAAGGTTACCACAATTTTTATTGGGTTGGATACCACCTACAGCCTAAAATAAATGCCAAAATAACTATATTTTTTTTCCAATGCACCACGGGTAGGCCCCCAGATTAAGTCATCGGTAACAAAGATTAATTGGATCCAAAAAATCTCATTAAAAATCCGTCAGATCAGTGTGTAGTACTCTTATGACAAAACAGTGTTTTACTGTAATCAGTCCGGTAGGTGACTTATTACAGTACGAGTTGTTGTACCGACGAGGCGACGTAAGATCCGAGTTTTAAATATAAACGAGTACTATAATAACACCTAACGGACGTGTGTCATCCTGTCGTTCTCTTTTAAAAAATATACCCAGATATGTTTATTAAAATACAAAAAAGTTGACAATTTTAAATCATATTATATTGGTTTCCATAGTTAAGTATGATTGTTACTTGAGTGTTACTGTCAAATAGATAAAACCCTAATAGTGTCAGTGTCGGAAATTATGAAGGTTGCGAATGAGATTCTGAAATCATAATATGGTTGCTAGGCAAAACACATTACAGCATCTGATACAGTAATGATCCATTTACCGGCTGCAAATAAGTACACGGTAAGTTAATTTACTAGACAGTATGAAGTAAAAATTCTATCTTTATAGATATATCTCGTCACACAATTTTATGAATTCTTTTTATCTCCTTCTTTTTTTTTAACAATTCATTATTTTACAGATTTCATTTGCTTTATTGAAGAATTTATTTTTATTTTTAATTATTTCTCTTCCTTTCTATTTTACAAGTACTGTACTTCTTTTTTACTTTTTGTTCTTTTTCATAGAGCTATCTAAATAGGGTGTTTCAGGCTAAAGTATTTTGTCTAAATCTAAAATCTCTCTACTCAGGATAGACGTGCGTGGTGAAGAACCTACTCGAGGTGAGCCTGTTATTACTGAACACGGCGGATGTTACCAGAAAAATCTTTAAATAAAGTCTTACCTTGGCAAGGAAGAAACGATACATTACACCTAGCACACATACCAATCCACGGAATTCGACGGATTATAGGATGACAAATACGGCGAGAAAAAGGACAAAAAGTAACAAAACAAATGTAAACAAAAAAATGTAGTATGAGAATCGCTAGATGGAACATAAACCTATAGAATACCAAAAAGAAATAAATTATCGAAATGGAAAACCACAAAATTTGATGTATGCACTATCAGCAAAGCGAAGAAGAAATGAGGTAACTACGTACTTACATATAGTGGAACAGAAAAACATACAAAGGCACATGCAGGTGTTGTGATATTAATACGCAAAAATACATTACATCACTAAATGTACAAATGAAAAAACTATGTCTGTAACTATTGACCTTGAAAAAATGAAGCTACACATATATGCCCAAAAATAAAGCAAAACAACTAAGAAAGAAATTCCACGATGATCTCCAAGAACTTCTGAATACAATAGCCAATTTTGGGAGACCTTAATGCTTGTGTTGGAGATATAGTAAAAGCTAAAACCAAACAAAGAAATAATGAACCTACGACTAACATAAGCGGAGAAGACCTAACTGAGTATTGCGCCATAAACAAACTAAGAAATGAAGAACACATTTTTCAACCACCCAATACAACAAAAAATGCACCTATAATTGTAAAAAAACTAAATATAGAGAATATTGTTGGACCAAGCACTAAGCGACTATACCAAACAAAACTCGATGAAAAGACGAGGAACCGCAAGAAAACCATTCGTCAGAAACAAAATGGGCAAAAGATTAACAAGAGCATCATAAAAGCAACAGAAAAGCACCTGGGAAAAGAAAGGTAAACAAGAATGCCCTAAAGACAAAAAACCTAATGGTTTAATAAAGAGTCAAAAAACTAGTAGCAAAAAAGAAACAAGCATACCTCAAATATAAAAACAAACAAACAGCAGAAGAGTGGGCTGTTTACAAACAAACAAGAAATAGAGTAAACCAGAACATAAGAAACATAGAACAATACTATTGTGACCAAAGAAATGGAAGACGACATATACGGATCCCAACAAAAAGTGTGTAAGATGCTGCATAACCAGAAAAAAGAAATTAATGAGTATATCCGAAAAAAATGGTAAACCTAGACAACATTCCGCCCGACAATATCCGAAAATTAGCTCCAATTTTCATAACAACTGAAGAACGTACAGAGCAAATAAAAAAATTGAAAAATCAAACATAATCTGCCCCTGACTCCATATCTAATGAGCTATTAAAATATGGCAATGAAAAGCTGATATCAGAAATAAACAAACTGTTGGAAACAAACAATAAATGAAGGAAAAATTCCAACACAAGGGAAAGAAAGTATCTCAATACCAATTTCAAAAAGGGAAAGAAAAAACAACCAGACAACTACCTAGGTATTACATTACTCAACTTAATCCTCAAACTTATCACAAGCATCATTAAAAATAATAAAAATATCGGAAGAATAACAGGGTTTTCGACAAAACAGAAGTACTGAAGATGCAATATTCATACTCCGTCAACTGATTGAAAAATCTATAGAGTACATTAACCCAATGGTTTATCGATTTAACCAAAGCATTTGATCTAATAAGGGTAGAAAATGTTACCAACATACTATATGAAGATAATGTACCTACCACAAAAAATTATCAATTTCATACATTACATTAACACAGACAAAATATACAATATGCAAATATCTACACACAAAACCAAGTCAATAGTGATCTGCAAAACACCGATTCGCTGCAAAGTCGAAGTAGACGGATAGATCAAGTGATGCAATTTATCTATCTAGGCACGGAAATTACAGTTCCATACACCAAAACATAGAAACTCAAAAGCAGATACTCATAGCGACACAGATAGCAGGATGACTACAACACACTATTTGGAGTAACAAATACATGAGTACAGAAAGCAAAATAAAAATGAAGTACAAGACAAGTGTACGCCCAGCTCTCACGTATAAAAATGAAACGAAATCAAAAACTAAAGAGTTCAAAACAAAAACTACGAACAGCAGAAATGAGAATACTGCAACCATAAACGAGACCGACAATAGATATTTTGGTATCTAGATGCAAACAAAATTGTTAAATCGTGCACCGAACAATATGAATTTCTGATAATTATATGAATTAATAAAATTAAATATACAATTTACTTAATAAACTAACAAACGCCTCAAACATATGGCTGCCTTAATGTCGGTGAAAAGGGTTTGTAGTCAATCACTAGGTGGCGTCAAATTATCTTCTGATACTTACACTCAGCATTAATTCAGCATAGTTCTTGGTAGCAGGTGGTGACTAATGTAACACTAGCAGGTAATCAACAATAAAAATCAGTTGTTTGATAAACTAATTACAAAGTGAAAGTCGTAAATTGCAAGGTCTTTAAAGTGTTAGGTTAGCAATGAGCTCGGGAAGTGAAGAAGATGAACATTTATCAGAGTGTTTGAAGCGGCCCAAAATGCATTGTCACAGTTAGTCCCAAAGAAATCGTCTAGGCAGTATGAAATTGCTTACAACAAATTCAAAGAACGGTGTACTACGAAGAAAATTGAAAAGGTCTTTGAAGCGATATTGCTAGCATACTTTGAGCCTAAAATTAAAGAAGTAGAACCCTCAACCTTACGGTCCGTATACTCTATGTTGAAAAATACTCTGAATGTCAAGGACAATGTCAACATCACACAATTTGCAAAGCTAATACCGTACCGGATTCCGACCAAAAAAGTTCTTGATTCTAACCAAAGAAGAAATTAAAAGGTTAATACGGGAAGCACCTGATAATCAATTTTTGCTATAAAAGACAATTTCGATTAATATGAATCCATCGATTAAACTAATTTTAGTAATTTTTCAGGTCATTTTAATAATTGGTGTGTGTGGTGCTTTGCGAAGAGATGATACAGAAGACAAGGATTGAATTGTTATTATAAGAATTCCTGATTCCAAAACCCATATTCAGAGATGTTTTGTGATTTCAAGTCCAGATCAAATGGATATATCACAAATACCGTGCTTTACGTCCGGCAATTACTATAAGTCAATGATTTTTTGTGAAGTATGAAAGAAAAAATGTGTAAACCAATTAGTTGGCATCAACAAAATAAGGAGTGTGCCAAAAGAAATAGCAACTTATCTGAATTTATCTCATCCAGAAACCTATACAGGATACTGTTTGGCCCTTCCAACTTTTACCGACCTATCACGACATCAAAAGACATGGGGGTGGCGGAGCCATACAATGAAGTTTCTATACAAAACAAAATTTCAATCTCTAATAAATTGTTACCAACTCCAGCAGAGCAAACGGGCCCGTTTTCGGAAGTTCCTAATGGTGTGCAGTAAACTTGAAGAACTACAGCAGTAGCCTCATTGAACATCCAGAACTAGACTTTGAGATAACTAATGGCATTGGGGTGTGTTCATATTGCACAACGGGTGGGGCCTTAAGTAGTGTCTGTCAAACGTTGGTGGGCGCGTCAATTCGTTGATTCTCGTCAACATAATATTCTGAACGCTGAAGTGCGTGTGCGCACTTAGTATAGACACAAGATAATTTATGAACGGGACGAAGTGTTAGATATCGTAAGTATTTTTTAAATTCTGAACGATTTTGGGCGCACATGCAAACCGAGTGCGTAATTTCTGAACGCACCCCTGCATCTGGCATAAATTTAGCTCACTGTTACATTAGTACTTTTAATTTACAAGTAGTACAAAATAAATAATTATTATTGTTTACAGTCAATAGTAATGTATTTTATTTTGAATTGTAGCCCAGCCAAATTTGACAAAAATATAAGAAAACCTAGGAAAAATTCCGATACGGCAGGATTTTTGTGTAAGACAAGATATTGCTATTATATACATTGTGTCAAAAGTCCCCAATGATCCAACCCCTGCTAAATTTTTTGGGTAGTGTCAAAGAGAAGGAAATTCAGTTTTTGTAAATATCTTGCAAACTACGGAGTTTTCGAAAAGAATAGCGATTAGCTAATTGAAATATTGAGAATACATGTAAAACAGCACACTTTATGAAAAAGTCTGCCGGTTTCAAGTTTACACCTTAGGTAATGTGTTGAAAGTGATTTTAATTTCAACGTAATGTCCCTCAGATCTTTGACTCATCTCAGTACTGATTTTATACAAAAGATATGTTAAATCTAAAGTTCTTTAAATTTGTTACTAGCTAATCTAACAACCGACTTTAAGTGTCTAATGATAGTTAAAAAAAATTGAAACTTACACACTCGATCGCTTAAAAGCATTTGTCCACAGTTATGTCAGTAGTTTACAGAGTAGACCACCTAAACGTAAGAACTTCTGTTTGTCCTTTAAACTCGATCCAATACACTTTTGCAAGGCTTGCAATTGTTGTATACAGGTGGGTATCATTATAATAAAAATTGAGTCAAAAGTTCTTCCTCTCCACAAGAAGTTTAGCAGAAGTCAGATCGTTGACAACTTTTGACCCAATTTTTATTATAATGATACTGACCCATATACAGTTATTGAGCCTTGCAGAAGTGTTTTGGACTGAGTTTAAAGAATAAACACAAGTTCTTACGTTTAGGGGCGACTCTGTAAACTGCAACTTTTTAGATATCTACCTACATAAGTGTTGACGAATGCTTTTAAGTAATCAAGTGCATAAATTTGAATTTTTTTTACAATCTTTACCGTAAAACCCGTTGTTATATTATCTGGTAGCAAGTTTAAAGAACTTTCGAAAACCCGGCAGTTTACAAAAAACTGAATTTCCTCCACTTTGACACCACATAAAAAATTTAGCAGGCTTCGGATCGTTGGAGGCTTAATGATATTATTTGATCGTATGCACGAATCCAGTCGTATCGGAATTTTTCCGAGTTTTTTGTACATTTGTATGTATGTACTTTGCAGGTAGGTAACAAAAAAGACTCATTTTGTCAACTCAAAATTTAACGAAAATGTCAACATTTTGTGACATTTTAAAAAAAATGTATCAATAAGAAAACCCTGCAACGTTCAAGACGTGGTAAAGTGGAGAAAAAAAGGAAAAAGGACTGGAATCACTATGTAGAGAGGATGAACGACGACCGATTTGTCAAAATATGTAAAACTCATAGACCACCAGAACCACTCCACAAGAGATGAGCTTAAAGTTGGTTCTTGGCATCCATAGAATAGAGGCAAATTAACAGGGATATTCATAAAATAAAGAAGAAAAGAAAGTTCAAAAGTAAACAATGTCTTGAGGTACCCCTGTAAACCTGATTTTTTGCATTAAATGACACATGAGACACATAATTATAGATTTTAATGAATATAAATCAGGTAATAAATGGAAATGTTGCAGAAGAAGATGATATCGTCAGTGAAATGCTGAAGAAAAGTGGAGAAAAAGATTAATATGAATAGTTAAACGTGGGAAGTTTGAAACATGGATCTTTTGATATTTATAGTACATTGTTACCTCCACTGTCCTTCCACCAATTCTTTCAAAAACTGATTCTTACCTTTTTTTATACACAAAGATCACATGTTGTTACCCTTTCCAGTTGATCTAGTTCTATCTAAGTGTAATTGCATTGCGAAAAACGTTAAAAATATTCTACATTCGACTTTATAATAGACTGGTCGTCAAAGTAAGTTTGAATCTTTGTACCCAATTACAAAATTTTAAGAAAGATACTCAGGTATTTATAACTGACTGAAGCAAAAGTTCAAATCGCATATCAAATTTTGTATGCATTCATTTTATAGATAAACTGTCATTAGATACATCCTGGAAAAGGATCAAGGTGTTTCAAATTTATTATCGTCAATGAAGTGTTTTTTCTGCGACAATCTGCAATAACTTCTTACTTGTTAAACAAAGGTTAAGATAAAGAATCTATTCACGTTTCAGGTAATTGCCACGATAAATGTTGCTTTTGCTAGTATCGCTATTGTATAATTTATGGCGCGACATTAACATTATTCATGAATTTTTTATGTAAAAACAATAAAGCGTCAAATTACTTTCTTACCCAACTAATTACTAACAATTAATAATCAGCAAAACTAAGTAAGATTCAGATTATCGTGCAATTATTATTTTAAATAAAATAAACTTGACGTCCTTTAACTCTAGCATTGACTAAGAAAAATTCAACTAAACGACATCGGCAATTAAAATGTAAGAATAAAATTTCTTAGAATCTATAAACACATTTCTAAAGCCTAGAAAAAAATAAAAGCCTTCGATCAATTATAGAAAATTACGAATTACCATACAATGGTACATAAAAATCCTCTAAATAAACTAGTAAAAGTTAAAAAAACTCTTGAATGATAACACATTAAATTTGAATTTTGCACATATTATGACACCGCCAAAAATAATTACAATTTATGGTGTAATTCAAAGCTTAATTAGATTTAAAACAAGGCTAACATGCGAATAAAGTACGCACGCAGCTCTGAGCTGCGAATATCAAAACTTTGATAACGAACCAAAGTTATGACGTTATTATGTAAAGATGATTACAAATACATGCATTAACAAATTGAATTCTCTTGTCATTACGTTAATTATGAATGTTTAAATAACACTTACAAGATGCGCCTGTCTGGTTTCATCAATATAATGGGTTGTTATAATTACTGTCGTTTGTCCAGTTTTTGTAATTTCGACTAAATGGTCCCAAATACTTTGTCGCAGAAGTGGGTCGACGCCAACCGTGGGTTCGTCCAAAATTAACAACTCAGGTTCGTGTAAAAGTGCTGATGCTAAAGACACCCTCCTCTGCTGTCCGCCGCTCAGATTTTTCACCATCCTGTCAGAATTTGGTAACATTAAGAATTCGACCAAAAACGAGAGTCTTTGTTCGATTTGTTTATTGTTCATTCCGGCTATCCAGCCGAAATACATTAGAGTTTCTCGAATTGAAAATTCTCCATATAAAGCGATATCCTGAAAAAACAAGGTTTAATCACTGGAAATTAAACAATTGATCAATATCAACCTGTGGCATATAACCTATGCGTGGTCCAGGAACTCCACTACCTCTCGAACCCGGGGTTCCACCCAGTACCCATATTTCTCCGGAATTTAATGTTTTCCTACCAACAATGCAACTCAACAAAGTTGTTTTTCCACAACCGCTGGCTCCCAATAAACCGTATCTGTAATGTAAGCACTTAAAATCTGGTTTGTAAATTCGCATATTTATTTGTATACATAGTTCCTTTTGGAACCGTCATATTCAGCCCGTCGAGAATAACGAATGGGTTCTTCTTGGTTCCGTAGCGTTTGTATGCACGTCTAACACATATGGCATGTTGTTTTCTTGTGTGAATTGTTGATAATTGAGATTTAAATTGACGGCGTCTCAACTCCAAGTCTGAAGAATCGTCTGTCATTGCTGCCTGAAACATAATTCACGAGTTATTTTAAGTAGGTGGGTATTATGCTTAGATTACGATTAAATTGAAAGATACAAAAACAGTAATTGAGTAGCTCCAAATCACACTTTATATGAACATTAATCATATATTAACCTTGTGAATTAAAACACTATTAAGTTTTTGATTAAAAATAAAACACACGAAAACTTTGTATTAGAGTTGATTTTATGTTAAATTAAAATTAAATTTTGTAGTACCACTAAGTAACTACTTTTTCACAATACCTCTCTAAAAACATATACAGAATAGAATATAATAGAATATAGTTTATTTAACTATTTTTGTACAAAGTTATACAATTATAGCATGTCATTAATGTTAATACACCAGTATAAAATATCTATGCATACAAATCAAGTTTTGACTTTACATTCAAAAAAGTACAATAGTACAAAAAATAAACAGATATATAAAAAACAAACATACAGATATATGAAACAAACAATCAAAACATCACATCTCTATTGGTTCTTAAAAATACTTATACTCTG
>JALBCR010001041.1:200000-225000 GCA_030710515.1 Abscondita cerata
ATCGATACTTGTAAAAATGTTTCTCTATTACTTTCAAATACCCCAACCTTAAAAGAAAAATATTCCTCAGGATATTTTGAAGGGAGTGCAGAACAAGTAACCTCAAGGAAGTCATTTAAATAACTTTTAAGTGTTTCAGGTGTAAAAGATGGATCAATCGGAAAACATGGAAATTGTGATAAATGGGTGCTTCTTTTAAGTAGTCAGTTTTGCCAGTTCCTATCGTAGTTACAGCTTTTCTCAGCCCTTTACGTTTGCTGTTTCAACTGTATTTTATATTGACAGCTTGGACTGTGTAGTTCGTTTGGCATTTTTATTGCTTTTAAAACTACATTAATTCAAAATCAGTTTTGATTCTATTTTTTTAGGTTTTATGAGTGGCTAACAATTTGGAAAATTATTTTCAATTATACCACTTTCGTGTCAACGTTGACTTTTTAAATGTAAACATATATTTTTTTATTTTGATTGTGAATCTACGTGATAAACTATGGCGAGTCTTACTCAAAAAGTGATTCTTTTTGAGATATCGACTTTTAAATCGTTCCTTGGGTCAAAATTAGCCTTCCAATGTTTCAGGTTTTTTAGGTTATTATTTGAAATAGCAAACTCAAATTTAACATTATTCAAAATTTATTTATAAAAAATTTGTTTCGGGGACATATCTTCTAAGAATATTTTCTCCGGAGACACCTCTTCTTTCAACGAATATTCGTTATTTTTCCTTATATTTTTTTCGAAATATTCAAAATTTTATCTTTCTTAACGCTTAAAATGCCTTGAAAAACTCTTTTAGATACTAGAACTACCAGCCCGTCATCTCTTAACGGAGTAATGTAAAATATAAGGTTTTGGCTTATTTCCGTGTTCTGTTCGTTTTCTCTGCCTTTTTGGCTTTTTCAAATCGCAGTGTTTTTGGGATGATAATTCGAAATCCGTCCTCATTTTTGTGCTAAATTGTAGGAGGCCACTTACAACACTTTTTGACTCAACTTCTTTCGGAAACTATCAACTTTTGGATTAAGGTAATTTGAGTTAAATCGGCATATTTTTAGTCTTACAAATCTACAGCACCTCTATATACACAGAATATCGAGACTGTAAAACAAGAACGTATCTGGAAAGCCAAAACTTTTAGAGCTGGTGTCGAAGAATCAAAATTTGCAAAACTACCAAAAACCTAAAATACATGAAACATTGATTTTATTAATGGTGCACCTAAAGGAACCGATTGTCTTGATGATCCATTCCATTAAACAACTCCTTAGGTTTGACGAGGTAAATTAAATTCGTGTCACAATAAAAAAAATATGGGAAACCTAGTAGCTATGAATGAACCGCATTTATGACTATAAACTGCTCCAGTTCATAACTCTTGCTTCAAAAAAAAACTAAAAACAAAACTAACTAAAAAGATTCAACATGCATTATTACTTTTTTTTAGATTATATTGTTTTAACCATGTTTTAATTGCCAACTTGAAGTAAGCAACTTTATAACTTAGCCTGCAATTCTGTGTACAAATCGTTGTTATCGTACGATTGTAACGTAAACAATTGCAATTTTGTGTGTTGATTTAATCTTCAAATTCTTGTAATAATTTACGGATTTTTGTAAATCCTTACAGAAAAACTTTAAAAATTTGACAGTGCTTCAAAATTGCAAATAATACCGATCTGTAAAATGTACCGCTACGATCAGATCATAAGATACGATCTTCCGATTTTACGATATTACGACTTGTAGTACAGAATTGCAGTATTAGTATTACCGTTGATTGAAAAATTTGTAAAGTTACGCAACGCATACAAATAAAATGTTTCAAAAATTGCCCCGACATGTAAATGGCTCTACCGTCAATTTAACATGTTTAGTTGCTTACCATCTAATTTGTTGATATCGCATCGTAGTTGAATCGGAGTTTGTGTTTCTGTGACAATGAGTAAGTCTGTAACGTCAGTTCCACAAATAATAAAAATAGAAAGTCGCGGTAAAGCCATCTACATGTCGGTGCAATTTTATCTTCCCAAATTTTCAATCAACAGTATTAGTTGCAGTGGCGGCTCGTGGTCAATCATACTGGGAGGTCAAAAATTAATTTAAAATAGACATACTTAAAAAATATAAACAACTCAAATGCACCCAAAATTTTATACAATCTACAATTTTGTTCAAAATATAGCGATTTTTCAAAACATTCTCATTAAAATCCCTAAGGGATTTTCTGTAAGCATTGTCTAGCTGTGTACGAATATCAACATTTTCTACGGTTGCAAAATTTACCGAGCATTTCATGTGTTCTGCAGACGAAACATGTTTTTATTTCCTCTTTTAAATGTTTTAAATCTCTGACACCGGATTTGGACTATAGCGAGTCTGACGAGTCTTTAAAAATAATAAACAAACAAAACAGTAAAATACATTTGATACTTCACAACCACATATCAGTTAGCTAAATCGTACATTACCTTGCGAAAGTTTCGATGAACATCTTTATTTTTGTCTTTGCTAGTCTGTCGTAAACTTAGTTCTGGCAAAGGACAACCATTTGCCTTGAACTCAACTAATTTTGTAAAACACAACAACAGTAAAACATATCAATATAAATTCTTAAATTGATTTAAAACACGCAAAAATCGAATCAAAAATCGAGCGTAGTTGTACACCTATACGAAGTCAACGTAAACTGCGGGATCCGGCTCATGACCCAAAGTTGATTATATTCGCACCGCCAGCCAAGAAGAGTTGAAGAGGATGAATTACGAACGACGGCCGATAAATTTTAAGTTTTTGTACTTGCGACTTAATTACCTATTTTAATAAAACACGTAATAATGAATATTTTTATATATTGTCAAAATTTTGGGAGGTCATTGACCAAATGACCATATGGACAAGCCGCCACTGTTAAGTTGTATCAATAATTATAGTCATCCACATATTAGATGGTCGTGACTACGTAATGTTGACACACACCCTTAATAGATGCCAACATTTAATAATTCAGTAATTCTATATTGATACTCAGTAGTAAAAGTTCTATTAAATTAAACCTACTAAAATTAATAAAATAGCAAATTATAGTAATCTAAGATAACACCCAGCTTCATCAAATTTAGATACACAATTGTGCGGTTTCTGAACAGAATTTTCGCCTAATTATAACCTAAACCTAAACCGCAATGCAATATTTAGTGCGTGACACATCCGGTGACAATGTCAGCTTAGGAACGCAAATTCATTTAAAATTGTCAAAAATGGGCAACGACTAGTGCTGTTCACTGTTTGACTGCTAATAAAGAACAAATTACGATAAACATTTTATTCTTTGCACAGGAAAAGTTAGGTTGAGGAATTGCATTTTAATTTAGCGCCCACACTATTAGAACTATTATCTTCGTCTAATTGATCCCGTTTAAATTCGTAACGGAAACTTTTTGTTTGACACATTCATCACGCCTTAATGCAGATTTCCACGCCACTACGCGCTATTTGATTTACTATTTATGTACAATGTAATAACAGTTAAATCAATTGAATTCCATGGCCTACTCAGCCCAGTTTTTTATTTGAACACCCGCCATTTTTTCAGATAGATAAAATTCTGAATAAAATAGAACAAATTTAGTGCTTAAAGTGTAATTTAATAAAAGTTCATTAAAATAAATTATGATCTATAGATTTGCGTTTATAAATTAGAGATGGAGCTTGATCTAAAACCTTGATAGTCGAGTTTTACTCGAAAAACTATGAGTTCGTTAATTTTTTGTTGTTAATTACCTTTGTTGTTATACATTTGTTATAAAATAACTTTAATGTATTGAACTTTTAATGATAAATAAAAACTCAACATGAATAATATTTGTTAAAAAAAAAAAAATAAATAAATTACGGTAGTGGTAATTAAACCCAGAATTTTTGTATTAAAATTTGATGATTGTTCCAAACGATTCATCGACTGAAAAGCGAGTTGTTTTTGAAAAATGTTACGATATAAATTGAGACGTTAGAAAAAGAATGGTTTACATGTAAATCAGAATTAATTTTGCTAAATGAAGTGTCGATTGAGCGATATGTAATTCAGTCAGACTATGCTTGGATTGAACTTTATGCTTTTTAAATATAAGTGAAATGTGTGTCTTACGACATCTCGTATATAAAGAAAACGTAAAATAGTATAAACTAACAAACACGAACAGTTAACTGAGTTTCTTAGTTAATGCTTTTGGTGATGCGTCAATAGCTGCATATGGTACATGTTTATATTTGCAAAGTGTAGACGCATCACAAAATATTAAGTTACGTCTGCTGTGTTCAAAAACAAAGGTAGCTCCAATGAAATCTTTTTATTCTTTGACTGAACTCTGCAGTGCCTTATTACTTGCAAAATTAGTTCAAAAGTATCTTTAGTCTTTCCGTTCAGTTTAACTTCTTTTGCTAAACGGATTTAAAAATAGTTCTAGCATGGTTAGATACGCATCCACACAAATTACCAACCTCTGTGGATAACAAGCTTTTACAAATACAATCACCTACTCCTGTAAGTTCTTGGAGACATATATCAAGTAGGAACAATACTGCAGATATCACATTTAGGGCGATTAGACATTTTGGTTTTTTGCTGTGTAATTTGTGGTGGTATGGACCTCATTGGCTATTAAGTAATATACATTTTGGCTAGATCACTCAGTTAATTGTTCTAATGTTGAAATTCTAGAAGTTAGAAAACAAGTTGTTCTTGTGGAAAAGAAATTCAGTTTTCCATTTTGCAGATTTTCCAGTTTTATAAAACTTAAGTTTACAATGGCATACTGCTTAAGGTTTATTTTTAGCTGTCGACATAAAGGTTCATTTAATATTAAACGAATTAAGTTTGAGTCTTGAAATGCTGATCAAAGCTGGGCAAATTGTCGAAAAAAAGTGTTTAAACATTATAGAAAAACATAAAATATAACAGCACAGCCATTGCATTACAACATATAATGGACCGGTCTAAGCGCCAGTCACAACAATGACGTAAAAAAACCATCTTCTAAAACAAATACAAAAACGTCTCCAAATTCTATTGCTTCTCGGTTGGTTAATGTTTCAAACTCAACAAAAGTAGAAAGCTAAAACATGCATTAAAAAAGACGAAATCAAAAAAAGTTGCCTGGTTTGATGGAATACATCTAGAATTTCTGAAAAATTTGGGATATTATTCTTTCAAGTGGCTACTTATGTTTTTCAATAATATTTATAATACAGGTAAGTTACTAACAGATTTAAAAAAATGTAAACTCGTGGCAATTTGAAAAAAAAATAAATCTCATACAGACCTCACTTCTTATCGCCCAATAAGTTTGTTAAGTGTATTTTATAAGAGTTTGGAAAGATTGATTTTTCAAAGAATTGATTCATTACTTAAAGAAATTTTACCAATTGAACGTTTACCCCCGATAGCAACCATACCATATCAAGTTTGACGGCCCATTGAGGTCATTTATCGACCAGTCCGCACTCAAAAAATAACACCATTGGACTCAGCACACTTCACTTAGTATACAAAAAAAGTTTCAGACCAATCGGGGTTGGGACAGGCTACTTCTCTTAAGTCCTATTCTGTTTATCTTTCAGTATTGTTTCGATCGTTTTTTGCAGGTGTTCTATTGTCGGTTTGTAATAATTCTGAAGAATAGATTTGAGAAAGTAAGCTGATGCATTTCCGCTACAATCTCGTCTTCTAAGACAAAGTTTCCATTTTTTATCTGTATTAAATTGTATGATTAACGCAATCATATTGTCAAGACATGTGTCATAGTTTTTGACTTAAGTAACATGTAATGCAAAAATGTAGTTTGCAGGTTCTCTTATTAAGACATTGAATACTTTTGAATCATTGAAGACAAATAAATGATTTTTTGTGTTCTGAGTTTCGCCGATATTATAAATTGTTGCTGACACTTCTATCACATCTCATTCGTTTATTACAATTTTTTTTATGTTGACAATCAGACATTTGCAAATACTTCATTTTTCAAATGGCGGATACCGTTCTTGACGACAAATTTGTTTGAATAATCGCATAGCAACCACTACTTACTAATACTTTATTACAATAATATTTTCTAAGAACGCCTTGGAAAAAAGCAAAATGTCAAAATACTCATGATTATTTATTTATGAGTGTATAGGATGCAGAATCGGAATCAATTATTACATCATCATTTTTCTTTGTAATTTACATAAGAACAATTTTCATGAAGTGTTGATTTTAAATAATATTTCTCTTGGTCTAAAAACATTGAACGATCGAGACAATGAATATCACTTTATGTTCGAAACTAACGAACGTCCGTAGCATAAATAATTAGTGTCCATAAAATTAAATTCCATTAAATCGTCTAAGGTCTTCTACATACTCCTTATAACCCGGTATGGATCGCCACATATTTTTTTCTGTTTATAGAAAATACAAAAACAAAACACTCAGGTATAATTAGATTGATGTATTATAAAACCTGTTGTTACAATTGAATAGTAAACACTACATTATTATTCAATGTCATTAGAAATTACGGTCTATGTACATACGTACTTTTAAAAACTTTGAGTATCAGAGGTATGCTTTTATAATCTAGAAACGTCAACAGTTTTGGGTTTTATATAGATGGGGTGAGACAAAACAAGATAATAACTCTTAGGTCAATGAATTTATTGAAATCTTAGAAATAAATGAAATTATACTCATACAAAAATAAACCCTTCCAGTTTCCAAAAATAGCAAAACAATAAGTACTGTTACTTTCTAATCTAATCGTTTTTATAATGGTACTAAACTAATAATATCACTTCCCTCACATGATAGACTTCTTTATACTTTTATAGTGTGGCTTTAATACCTACTTGATATCTAAACTTGGTGCTTATTATTATATACCGTCAAATTTAAGAGTGTATAATAATAATAATAATGATAACAATAATAATATTTAAAATTGGTTGAATTCCTCTAGTTAAATAAGTATATTTGCAAGTTTTTCGTTTTTAAAAATCTTTCTGAGGTGAGGTGAAATAATACTGACTTATAAGTGTAGTATTATCGACGTTTCGCCCCAAACAAATAAGGGCTTTACCAAGGCTTTATTGACATAACTGTCTAAAAAGATAGTTTAGCTTTGATAAAGCCCCCAATTTGTTCAGGGTAAAACTTCGGCAATACTACACTACACAAAAGACAGTTTTATTTTACCTCCGCCCCAGGAAGATCCCTAAAAAAGTATAAACTTGCAAAAATAATAATAATTATAATAATAATAGCCTTATTTATTTTCTGAACTAAAAAGAGAGAAACGCAAGATTATGGCCAGAAAACCAGAACTCATTGTTCCAATGTTTATATGATGTTTTTTCTTAACTAAACTTAAAACTAGAATTAATTAATCAATTTGAACTGTATCAGATTATATGCCTTCTAATTTGAAAAACGTCCACAATATAGAGCGTTCCCATAAACCCGAAAACATAGTTATTTTGTTAACTTGTTTTTATACTAAATTTCGAACTTAAGAAGTTATAAACATTCAAAGTAAAACAAAAAAATTTCAATTCTAAACTGTGATTTTGATGTGATTGCTCTAATAGAAACCTGGCTAGTTCACAGTATAGCGGATACTGAACTTTTTGATGATCGATATGTGATTCTGAGGTGTGACCACAGTGCAAGTTCCAGAGGTGGTGGTGTGTTAATTGCTGCAAAGAACAATCTTCAGGTCCTTCGATTGCAAAAAAAATCGCAAACAAAATTTGATATGTTATCATGTAAAATAATTTGTAGTTTTAAAACAGTAGGTAATAATTAATTTAGTTTATTTTGTACCGGATTATAATTCTAACGACTCATGTGAATATTTTGAAATACTAGAAGATTCAGTTATAGACAAAAATAATGTTGTAATGCTTTATATTGGGGATTACAATATTCCAAAAACTTACGATTCAATTATTATTAATAAGGGCAGTGAGGATAAAAGATTTACTGAGGTTGAGAATATTATACATCTATTTGATCTAAAGTCTTATAACAAAGTATTAAACAATTTAGGCAGAACTTTAGACTTCGTAATGTGTTAGTTGAAGTCAAAAAAGAAAGTTTTCCGCTATTATTGGAGGATACATTTCATCCCGCACTCAATATAAAACTAAATATTAGAAATGAATTAAACAAATATCCGTTAGAATCTCAAGATAACCAAAACCACTATGGTTATTTTCAATTCGCAAATCCAAATATTGATCTCTTAAAAATGAAGTTAAATAGTGTCCAGTGGGACAAAATAACAGAGTTCAGGAATGTTAATGATGCAGTCAACTATTTATATAAAAATTTGTATAACTGAGTACCGTACCAAAAGTAGTTAGTAAGAATACTCATAAATGTTAACCTGTTTGGTTCGATAGAGGGATGATATTGTTAAGTAAACAAAAGAATAAGCTGGCTAAGAAGCGAAAGTACTGTGTGTACTTTGACGACAGATTTAGACAAATAAGAAATACCTTTAGATATAAAATTGAAAAAGCTTATAAAAAGTATATCAAAGAGAGAAATAAGACAATTTGGCTCGATGTAGCGCACTAAATTTGTGGAGGATCCAGTATTTGTAGTAGTTAGCACAACATCGTCTGGCTTAGTTGGTGAGTGGGGGGTCCTTGAAGACTGCTGCCTAACAAGGCGCCACCTGCTGGGTAATAGAAAAAAATAAAACCGACCAACAGGAGTTCAACAGGTTTTACTAAAGTTCTAATACGCTAAAACAAACACAAATCAGAGAGACAAATAGACAATTCAATATAGCAAATAAAACTTAAAGTACTAGGAAAAGGTGACAGAAATAGCGAAACTGTCGCATATGATTACGTGCGTTAGCAACAACAATAATTAAAGCTCGCAATTAATGTGTCGAATTTCAGGTAAGCTTTGTAGTTACATCCCAAATTAAAGTTAGCGTTTCAATTGAGGAGTGGTTACTAAGAAGGCTCGGCGTACACACGTCACTTACACACGGTGACTTAAAACTAACTTACACTTGGAATAAAAAGGTAAATATCTTCCGCCAACCCAAAAAGTCTTTTGTTTTAGCTTCAACCACTCTATGTAAAGCGCCGTAGCTCGTATTGAGCTGATTAAGAACAAAACTAAACGTCGGTGGTGGAGTCTACCCCGAACAAAAATTTACTTAAATGCTAGAGATTCAAACCGTTTAATGCCACATGTACGTAAGCTTCATACGCATTAATATTGAATAAGTTACTTAAACATTACAATTTAGCTGTATTCTGTAGTATGCAGTTCCGAGAATAAAAGAAAAGTTCTTGCCAGACACAGTATTCGGCAGCTCCACAAAGTAGGTAACCCCAGGATTTTCTTTAGGGGAGGTAGGTAGCGAAAAACGGATAGCGAATATATTCCTTCGAAGTATAGCTTATCCAGAGTGAACGACCCCTGCAGCCTGTAGAGTTCACAGGCTGGTTGCAGCTTAATTGGTTGCGAAACCGTGGTAGTCGTTAAGTTTTTAGGTAAAGGTTCTTAAATAGCCATTCCAGCACCCCCAGGAGTTATCCAGGTGTACGACACGATGAGAATATGAGGTCAACGCACGTACGAAAGCATACGTCGTAATTAGAACTAACACAACCACGAGGCAACAAAAGAAAGGAAAAGAACGGTAAATGCGGTCGGATTTTAATTTAAACACCAATTCGACTTGGAATTATTAAAGCACACATTAATAATTTATGTGTAACATTTTAACTTTAAGAGGCACTCCAAACACCTATGTAGAAGGAAGTAGAAAATGTCCGCTCATCGCCCCCGAAACTTTTGTTAATTAAAAATTCACCAATGGAAAACTTTCGTCGTAAGGTACTACATACGACACACGTTTTTAAGAAGACTCTCGACATACGTTCTATTTTTGCAAATAAACCCGTAACAAACTGGAGGGAATGAATATAAGAAGGGATAATATAAGAAATATAAAAAAATATAAGAAAGGAAAATAAAACACCAACACACATCAAAAGTAATGACAAAAAAGTAAAAAATAATAAACTGAATATTATTTATATATAATATTCAGTTTGTCCTTTAAATGAAATTAAACCGTATACTGTTTGTTAAATAGATGCTGCAGCGCCTGCTGTATAGTTATTCCATTCCTTTGATCGTATTGAATGTGGCCTTTTAAGAATGCATCTCAAAATTTTTGATTAATAACTTAAGTATGAACCCTTCTGCTGTTAGTTATTTAAGAGTGAGCATACCACGTAAGTTTTTACTCAAAAAATTTCAGCTTAAGTTTTTAAGTCCCACTTTCAACACATTTTGATTTAATTTTCTAAAGAACAAGCTCACTACTTATTATTATACCTATGTTGATAAAGTAAATTAAAAATACAATGTAAAAATAAATGAATTACTGATTGTGGATTACTGGTTCATACATAAAACACGATGAAAAAGCTACTACATAATGTGGACGAAAAATGTACAATCTAAAAATTAAAAAAAAACTAGTAAATGATAACAAATTATGGAAATGAGAACTTAGTTCATTTAAATTAAAGTTTATTTATATTCATATGGTACATTATTTTCATTATTGTGTTGTGATATAAGTGTTATGTAAGTGTCTCAAAAGATCAGTATAAACCAAGATGTACAGTGTAGTAACAAAACCGTGTGCATTTGTGGAGTGGTTCGTGTTAGTAAAGCATTTCTTTCAAGGTGTAGGAAAACCACTAATAAATAAACAAATAAAAATAAATAAATCTACCCAGCTAAAATTGTCACTCAACCTCAAAATGTGATTCATAGAGAAAACTGGATTAATTGGCCAGCCGCGCTGAAGACCGCGGGCCGGAATGAATTGTGCTGTGACTACTCGGCTGGTTCTTGACTGGTTGGCTTCTCTACTGCCCTCATTATTCGGTTGTAACTGCACTGGTCTGAACTGAGCTCTTACTTTGAACGTAGCTTCGAACTGCATTCTGTTGTCGTACCTACTTCGTTTTATAGGTGCGAAGTAGGTTAGTTTAAGCAAAATGTGTGTCTTACAACATCTCGTGTAAAACATTGACACGTATGAATAGTATAAACTAAGAAAAATGCCAACAGTTAATTGTAACGACATGTGTGCGTTTAAAGTGCATAGCGCTATCTAAGCGACAGCTTTAATGCTTGAAACACACGTGTGTCGATAAAGCCAAGTAAAACTTGTACAGAAGAACTTGTTCTTTCGTTGCGTGTTATGCTTCTGTACAAGTTTTACTTGGCTTTATCGACACACGTGTGTTTCAAGCATTAGATAGCGCTATGCACTTTAGGTTAGTTTATTTAGTAAGCAATGCCGTTAAGAAATGCTGACCGCACTTTCTTACTTGCAATTGTATGTTTTGATTTCCGTGTTTCCTACGTAATACGCGGATGTAGAGTTTGTGTTAATTAAACTGGGGTTCCGATGTCAACCCCACAAGAGAATTGAGGGCCGACCGGAGACTTCTACATTGTAAACATAATACAAATACATCAGATGAGTTACTCAATTTATATAGTTTTTGAATATCAAAGTTGAGATTGCACTCCACTCACCATTCAACTGAGAGGCGAATTAAGTGCCAAGTGAGTGTAATAGCAGTAACGTTTCTGAATTTGGCCCTAACTGTGTAAACATTATAGTAGGTAAATAAGAACATAAAATATAACAGCACAGCTATTGCAGGATAACATACAATGGACCAGTCCAAGTGCCAGTCACGACAATGATGAAAAAATAGTAGGATAAAGAAATAGCAAACCAAATGATGGAAAAACGTCAGATGTCCTTCAAATTAAATTATACAAAATAAAAAAATTGTCAACCAGTTGAAAAACAAGATCAAATTTTATGGTGCACTTGATAAATTTTCAGAATATTCTAAATTCTTTTATCTGTCATAATATTAATTGCATTAGGCTAAATAGGAGAGCGATAATTAAATTGTGATAAGACTAAAGCTTTGTAAACTATTTTATTTATTTTTGGTTTTAAAATGATCTGCGAGGATAAACTGTTGATAACCTTGACAAATATATTAGGTACTTAATCTCCATAACGAAAAGTATTATAATGGTTGGTCTTAAACTTTTCACCTTATCAACAGCGTAAATTTTACGTTACTTATAACAAATGTTTAATAACAAAAACGCTTGCTTTTGTTAAAAAACAATAATCTTAAGAGGATGTTAACTCTGAAACATCATAGATATACTTATCATTTCCATAGCTTGCTTCCAGTTGCCAGAAGTAAACGATAGATACAGTTGAGTGTCATTTGGTATAAACGTAAACTTTTCAGTATTTCATAAAAATTGATGAACCATACGGGCCCAAATTAGATCCCTGTGGGACGCCCCGCAACTGGTGTAGCTCGTGGAAACAGCGTGAATTAAAATTCTAATACAAGTAATGTCTGCTATCAAAATGAACTTTGGCATGCCAAAAAGATTGGTCAAGCTCTTAAATAAAAAAAAATATTTTTTGGAATATGGATCAAAATAACATATATAAAAATTTTGAAAATTACGATGTCGGATGTCATTTATAAAAATATTTATGTCAATGATGTTAGCTGTTAAACATCACTAAAACGCACTAGATCAAAATCAATTTACACACCGCTTCGATAAACTTCAAAAGTTTAGCTTAAGGCAATCTCAAAATTTTTAAATAATAATTGTATCAATAAAATAAATCTCGATATCTCTCAGAAGAATTTTGTAAAGAAAAATGTTAAACTTTTTAACCACATAAAAACCCAACAAGCGTGTTAGGTACACTATTTTTTAAACTACCGTAAAGATCTCAGGAAGAAAATAAAAACAAAACTCCCGCATAATGTCAATTTTAGGAAGAATGCAGTTTATCAGTCTTTTGGCTATTCTCTTGGCTATTTATACTAAATTTCTTTTTAAGGTGCCACATTGCCTTGTAAGAACTGAGTCTTCCACAACCGAAATAATTATTGCAACAATAATTCTGGTCTTCCGAGATAGAACCGTATCAAAATCGTACTTTTTGTAAGCTTGCAAATTTTTTGGCACATACAAGCACAACTCTTTACAAATAAATATTTTGTTTACTTTTTAAAATCAGCTGGCGATGCAACCTCATGGCCAGTTACCATGTATTCAGATTAATCAAATTGCAATAATTCTCTTCAACACTGCGGAAAAACTAAGCGCATTTTTAACACAATACATCGAATCCCTCCAACTGAATTACACAATAGCTAGTAATTATTACAAACGGCACTACATACAAGTGTTTTGCCTTTTTAAGGCCATTCAGTGTAGGGTAGCTTGAACAAGCCCAATAAAATCACTGAAAATTTTATGTATACAATGTTTTTAGTAAATATTAGGTACTTAATTAAACTGGCAGATGCCATTAAATTAGAAATAAAAGAACTACAAAATGTTTTTAAACAAAACTTGTGGGAAAATGTAATTTATAACAATATTGTTAAATGTTTTTATTGCATAATTAATAAATTAAAGTCATTCATCGTTTGGCAAAATCATGTGATAGTACTGTAATCAAATATTTTACAAAAGATTAACTTGCGTAAAATCGAATTCTTTTATGCAAAGTGTGGTACGAGTATTATAGAAAATCATTTTTTCGAAATTGTATAGATAATTTTGGAGATTTTAACCTTATATTATAACCTTATACCAGAAATACATTATCTCTGTAGAACGTCCCATAGATACAAGCAGTTGATTCTATATACGTCTCAGTGTTTTTTTTCACCGATAGATGGCGTTATGAGTTCGCCCCCATACTAATAAAGAAAACTAAAATTTTGCTCGAAAAAGAGAAAAAATGGCTTTTACAAAAAAATAGTTCAAACAAAAGTTGTGTCAAATTCAAGGCCAGGACTCGAGGGATTATGCAAAAAAATATATTTGCGGTATTATAAGTAACATCTACATGCCAAGTCATAAAAATTAAACCAGTGGTTTTTTAGGAAAGGGTGTTTATAAATTTATGTACTTTATATTTGTAATTGCTTTATATTTCCTAGTTGCGTAAGTTGGTGTTGTTTGTTATTTATTTCACTTTGTGATTGATTTGGTTTTGTCATACTAATAATTTTATAATGATTAATAAATAAATAACATGATGCCGAAACTCAGATAGTTAATTTGGGTAAACATAATAAATATTAGTAATTGATTTGTTCTTCGTTCTCTCCTCAACGAAGAACAAATCAATTACTGATAACTTATACGAGGATGTATTGATATCTAGTTACCCTAGACCAGTTCCTTGCATAAACAAAATATTGCGTTACCATAGCAACGAACAATAACTTATTAGAAGTGTCAGTGTAAAGTTTGACGTCAAAAAGTAAACCAGAGTCACGCAATAAATTAAATGAAAAAAGATGTCCACCGAAATTGTGAAAATCAAAAATTGGAGTATCGAGCCATCATCAAGTACCTGTATTTAAAAGGGTTAAGAGGTAAGCAGATTTACGAAGATATGCTTAATACCCTTGGTGATCAATGTCCTTCGTATGCGACCGTCAAAATTGGAATGCAAGCTTCAAAAGAGGTAAATTTTCCATTGAAGATGATGACCGATCGGGAAGGCCAGTTTCTGTGTCAGTCCCCGAAAATATCGATGCAGTTCATGACATGATTTTATCAGACCGTCGAATTACGGATATCTGAAGCACTGAATATTTCATACGAACGCGTTCATCATATGGTTCACGTCAATTTGGACATGAGAAAAATTGCTGCAAAATGGATCCCCAAATGTTTGAATGTTGACCAAAAGCGTGCAAGGGTAGAAGCATCGCGTTCGATCTGTGCTCGATTTGAAAACGATGTAGACTTCTTAAACCGAATTGTTACTATGGATGAGACTTGGGTACATTTCTACGATCCAGAAACAAAGCAACAATCGATGGAATGGCGACACTCTGGTTCTCCAAGACCTAAGAAGTTTCGTGTCCAAAATCTGCTGGAAAAGTTCTTGCTTCAGTTTTTGGGATTGCCATGGAGTAATCATGATTGATTTTTGGATAAGGGTAGAACAATAACTGGAGATTACTATTCGACATTACTGACCACTCTATGGGAAAATATTAAAGAGAAAAGACGCGAAAAGCTATCCAAAGGTGTTTTGTTTTTGCAGGACAACGCCTCTGCACACAAATCTCATGTTGCCATGCAAAAATTCGTGATTTAGGGTTTGAATTACTAGAACACCCCCCTTATTCACCCGATTTGGCTCCGTCCGACTATCACCTCTTTCCTCAACTGAAAAAAAGTTTAAAAGGTCGTACATTTTCTTCCAACAAGGAGTTAATAGAAGCTGTGGAGGTCTGGTTTGCAGAGCATGAAGAAACATTGTTTTTTGAAAGGTCTAGAGACGCTGTAATAAATGTATCCAATTAAGAGGAGAATATGTTGAGTAATAAAATATTTTGACATTGAAATTTTGTTTGGTTCTATAGTAGGCTAAGAATTTTTCAATATATTCTCGTAGAAGGAAAGATCTACCTTTTGTCATAATAAATATTTTTTTGACAGTATGTCTGATTCCGATTCTGACGTTAACTCGAGCCCCCTTGCGCGGCTGTAGATTAATAATTCAAAGAATGTTACACAAACTTGGAATTAATTGGTTTGAATAGTACACTGAAGCAACTAATTTGCATATAAAAAAATGTCAAGAAACTAGCTACATTTATAACAGTTATTGGTTCAGACGCATGCCAATTTATCACTCGTTAGAACTGTCAGTTCATAAAAAGGATCTTAAGTAATTAAATAAATCAATAAAACTATCAGTTTGGGACATTACAAAAAGAATTATTATGTGACAAAATTGTAGTAAAAACTTTGTTATCAGAGGATGACCATAAGTAGGATGAAGAAGTGTCGATTTGCAAAGCTGCAGAATTGGCAGATAAGCTTTTAAAGTTCTTAGTGGTGCCTACAGGACTTTAATGTATAATCGGAAAAGGTACATGTGAAATATTAGGATTTGTTAAAAAAGTGGAAACCATTTCAGAGGATAAATATGTGTTTACTGGAATTGATTATGTTAGTTATATGTATGATACTGATCTAGTCATCTAGTAGAAAATCCATCGTTTAAAACCAAGAAAAATTCTTATTCAATTAGAAATGCAGTTAAAAAAGAATTAGATAAAATTATTTTAAGCAAAATAATAACCCCTATGATCGAACCAGTATTAGCAGTGTCTCCTATGGTTGTAGTGTGGAAAAATAAAAAGTCAAAAATTTGCACTGATTTGACAGATGTAAACAAAAATGTTAGACCTTGACATATGCTTTTAAAAACTATAGAGGAAGTGGCTGTAAAATTATACAATTCTACAAATTATTCCTAAAACTGGATTGTGCTAAAGGATTCTGGCAAATACCAGTAGAACTTCTAAATATCTTCTTATAGCTAAACTATGGGAAAGATGTCGTTTTTTGCACCTACTATTTGGGCTTGTATTAGCTCCTGAATAGTTTCAATGTTGGATGTCTTCATTATTAGGTGGTTTAAATAGAGTAGAAGTGGTTACAGATGATGTTTTAATTCATTCATCACTAGACGAGTGTTATATCGAATAAAAAAACAGGTCTTAAATTAAATCCCATTAAATGTGTTTTTAAAGTTTCAAAAATTAAATTTCTTAGACATGTTATATCAAAAAATACAAATAGATACAAACAAAATTAATGCGATATAAAATTTGAAAGTTCCAACAAATGTCAAAGAATTACAAAGATTTATTGTACCATTAAGAAAACGTTTAGTTAAAGAAAATGAATGGTGTTGGGAAGCATTTCGTAGAAACAGTTTTGCTTCAAAATTGTCGCCAAGTAGCTCTAACTCCAAAAGATAACTTAACTACAACCAAACAAAAAAAGAAGCTACTGCAATACTTATAGGATGTAAAAAATATCATTCGTATGTTTGGGGAAATCTTGATTTAACAATTAAAACTGACCACAAACCAATTTAAGCAATAGCAAAGATTAGTAAAAAAGTACAACTTGTAATTCTAGAAAGCTTTCAATCAGTAATACTTAACAAATTACGTAGAAGTCACAAAGATGTGCAAAATTGCCTTCGTCTAGCAAGACAAAATGTTTATTTAGCCCAAGATGGCTCAAGATATAACTGCATATGTAAAAAATTGAATTACTTGGCAATTGGTACAAAAAAATAAACTAATATAATATTAAAGATGGAGCCAGTACCTATTAGACCATGGCAAATAGTTGCAGCAGATCTATTTTGATTAAATCAAAAATATCTAGTCATTGCTGATAGTTATTAAGGTTACTTTAATTTTGTTTATTTAAGTGCTGCATCTATTGATATGATAATCAATGCAACAAAAAGATAGTTTGCTACATTTGGAATTCCTGATCAGTTGAACGATGAGAGCCCTCAGTTTGTAAGTCAAGAATTTCAGCAATGTGTAAACCATTAGAACATAAAGCATGGAGTGTCTAGTTCTGAACTTCTAAAATCAAATAGATTTAGAGAGAGAGAGAAGCTAAACTGTTATTAAAAAAATGTTTTTCTAGTTTTATTAAATAATCGTAATACTCCAAGAGGCAGAGTTTTATTCTCAAATTGATAAACCCAATGAAAAGTCCCAACATGTTAAACACATCATAAGCCTGTGACATACGAAGGGAAAACACCTAATCAGAAGTTTGAAGTAAGAGATCAAATTTATGAAGAAGGGCACTTTGATATCCGATCCCAGCTGAAGTTATTCATAAACAACCAAACTCAAACTCGTACATAAAACCAATGATGGTACAAACACCAGAAAGAGTTAGGTATAAATAAAATTTCTGGTTTTTCCGACAAAGATATATCAGCACAAAATTGCCGGAAAATAATCAAAACGAGAATGGTACAGTAGAAGAGAAAGAACACTTAACTCAAAATCAAGAGCTTGGGCAAGAAAAAGTAAATAATGATGAAATAAGTGTAGAACAAGGTGTTCAGTAATACTTATAGAACCGCAAGCGGAAGATTAGTTAGACCACAAAATAGGATCGATTTGCAATTTTAAATATTTACCATTAGTTTATCAATTTTATACCTATTTGTGTTGAAGTTTTTATGTTTACTTTTTGTTATTTTTTTATTATTTGCTCATTTAGTTTAATTAATTATTTGTTATATATTATTGTTTTTATTCTATTTATATTTGGTTGCCTTTCTGTAGAATTATTTAATAAGATAAAAAAAGAGGTCAGAGCGACTGACAGATGGAATAAAATTTATTTTTTATAATGGGAAATATGAGATTCTTTTATTATAATTTAGGAAATGTTGAGATTTGATTTGGTGTGTTTGAATATCACTTAACCATTCACCCCGGTCCACAGTTGCCCGACACAAATGTCGTAGTTCCTTCAGGTGGGGTTACTCGCAAAGGGGGTGTTGCGAGCTACCTGAATGACATAATGCAGGTGGAGAGGATAGCCTTATTAGGAGCCCTCGATCCGGTCGTTGGGTTGCTGACTAGATTAAGCGTCGGGGGAAGCAGTCTCCACTTATTTCAGGTCACACTCGCTAGTTGTCGAACAGTAAATTAATTTATATAATTACTGTATGGAGTAATTAAATGGACCTAGATAATCAAATGATGATAAAGATAGAGGTGGAGTCTCACGGTGAGTAATTGTTCTTTGTTTATCAAATAAGTAATTGTGATTTTTTTTGCAAATCTCTTGCTATCGTGTCTGCTGTTGTAGTAAACCGCTTTGTAAGAATTCACGGATTTTTGGTGGGACAAACAGCCCTCAGTAATTTATATATTTTACAATTGTTTCTGGAGGATGTCATATATATGTTCTTAATATTTCCTAGTTACGTAAGTTTAGTTGTTATTGACTTGTACTAAAATATTGATAATAAAAGGTTTTGTCAAACTAATCATTTTTTAATAATTAATAAATAATTATCAATAAATAACAAATTCAAACATCAATTATTGTTTTGTTGTAGTGTACTAACTCTAAATTGTTGGACAAAAGTGGAAAAAGAGGTGTTAAAACGTTCGGTTTGCAAACTGTCCCATAACGTTCTATTTTTAAACTATACTTACGGCGAGAATGCAGTGGCTACTCAAGCTTAAAAAATATATTTATTTAATAGTGTAAATAATTTAAATTTTACATTGTTTAACAATAATTCTATTATATTTTCGTAATAGATCTCGAAAAAGGTGCGTTTGCGAATCCATTTGAAAAGAAACTTTTATTCTCAAAATAACTCAGAGAATCGCTTTCTTTATTTATGACTTAATGTCGTATTATTACACATTTATTTATTTTATAAACTAAATGTTTGTCTATTCTTTTTCGTGACGGTATTGAGGTTCTTTAAGAGGTACTGTTTTGTATGTTTGCTTCTATTCGTAACTGGTGACTGATGTAAAACCATTCAAATAGTCGATTAAAATATTTGAATGTTCCAAAAGAGAATAAATATAAATAAACCGTTTACCGGTAAACTGAGTTCATCGCCCCGGCGAAACATTAAAGAACGAATGGAAAATATGGATATGTTGTAAAAAAATGACTAAAATAAATATTTTTGTAAATATTCTAAGATTTCGAAAATCTATCTAGGTTAACGGCTTTTTCGGCTTGATAGATTATGCCCAAAATCTAATCAGATCTGTACTATTATATACAGGATGATTCACCGGGAACCGCCGCGAAAATTTATGGAAAAACTGTACGTAAAAAAACTCGATGCGGGTAATTCAACCAAAATATTTTAAAGATGGCAGAACTTTTGGTTTTGCCGGAAGTATGTATCAATTTGCTTATTTTATTTTTTTAACAGGCTGTAACTCGGGAACTAACGAATAGATTTATTTGAAAATTGGATAATCTGTTTGGGACCTACAGTACGTTCATTTGAGGTATACAGGGTATCTGTGACGTCATCACAGGAGCAGGGACGTCATCGCAATAAAAAAAATTAAATGGGTAGGGGGGATCAAACTTAGCTTAAATGAAAGGGTTTTTTATTTCGAATTCATTTTTACTTTTTAACTAGCTTTTACAAATGCTAAAGAAAAACAGTTGGCGTTAGAACTTTACCTTAGTCGTTTTTTGATTGACATTAGTAAAATCTAATGTCATTGATTGTGGTCACTTTCTAAATACACATACCTAGTACCGTTTTAAAACAATACATAGTGTGAAAACTTCGAAGTAAAAATGCCATTCCTATTCACACCGAATGAATATGTAGATATGGTGAATTTAGGAAAAATTCTCGAAATGCTCAAGTCTTATACGCGGAGCGTTTTTCCGATAGAAGAACACCTTCTCATGTGACTTTTGCTATGGTTGAAGAGAAGATGCGACAAGGTACATTTCGAGACTCTAAACATAGTAATCATGAAAACCAATACAGACCGAACAGAACATGGTGAATGTTTTAGCATATGTAGCGGTTAATCCCTATGTGTCCATAAGAACTATTGCTGCAGAAATTGGCGTTTCTTCAAGTTCAGTTCATAGAATTTTAAAAACCCATCATTACCATCCATTAATTTACATTTGGTTCATGAGTTGCGACCTACCGATCTGGGTCGGAAATTAACCTTTATCGCCATCATGCAACTTATGATGCAAGACAGTACCAATCTATTGAATAGAATTTTGTAGAGTGATGAAGCGCGTTTCCATAATGGCATCGTAAATTGCCATAACTCTCATTATTGGTCCGTGGAAAATCTGCGATGGCTAAGGAAAACTCGCTTTCGAACCAGATGGGGAGTTACTGTTTGGTGTGGAATATTCAATGGTCGGTTAATAAGCCCATATTTTTTTGAAGGGCATTTAAATGATCAGTGATATTTAAATTTTCTAGAAATCGAGCTACCTGCGTTACTGGAGGATATTCCTTTGAATGAAAGAAGAGATATGATATGGTAGCAAGATGGTGCACCCCCACATAAAAGCGGCGTTGTAGCAAATTATCTTAATGCTAGATTTCCAAACGAATGGATTGGAACTCATGGACCTATTCGATCGCCTCCACGATCGCCGGTCCTAGCACCCTTAAATTTTTTTGTATGGGGATATTTAAAAGAGCTTGTTTATAATAAAGAACCTGTAGACGTGGACGATTTAAAAAACAAAATTAGACAAACTTGTAATAACATTACGCAAGAGATGATACATGCGGCATGTACACGTGAACTACTTACACGGTTCGATGCTTGTGTTGTTGCAGACGAAGGTCATTTTAAACATCTTTTATAAAATTACTTTACAGTCGAAACGTTCTGGTTATTGTTGCAAATAAACATTAAATTGAAAATTTGGTATAATTATCCTCTTTAGTTCCCTCACTGTGATACACCGTTGAATTTGAAATAAAAAACCCTTTCATTTGAGCTAAGTTTGATCCCCCCTACCCATTTAATTTTTTGTATTGCAATGACGTCCCTGCTTCTGTGATGACGTCACAGATACCCTGTATATCTTAAATGAACGTACTGTAGGTCCCAAACAGATTACCCAATTTTCAAATAAATCTATTAGTTAGTTCCCGAGTTACAACCTGTTAAAAAAAATTTGGGACACCCTGTATATTACTACATTTTTAGATTCTACGTTTAATTCTAGGCATATTTCATGTACAATGTCACATACCTCACCTCAATCGCTTCTGACCTATTTAATGTTTTATGTCAAAATTGGCGTTTGCAGACCAAAAACTAATTTGAATTATCAACTATTCAAAAACATTTTTTACTTGGTTTGTGTATTTTTTTATGTTAAGTTGGGTCCGTTTGAACAGTATTTGTGCAAAATTATCAACAAAAACTATAAAGAAAGTTTGAAAATTGTTATCAAAATAGTAGTTTTGAAAATCGTAAAAAGTCAATTTTTTTAAATGGAACAGACCGATTTTTATATTTTTATCTCATTCGTGGTCTGTAATATTTGCGCTTTTTTGAGAAACGGTAAAAGTATTTTATATTCAAGCAACCCTTTAATATTTAAAAAAAAAATCCTTGTCGGACAATTGTCCAGCAATGGACAATTTTTCTCTTGTGACAGTTGTCTTTTCAGGGTTCAGGAGCGGAAATAATTAATATCTAATCGTTGCCAAATACAAGAAATGGTTTCACAATTATATTTGTTTTTCATTTCCGTATTTATTTGAGTGGGGAAATTTACCGATGTGCAACAACTGAAAAGGAAATAATGGGGTTGTATATAGCTACTTATGTAACATGATTTAATGTTTAAAAGAATAATAAAAACTAAAGAATTGTATCACAAAAATACAGACTCAATCATTAATAAAAATGAATTCATTGGTATAATTATTATGGGTTTTAAAAAAAAATTCCCCACCTATTTAGTTATTTACTTCGGATAACTAATTAATGTAAAATTTCAAAACATCGATAAATATGTGACGAACCAAATATTAAAAATCATTTAGGAAAATTTGATATTTAAAAATACCAAACATATTACTAAAGGAAAAACATTGAAAACGCTTTCTTGCTTTCTTTTCGTTATTTATGTTAACAGTGTGATCGAGTTCAAGGCATCATCTTTTTAATAGTGCGAATCAATTATGCAATTATGTCAATGTTAGACTATTAGCTATTTACCGATTCCAAAAAAAAATGCGTTTTATAAAGCCCTATGCAGCTTCACAGACAAAAATTATGAGCATTGTAATTACATCATCGCACAATTATGTTAATTTCTAGTTATTTTGAAGGTGAAAGCATTACGTTAAAATTAGAAATTAATTACCGGCATTTCTTATTTTGAATCGGACTAATATGTTTCGAAAGTTTTTGAAATAAACCGATAACGAAAAAAAATTTGTCTTAATAATCGATAAAATTATGAAATGCATTATCAAATTAAGGAACATCAAATATTTGCGCGCAAGACTAGCATATTAATTACATAGATTTTAATAAATTCGTTACAAGTGCGGACTTACAGAATTAACATAACGCACAACGTAAAAAAGATTATTATTTACATTACCTACACCTCAATTTTTTGGGGATGTTCGGATCCTTTGCGTTCGAGCGCACGTTATTAAAAAATTTGTTAATGCACGATTATATTTGATTAGGTACTGCTTTAATTTTTCTCTTATCTTTTACATGTATTTTACGTGTTATCTCTTGAGGCACAACGAAATTTAAAACTAATAATTGCGTAACGAATAAATAAAGTTATGCCCCAATTACGTTGTTTTACTTGTAAGAAGAAAACAATGTAATTGCTTAAGCGTAAAAGAAAATAAAAGAAATGCTTACTTAACAATTAATTTAATTTCCGGTTTAACCACACAACTGAAACACCGATCGACACCGCTTGACTACCGAACAATAAATAAATAAAATAATTCTTTGCAATTACGAATTCGCGTTACAGGTATAGGTACTAGATGTATTAAAATGCATGGAAGGAGTGGGAGGGAGGAATATTATAACTAGTAGCGCACCTTAGGGTGTAGGATACACATAAGTGCATATTACTATTATCACTGTTTTTTAAATTTTTTTATGACAATGACGAGGCCGTTATTAAATGCAAGCAATTATAATGCAAGATGGCTTAATGATTGAAACGTGCTAACGATTTTTTTTAATAGAACAACTATAATCGTTAACAATTTGTACCTACATTAAACGTACCTATGTAATATACTGCTTTTTACTTCACTTTAATATTTTATGTTTATAGAAATATAATTAATCAGAAGTTATCCTTGAACTAAATAATTGCTTCGATACAAATGACATTCTTAAAGTGTTTTGAGCAATCAGACAAAATCGATAATGCCAAACCAAATTAGGTAGGTGTATATTGCGAATACGCACACGAAGCAAACATTTAAAATTTGTAAAAAAAGAATGTAAAATTGAATATGTAATTGAATGCTATATTTTACTGAAAAACATGCAGGGTGAGTCACGATCGCGGTATAGTAACTTTATGGCTAAACGGAATATATTTCGTAAATTCTTTTGGAGCATGAGGATGTAGGGCAATAAGGGGCGCATTCTAAAAATATTTTCCAATACACAAGATGATCTATAAAAAAAATGGCATACCTAAGTTATATTTTTTCTTACGGAAATAAACCAAACTTTTATAAAGGTTTTCTATATCTATATCCTCGGGTTCTTGAGCTATTATTATTTAAAAATACAAGATTTTAGAAAAAAACTCAGTACCCAAAAACAAATTAATTCTAACTGTTTGTACTTTTGACTTTAGAAGGTAAACTGTTTACCGAATCGACTTCTTTATAAGTTATACAGGTGTCCACAATATTTGGTTTTATTGTTAACATCAATGAGAGGTTACACCAACCTATCGTAAAAACAGTCGATCGAATAAGACCGATTAATCTATAATTCTCAGATTTTTTAAAACTATAGTTGCACTAATAAGTTAAAAGGAAATAACTTTATCAAACTAAATCAAATGGCAACACAAAATTATCTATCACAATTACCAAGAAATCTTTTAAAAACGGCCCTTATTTAGAAATATCGACGGAAAACGCTTGATTAATTTTGTCGGTAAGAAAGTCGATTAACGGACAGTTTTTTAATAGTGCAACACCATATAGTTTGAGAGCTGGCAGTGAAAAAGGCTGATGCAATGATATGAAAGGTTGAATATTTTACGTCCTTAAAGTTAGCAGACCAGTTGAGGCAGATCAATAATTTTGTACATTAGAAATTACGTGCTCATTAAGTACCTAAATTACGATTTAATTGCTACAGTTGTTCTGGAGATATTCAATGATCTGCTACCTTAAAAAAAAGTTAGCAGACCAAATATCTAAAAACAGTTTTAGAGATTGATTAAAATGCCTAAATTGGTAAAAAAATT